>CM019700.1:33077249-33455105 GCA_009760885.1 Achatina immaculata
TTTAGTCTAGAGTTGGACTTTCTCACCGGAAGACCTCGACGTGTTTAGGATATCAGTGCATCCCCACTGGGTGGGAGGTGGTAGCCCACCCAGGCCAGAATTGGACCTTCTCACCGGAAAACCTCGACGTGTTTTGAGATACCCGTGTATCACTGCCGGGTGAGAGGTGGTTGCCCATCCAGTCCAGAGTTGGACTTTCTCACCGGAAAACCTCAGCGTGATAAGGATACGCAAACATCCCCGCCTGGTGAGAGGTGGTTGCCTATCTAGACTGCCCTGGTCCAGTGTCTCCGACTTCAGCATTTTGTGGTTGTGGCCGCTACCCTTCCTAGTTGTGACTAGGATGGAGCTTTTTCCAGGAGGACGAATCATCTCCACTAGTGACTTCCACCCCTGGTTGAGCCAGTTTATGCATATTAACCCAGTATGGGCGTGTTTGGGACGTGACCGACCTCTAGAGCAGAGGTACTGCGACATGCGTAGCCTTCAAGATTCACCCCTGGTGTGAGCTGGTTTAGGCATAATTCACCAGTATGGATGTATATCAGGCGTGACCGACCTCTAGAGCGGAGGTGGCATGACATGTCTAGCCATCAAGTTCCACCCCTGGTGTGTGCCGGTTTAGGCAAATTTCACCAGTGTAGGTGTATTTCGGACGTGGCGGCCTCTAGAGCAGAGGCGCCGTGGCATGTGTAGCTCTCGCAGCTATACTACTGGACATACCGATTAAACTTTACTTCATCCCTTCCACCACCTTTTCACGTCGGCGCCGCACAGCAACCTTTATTTCCTTTCCGCATTTTTTTCCTTCACCGGGAGGAGCCTCACTCCACGCGCGGCATTCGAAGAGTCTCGCCAGCAGTGTCTTAACCTCTGGGACAAGCCAGTTCATGCTTTTCACCCGACATGACCGCACTCAGGACGTGGCCGACCTCCAGACCAGAGGTGCCATGATTTGACTGTCTGCTTCGCTTTATCATTTCTACCACCTTTTCCGCAGTGGTGCTGCGCTAACCCCATTTGCACCTTTCTTCATTGGCCGGGAAGAGGATGTGGTAGCCGTTTCTCATGCTCCCTCTCCGGAATCAAACCCTGATTCCCCGTTACCCGTTACAAACATGGTAGGCATCTGATAGGGCAGACATTTGAAAGGTGCGTCGCCGGCACAGAAGGCCATGCTATCAGCACAAAGTTATCCAGAGTCACCAGTTGGGACGCCGCGCCCCGCGAAGGGCAACGACGATTAGTTTTGAACTAATAAAAGCGCTCTTTCCACGAGGTTCGGAGCTTGGTAAGCATGTATTAGCTCTAGAATTGCCACAGTTATCCAAGTAGGATCGTGTCATCTAAGGAACCTCGACTGATTTAATGAGCCATTCGCGGTTTCACCGTGAGACAGTGTGAACTTAGACATGCATGGCTTAATCTTTGAGACAAGCATATGACTACTGGCAGGATCAACCAGATAGCTTTCTTCACCGAACCTTTGTCGGTTATCTGCCGACAGACCCACGCGGGGCAAGGGAGACAGCGCTCTGCTCAGAGCGGATCCCTTTCGACCCCGGCTGCGTTTCATTTCCTTTAACCAGCGGGGCGGCTCTCTCTGCTCTAACGAGCGAAAAGAAAGCCTAGCCACCCACAAACAACACACGTTACATACTGCAGACCCGATACTCTTTGCGAGAGATGGGCCAATTTCGAGACTATCGGTCGACATAAATGTACTACACCGTTAGCACGAACCTGGCTGGTTAGCCGTTTATATGCTTCGCTCGACGGACAAACCACTCGCTTCTGCATCGAAACACCTTAACTCTCGCCGTCCGGGAAGGGAGCGAAAGCCTGTCTCCCCACTCACGGAACTCGAGATCGCTTTTTCGCCAAAAGAACCATGATGGCAGCGATTATGAACGTTTCTTTTTGAAAGCTACTTCTTTCGTGTGCCAGAATGTAGACTAGGAAGTTCTCTATCCCAGGATCTCAGCCAGTAATAGGGACATCGTGCGTCTGCGCTGAAACCATCTTGAGTATCTGTTACTGGAATGTGCAGGGGCAATGTTTATCACAAGACACATCATGCCAGACTATGAGATATCATGCCGGACTATGAGACATCATGCAGGACTATGAGAGATCATACAGGACTATAAGACACCATGCAGGACTGTGAAATATCATACAGGGCTATGAGATATCAGGCAGGACTATGAGTCACCATGCAGGACTATGATATATCAGACAGGCCTATGAGATATCATGCAGGACTATAAGATATCATACAGGACTATGAGATATCATTCATGATTATATCATACAGGACTGTGAGATATTTTCTTGGTTTTCTAACCATGATGGACAGAGCAAGAATTTTCCAGGCGTGTGCATACCTCCGAGTCAGTGCAGACACACCACCATTCACTGTATACCAAGGTTATTAGTAAAAAAAGCACCAGATAAAAAAGAGGAAAGCCTTGGATGGGGCAAGCAGTGAACATTGTTCAACAGGTCTGTCAACCTGAAGACAGAGAACCTGGTGAGGAATGAGTTTTGATGCCTGAGTACAGCTGTACTTCCTTTTCAATATGCATCACTTTGGTTAGAGAATGCAGACAGGAAAACCCATTGATTGTGGAGGCATAAGTTCAGGCTTTGACTGCCGAGAGCTCTTCTGAGTGTGATGAGGTCTTCTACACAGACGGGTCTGTTGTTAGGCACAGGCAAAGCTTTTGGGCTTTTTCGGCTGAGGTCGGAGGGAGAACGATGGTGGAAGGCCGTGGTGCTTTTTGCTCTGACCACAAGTAGCCTGACTATGGAGGTCATGGCAGTAACTCTTGGCAATGCCATGCTCGGGACACGGACCTTCATCCAGGCATGTTTTCTCAGCGACTCAGTGAATGTGCTCAGGAAGACTGCGTCAAGTTGGGTGCAAAAGGACTGGTAGGAGTCGCTGAGAAGATGACGGCCGACAAAAATCTGTTCCATTTTTGTGCAGGTCTTGCGATGGTGAGAGGAGATGAACGAGCTGACAGACTTGCTGGCTTGGCTACAGTGGAGGGTGGACATGCTATGGACTGGGCTATCCTAAACGCACTCAGAGAAGCTGGTCGAGTCGCCAAGTGAAGCAAAAGTTCTGAATCTGCAACCATGAACAGATTGCTGGAACATAACGTCAAACGTAGAGTGGCCAGACAAGAGCGCTACACCGGGAAGCAAAGAAGACTGCTCGATCAACACAGAACTGGCATCATTGGCCGCCAGACACGGGCGGAGATACTGAAA
Source organism: Achatina immaculata (assembly GCA_009760885.1). Classification (NCBI taxonomy): domain Eukaryota; kingdom Metazoa; phylum Mollusca; class Gastropoda; order Stylommatophora; family Achatinidae; genus Lissachatina; species Lissachatina immaculata. The sequence continues at coordinate 33,080,529 of CM019700.1, forward strand.
ATGGGGTCGGAGCACTTTTGGACTAATTGCCCAATGTGCAATGAGGATGACCCATCTACTAAATAATGAACTAATACAACTATATATGAGACTACTTGCCGCAAGCTCTGAAATCCCAGGACAGTTTAAAAAAATGATATTAAGGGAGAGAAGGAGGAGGAGGAGGAAGTTATTAGAGAGCTGCTTGAACCACACCCACAGATCTAATGACTAGATCATTTTAAAAGGTAGAAGCAGATTTATTCATGAACAGAACACATAGTTGTAATGTTTTGGCTTTCTCTTCATCCGTACAAAAAATACAGGACGAAGAAGAAGAAGAAGAAGTAGAGAGAGAGAGAGAGAGAGAGAGAGAGAAACTCTAAATGTACATATACGATGTATAACAAATAAGAATGTACTCGTACATGTACGATGTATAACAAATAATAATGTACATGTACAATGTATAACAAATAATAATGTACATGTACAATGTATAACACATAATATTGTACATGTAGCATGTACAACAAATAAGAACATAAAGTTTAGGAGGTGGGTCTGGCTGGTGATGGTACTTATAATGTGACTTGTACGATGCTGTGTCGGAAAGTGTGTTTAGCAAAAGCTGTAGATGTTTATATAAGGAACCGTAGACCCACGCAGTCAGACTCTTATCACAGTCTATTAGTGTCACTGCCATGTCAGGCTCAACATCAGTGGTTCCGAAACTTTTTTTGTTGAGCTCAGCTTTAAACTAACAATGGCAGGTAACCAGCAACCCTAGATCAGCAGTGGTAGGCGACTAGCAACCTTAAATCAGCTGTGGAAGGTGACCCACAACCTTAAATCAGCTGTGGAAAGTGACCCACAACCTTAAATCAGCTGTGGAAGGTGACCTACAACCTTAAATCAGCTGTGGAAAGTGACCCACAACCTTAAATCAGCAGTGGTAAGTGACCCACAACCTTAATTAGCAATTATAGGTGACCTACAACCTTAATTCAGCAATTATAGGTGACCTACAACCTTAAATCAGCAGTGGTAGGTGACCCACAACCTTAAATCAGCAATTATAGGTGACCTACAACCTTAAATCAGCAGTGGTAGGTGACCCACAACCTTAAATCAGCAATTATAGGTGACCTATAACCTTAAATCAGCAGTGGTATTGACCCACAACCCTAGATCAAAATTTGTAGGTGACCCACGAAAAAGACTAATATCTTCTTGCCACCCTACCTCAGACCTCTCTCCCCTTCCCCACCCTCCATACCTCGGGTCGTGACCTGAGACTAGGAATCTCTGTCCTACACTCATGGCGCCAATCTTTGTTTACTACGTCATCCTTATCTTATGTTGATTCTTCCAGGGGTAAATGTTTAGCTTTGTATATGTACACATACGTACACATGCACAAGTACACAAATAAAAGCTTTGGACAGTTATACATTTGCAATGACCTAGCTACTATACACCACGGAAACAGTGACCTAGCTACCATACATCACGGAAACAGTGACCTAGCTACTATACATCACTGAAACAGTGACCTAGCTACTATACATCACGGAAACAATAGCCAAAGCTAGCCAGTGGATGATGCCTTCTTGTATCGTCTCAGTGAGTGCCAGGTGTGGCTGGTGTTGTTTCTCTCAGACAAAATGTCCAGCCTGAAAGATTGGACAAGCAAATAAGGGACAAGACGAGAAGCGCGGGCAGGGACAAAGCAGTGCTTGTGCGCAAAAATATAATCAGGAATATCCAGTCCACCGAACAAACAGCAAAGAACGTTGCTAAGTTACAGATATCATGAAGCGGTTATAATAAACCAACAGGTCACGGACATTGGGGAGGCATGACCCGGGGAGGGGGGGTCCACCCTCATTAAAACATCAGAAGTTTAAAGAGTTAAATGCTTGCTGCGGGGGGGGGGGGGAGGAATCTGACTATCTGAGGACTTATTACGTTCTGTATATTATATTATATTACAGTGGTACCTTAATTCGTTCTTTGACTCCGTTTACGAACCGAAATATTCTCGAACCGAAACATTTTTTCCCCACTGAAATTAATGCAAATCCAATTAATCCGTTGGCCAGCCCCAGAAACATAGTTTTTTTTTACTTTTTAATGGATTTATGTGTGGCAAAAATATGTAATATAAACTATATAGTATAACTTTACCATTGTGGTTGATAGTTGCTGGCATACGAGGAGGGGGGAGGAAGAGTCCCATTCCATAATAACGTCGGGCAACAGTATCCACTAACAACAATTTTTCTACTTCTTCCAACACTTGAGACCCTTGCTTCATTAACATAGTCACTTCTTTAGCCACATCAACCGTTTTTAGCGCATCTTTGTTCTTTAAGATCGTACAGATCGTAAATTTAGCCATGTCGTACTGCTTAGCGAGATCATAAACATGAACACTATTCTCATGTTTAGTTATCATTTCCTTCTTCGTTTCTACTGTCACACGCTTAGGTTTCTTGACACCGCTGTCACTAACACTTCTCACTTTCTTGGAGCCATAATCAGGGTTAAATAATGCCTAAGGAAAATACTAAGTGGAATGAATTCAAGAACAACACAGAGATAAGACGGATGAGTGAACAACTTGTCTTATGGCTGATCAGAAAAAGGAGATGGAAATATGTAGGTCACGTAATGAGAAGAAACGATCAGAGAATCCCAAAACAAGCTATGAAGTGGAACACGACAGGCCGAAGAAAAAGAGGTCGACCACGTGAAACTCTAAAGAGGACATTATTAAGAGAGGCCAAATTAGTCATCATCACCATCATCATCATCATAATCATCATCGTCATCATCATTATGTGCCTTCTGCAGAACGAAGATTGACAGTAATGAATCTCCAGTTCCCTTGCCTTGATGGTGCACTCAGCCAGGCTGTGTCATGTACATTCTCGTATGTTATCTTCCCATCTACGTCTCTGTCTTCATCTTGCTCTTTTTCCTTCCATTTTTCCTTCTAGTATGGTCTTCGGTATTTTGTTATGACTTTTGATATGGCAAAAACATTTGTTTCCTTATCTTTATTTCTTTGAGAAGTTCACATTGCACTTGGAGCTGTTCTAGAACTTGTGCATTTGTTCTTTTTATTCTCCATGTTATCTCCATGTTTATTCTCCAAGTTTTATTACCTAGTTTTCTGTAAAACCACATTTCTGCTGCATTAATCTTTCTCTCCATCTCTTTCTTAGAGTCCAGGTTTCTGCTCCATACAATAAAACAAAGTAGATATAACATTTTACAAATCATAATTTTGTTTTTATTGGCAGATTTCTGGATAACAGCACTGTCTTCATGGTGTTGAATGTATGTTTTGACATTCCTATTCTTTTCTTTATCTCCATCTCACATCCTAGTTAGTGGTAGCAGTAGTTTGTCATTTGTTCTAGTCTCTCTTTGTTTATGGTTATATCCATCTGTGGCTTCTGGTCTTTCCTACTTTGGTCTTCTTGATATTGATCTCAAGTCCTCATTCTTGACTTGTGTTGTGTATCACATCTTACTCATTTCTGTAGGTTCTGTGGATTCTCTGCTAGAAGGACTGTATCAACTGTATATCTTAAATTGTTGATATTAGTCTGACATAAGTCAGGTATTTTATTTATAGTTTCCCTAGTACGCATTTCAAAAACACGCATGACAAATGAATGACGTCGGCTAATATTGATAAGACATGAAGTGAAAGGAGGACGTATAGTTTTCTTATAGCGATATTTATTTATAATTTATGTTCCGTTAGTTGGTACAGATAAACATGATGAACTATGTAGAACTCCCTATAAAAGTCTCTGATGGAAAGAATAGAGCACAAACAAATGTCAAAGTTTCAAGAGAACAACAATATCACATCAGGTGTGCATATATATATATATATATATATATATATATATATATATATATATATATCTTATATATTTGTTTCGTTCTATTTTATGTCCGCTATTTGTAGAGATGAATATAAACATCATTGCTGAAGAGCGGATCAGAGAGGGGGCGAGAACATCGACCAAACTTGTACCGTCTGCTGGAGCAGTGAAACATTTAACAGGTCAGTCTTCGCTAAACCACACCACACATCTCGCAGCATCGTCGTGTTTCTTAGCTTCTTTCTAACATATATCTTTTCTACGTCACTCACAAATGCCGTTGTGAGAATAGGACAATGATTTGTTGCCGTGAACGTCTGCTTTGTTAATTAATTGTGTGAGCTTATTTGTTATCGATTGAAATTTTCTGCTGGCGATTAACCTCCCAGCACACGCGAGGTATCTTTGTTGATATGGTGGCAATATTAAGTTCGACATTTTACACAGACGCAGCAGACATATGGGGTATAACAGATCGACGGGAGTTCTCCGATTCCAAGTCATAGCAGTAAAATTAGTCCATGAAAGTTCAGATTTGGAAATGAAGAAACAATCTGAATCACATTTCCTGATGCAAACAGTGGTTAGTGTAACTGTTACCAGACATACAAGTTTAACTGTTACCAGACCTACAAGCTTAACTGTTACCAGACCTTCAAGTTTAACTGTTACCAGACCTACAAGTTTAACTGTTACCAGACCTACAAGTTTAACTGTTACCAGACATACAAGTTTAACTTACATGACCTACAAGTTTAACTGTTACCAGACCTACAAGTTTAACTGTTACCAGACCTACAAGTTTAACTGTTACCAGACCTACAAGTTTAACTGCTACCAGACCTTCAAGTTTAACTTACCAGACCTACAAGTTTAACTGTTACCAGACCTACAAGTTTAACTTACCAGACCTACATGTTTAACTGTTACTGACCTACATGTTTAACTGTTACCAGACCTACAAGTTTAACTGTTACTGACCTGCATGTTTAACTGCTACCAGACCTACAAGTTTAACTGCTACCAGACCTGCAAGTTTAACTGCTACCAGACCTACAAGGTTAACTGTTACTGGCCTACATGCTTAGCTGCTACCAGACCTACAAGTTTAACTGTTGCTAGACCTACAAGTTTAACTTATCAGACCTACAAGTTTAACTGTAACCAGACCTACAAGTTTAACTGCTACCAGACCTACAAGTTTACTGTTACCGACCTACAAGTTTAACTGTTATCAGACCTGCAAGAAGATCTTGACTTCGCAGATGATGTGGCACTTCTGACACATAGCCACACAAAAGTGCAAGAGAAACTTCAGATCTTAAGCAAAAATTCACCTAAACTGGGACTACATATTAACAGACAAAAACAAAGATAATGAAAAGTAATAGTGCAAGCAATAGCCTCATGGTAATTGAGGGAGTGCCAACTGAGGAAGTAGAGTATTTCACATATTTAGGCAGCATAGTGGATAAATATGGGGAAACAGAAAAGGATGTTAAAGCTAGAATAACCAAGGCCAGGACAGCATTTATCCAACTTAACAAAATATGGTCATCTAAGAACATCAAAACAAGAACCAAACTTAGGCTTTTCAATACAAATGTAAAGATTGTCCTGCTATATGGTTCAGAGACATGGGTTATGACCAAGACAATACAACAGAGCATACAAACATTCATGAACTACTGCTTGAGGAGGATTTTAAACATTAAATGGCAGGACAAGATCAGGATTGAGGAGGTCTGGGAAAGGGAAGGTGAATCTATGAACCTACAAATCGGTCTAGGAAATGGAGGTGGATTGGCCACACTCTGAGAAAACCCGACACCAGCATAGCAAAACAGGCACTGACATGGAATCCTCAAAGAAGTAGAAAACAAGGAAGACCTAGACTTACTTGGTGAAGAGAAATTATGACAGTGCTCAGAGACAAGGGATGCACATGGAAGGAAGCAGAGATTAATTCCAAGAACAGGGATGACTGGAGAGCCTTTATCATTGGCCTATGCTCTCAAGGGAGTGAAAGCGATGATGATGATACCTACAAATTTAACTGTTACCACATACAAGTTTAACTGTTACCAGATCTATAATTATAACTAACCACACCTACAATTTTAACTGTTACTAGACCTACAGTTATAACTGTTACCACACATACAATTTTAACTGTTACCAGATGTATGGATTTTTTCAGCTTTTATTAGACCACCAGTGATTGCATTAACCAGCAGTTACTGGTTAATTTGGTTGAAAAAAGAGAAACAGTGACACTTCCGGAGGTTGTTGGTTACCATAAGCAGTTTATGTTATAAAAAACTTAGTTAAAAGCAGCCGGTGAAATCTGTTGTAGGATCATTGAGGCTGTAGGCTGATGGTTCTCACTTCACATGGAGAGAGTCAGTCTGGTTTTGACTTTGGTTCAGAGTGTAAGCGTTTTGTAAACATTAAATCCTGCAGCAAATAAGGTAAGAAAAAAAACATGTCACATGAAACATTTACTTTCTGTTGATGTTTGTAACGTGTGTTTCATTTTACTTTTTAGAAAAGTATAAAGTGCTGAATGTTGTATTGAGAAAACTAGTATTTCAGAAAATACTTATGCAGTGGGAAAGATGTATACATTTGTAATGATTTTAAAAATCCTAGCACAGTCACAGAGCTACATGCTTAACTGTTACTACATGGTGTGTCTGGTAAGTAATGAGACTTATTTTATTCATCAAATAAGTGGGCGAGGGGGGGAGGCAGATTCTCTGGGCATGAAGGTTAATGGGGATATTAGGATCTCATCATTTAGCTCTGAGCTTTTACAGAGTGCGGATCTCTTGCGAAGTGGACAGCTGTTTAACCATCACATAATGGTCAAAATGCAGAGAAGTGTTGATCAGCAATATGCAATAAAGTTTTGTGTTAAGCTTGAAAAATCCACGACTGAGACTTGCTATGATACAGAAAACCTGCAGGAAGGATGCTTTATCAAAAGCACAAGTGTTTCGGTGGCACAAGATGTTCAGCGAAGGAAGAGAGAGTGTCAAGGATGAACATCTCACACTTTTGACAATGCTGATGAGGTGAGAGTGGTTTTGGACTCTGACCGATGTCCGAGTCTTAGATTGATAGTAGATCAAGTGGGACTTCCAAAATCCATTGTGCATGAAATCACCATGAAAGAATTGCACGTGTGGAAAATTTGAGCCAGATTGGTTTAGTAAGGTTTTGAGCAATGCACAGAAGAAAAATCGTGTGTCACTTTCTTGTGACCTTTTGGAGTATGTGAGGAGTGAACCTCATTTTTGTGAGAAAGTGATAACTGGTGATGAAACATTTGTCTTTGAGTATGATCCAGAGATGAAAAGGCAGAGCTGTGAGTGGCACTCTATCAAGTCTCCTTGACCAATGAAGGCTCGAATGAACAAGTCGAAGATAAAATCAATGCTCCTTGTCTTTTTTTGACTCTAAAGGTTCTGTCCATAAGGATTTCATACCACCCAGACAAATGGTCAACACAGCATTTTATGTAGAAGTGCTTAAATGGCTGAAGAACAGTCATGTGAATCCACCAAATACGTGGGGTCTTCATCACGACAGCATGCTGAGCCATGCGTCGCTGTTAGTGAGAGAGTTTCTGGCGAAACAAACCATGGCAATGCTGTGCCAACCTCCCTACAGCCTGGACTTGGCCCCGGCTGACTTCTTTTTGTTTCCCCGGCTCAAATCAAGCTTGAAAGGCCACCATTTTTGGACTGTTAATGGTGTGCAAACTGCTGTGATGAGTGCTTTGAAAGAGATCCCTGATGAAGACTTCCAGGTGAGCTACAACGCGTGGCAGAACCACTGGCAATGGTGTATTGATGCTCAAGGATGTTATTTCGAGGAATTTTAAATGTATGTAAGTATATCTTGAACAAATCAAATTTTATGGAATCAGTCTTATTACTTACTGTTGATGTTTGTAACGTGTGTTTCATTTTACTTTTTAGAAAAGTATAAAGTGCTGAATGTTGTATTGAGAAAAATAGTATTTCATAAAATACTTATGCAGTGGGAAAGATGTATACATTTGTAATGATTTTAAAAATCCTAGCGCAGTCACAGAGCTACATGCTTAACTGTTACTACATGGTGTGTCTGGTAAGTAATGAGACTTATTTTATTCATCAAATAAGTGGGCGAGGGGGGGAGGCAGATTCTCTGGGCATGAAGGTTAATGGGGATATTAGGATCTCATCATTTAGCTCTGAGCTTTTACAGAGTGCGGATCTCTTGCGAAGTGGACAGCTGTTTAACCATCACATAATGGTCAAAATGCAGAGAAGTGTTGATCAGCAATATGCAATAAAGTTTTGTGTTAAGCTTGAAAAATCCACGACTGAGACTTGCTATGATACAGAAAACCTGCAGGAAGGATGCTTTATCAAAAGCACAAGTGTTTCGGTGGCACAAGATGTTCAGCGAAGGAAGAGAGAGTGTCAAGGATGAACATCTCACACTTTTGACAATGCTGATGAGGTGAGAGTGGTTTTGGACTCTGACCGATGTCCGAGTCTTAGATTGATAGTAGATCAAGTGGGACTTCCAAAATCCATTGTGCATGAAATCACCATGAAAGAATTGCACGTGTGGAAAATTTGAGCCAGATTGGTTTAGTAAGGTTTTGAGCAATGCACAGTAGAAAAATCGTGTGTCACTTTCTTGTGACCTTTTGGAGTATGTGAGGAGTGAACCTCATTTTTGTGAGAAAGTGATAACTGGTGATGAAACATTTGTCTTTGAGTATGATCCAGAGATGAAAAGGCAGAGCTGTGAGTGGCACTCTATCAAGTCTCCTTGACCAATGAAGGCTCGAATGAACAAGTCGAAGATAAAATCAATGCTCCTTGTCTTTTTTTGACTCTAAAGGTTCTGTCCATAAGGATTTCATACCACCCAGACAAATGGTCAACACAGCATTTTATGTGGAAGTGCTTAAATGGCTGAAGAACAGTCATGTGAATCCACCCAATACGTGGGGTCTTCATCACAACAGCATGCTGAGCCAAGCGTCGCTGCTAGTGAGAGAGTTTCTGGCGAAACAAACCATGGCAATGCTGTGCCAACCTCCCTACAGCCTGGACTTGGCCCCGGCTGACTTCTTTTTGTTTCCCCGGCTCAAATCAAGCTTGAAAGGCCACCATTTTTGGACTGTTAATGGTGTGCAAACTGCTGTGATGAGTGCTTTGAAAGAGATCCCTGATGAAGACTTCCAGGTGAGCTACAACGCGTGGCAGAACCACTGGCAATGGTGTATTGATGCTCAAGGATGTTATTTCGAGGAATTTTAAATGTATGTAAGTATATCTTGAACAAATCAAATTTTATGGAATCAGTCTTATTACTTACTGGACACTAATGTAATTGTTATCATACTATAAGTTATCAGACTACAAGTTTAACTGTTACTACACTACAAGTTTAATTGTTATTACATTATAAGTTATCAGACTACAGGGTTACTTGTTATCAGACTACAGGGTTACCTGTTATGAGACATACAAGTTTAACTTTCATCAGGCTACAAGTATGTTATCAGAGCACAGACTTAACCTACCGTACCCTGCAAGATCATGGTCATTGTCACACTGTTTTCTCAAAACCTGTAGTTTTGTAATAAATAACAGTTAAACAAGATCATGCCTGGTTCTTCTCTTAGTATATACCAGCACACACAGTTAGTATATGCCAGAACACACAGTTAGTATGTTCCAGCACGCGCAGTTAGTATATTCCAGCACGCGCAGTTAGTATGTTCCAGCACGCGCAGTTAGTATATGCCAGCACGCGCAGTTAGTATGTGCCAGCACGCCCAGCTAGTATGTGCCAGCACGCACAGCTAGTATGTGCCAGCACGCGCAGTTAGTATGTGCCAGCACGCCCAGCTAGTATGTGCCAGCACGCCCAGCTAGTATGTGCCAGCACACACAGCTAGTATGTGCCAGCACGGCCAGCTAGTATGTGCCAGCACGCACAGCTAGTATGTGCCAGCACGCGCAGTTAGTATGTGCCAGCACGCACAGCTAGTATGTGCCAGCACGCACAGCTAGTATGTGCCAGCACGCACAGCTAGTATGTGCCAGCACGCGCAGTCAGTATGTGCCAGCACACACAGTTAGTGAAGGTAGTCTTGATATAGATATTAAACATAGAAGATCATGGATCAGGTTTAGTGAATTTTAGCAGGAATAAAGTTTTCTTTGAATTATTGTTTAGTTCACTGGTACAGTTGTTGAGTGACTAGTGTATTGGTACAGTTGTTGAGTGACTTGTGTATTGGTACAGTTGTTGAGTGACTAGTTTATTGGTACAGTTGTTGAGTGACTAGTTTATTGGTACAGTTGTTGAGTGAAGAGTTTAATGGATATGTTGGGTGAAGGATTATTGAGGAAAAAAAAAACTAGAGACTAAAATAAAAATGTATGGAATTAATAATAGCAAGATTTACTCATATAATAAAGCTAGGATGTTGTGACAAGTTAAAATGATGTTGTAAGAGATGATCACAATATTGTTATTATATTTATAACTTGGATCTCACCATCCTGTCCCAGGCAGGTTTGCATGTGAAGTTCAGTGCTGAGTGAGAGGAAATCTCATGTCATTTCACAGCGACCAGAAAACATGTGATTTCCACATCTGTAACTGACACACACTGACCGTTATACAACCTCAGACTTAATGAAAGGAAAGTTGTAGAGTCCCTCCAGAAACCTGAAGATGGAAGAGACTAAAGTAAGCGACAGAGAAAGCAGAGATCAGTTGAAAGCATCTCCCAAATATTTAGCAAAGTTTCTAGGTTCAGTGTCCATGGACCGCCTGTACCCACAGACCATGCAGCCATGGGCTATGGCTGAGGTACATAGGAGAAAGGAGTCGTTTCAAGAAGTTTTCATTGAGGTTACTGGAGAAGCCTTACGAGTGAGCCTCAGAAGCGTAAGCTTGGAAGAGAAGTCACTACTGTTTGAGCACCATCTGAAGGGTGTGACACGTTTTGCAAAGCTTCATCAAGATCCAAATTGTTTTGCTTATTTGACAAGATATCAGCCAAATGCTGACTTCCAGTGTCACGTCTTCCTAGTGGACCACAATGAAGTGGTGAGTATTTGTCAGATCTGTGCTTGTCTTGATCATCAGAAATATTTGTTAGATCTTCCTATTCTTGATCATCAGAAATATTTGTTAGATCTTATTATTCTTGATCATCAAAAATATTAGATCTTCCTATTCTTGATCATCAGAAATATTTGTTAGATCTTCCTATTCTTGATCATCAGAAATATTTGTTAGATTTTTGCTTATCTCTCTTCTTATCTTGATCATCAGAAATATTTGTTGGATCTGTGCTTGTCTCTCTTTTTTGTCATAATTCATATTTATTAGATCTTTGTTTATTGCTCTTCTTGTTTTTGATCATCAGAATTATTTGTTAGATTTTCTTTTCTTGATCACGAGAAATATTTGTCAGATCTTTACTTGTCTGTTGTTTTGACTTGATTATCAGCCAGCAGTAGCTTCAGCATACATTTTCAGATATTACAAGAGAATGTTTAAATGTTGGATGTGCAGGATTATCTGTGATGTCCATCGCTCTTACAGATTCCCCAGCTGTTCATGGCCATCCGTGAAGCTTCTCGAGGTATGACCAACAAACCTGCCAGTGGAGAGACCACTGGTCAGTCTGCTGATGACCACAGCAACACTGTCAGTGATAGTGGGGACACTGATTTGTCTAAGTCTTTGTTTGAGGTTAGTTGCGTTGTTATAAGGTTGTGTTTGAGGTTTGTTATGTTGTTATAAGGTTGTGTTTGAGGTTTGTTATGTTGTTATAAGGTTGTGTTTGAGGTTTGTTATGTTGTTATAAGGTTGTATTTGAAGTTTGTTGTGTAGAAGGTTGTATTTGAAGTTAGTTGTGTTGTTATAAGGTTGTGTGTGAGGTTTGTTGTGTTGTTATAAGGTTGTGTTTGAGGTTTTTTTTGTGTTGTTATAAGGTTGTATTTGAAGTTAGTTGTATTGTTATAAGGTTGTGTTTGAGGTTTGTTGTGTTTGAGGTTTGTTGTGTTGTTATAAGGTTGTATTTGAAGTTAGTTGTGTTGTTATAAGGTTGTGTTTGAGGTTTGTTGTGTTGTAAGATTGTGTGTGTTTGAGGTTCATTGTGTTTTATAAGACTGTGTGTGTTTGAAATTGACTGGTTTTACAAGGAAGTGTTTAGTGGTTAGTTTCTGTCATATAAGACTGACAGTGTTTTTGTATTTTCATTCCTACAGTAAACCAACAGTTTGGTTGTTATTAGTTTCATTGAAATGCAAGTTGTAGAGTCCCTCCAGAAACCTGAAGATGGAAGAGACTAAAGTAAGCGACAGAGAATGCAGAGAACAGTTGAAAGCATCTCCCAAATATTTAGCAAAGTTTCTAGGTTCAGTGTCCATGGACCGCCTGTACCCACAGACCATGCAGCCATGGGCTATGGCTGAGGTACATAGGAGAAAGGAGTCGTTTCAAGAAGTTTTCATTGAGGTTACTGGAGAAGCCTTACGAGTGAGCCTCAGAAGCGTAAGCTTGGAAGAGAAGTCACTACTGTTTGAGCACCATCTGAAGGGTGTGACACGTTTTGCAAAGCTTCATCAAGATCCAAATTGTTTTGCTTATTTGACAAGATATCAGCCAAATGCTGACTTCCAGTGTCACGTCTTCCTAGTGGACCACAATGAAGTGGTGAGTATTTGTCAGATCTGTGCTTGTCTTGATCATCAGAAATATTTGTTAGATGTTCCTATTCTTGATCATCAGAAATATTTGTTAGATCTTATTATTCTTGATCATCAAAAATATTAGATCTTCCTATTCTTGATCATCAGAAATATTTGTTAGATCTTATTATTCTTGATCATCAAAAATATTAGATCTTCCTATTCTTGATCATCAGAAATATTTGTTAGATCTTCCTATTCTTGATCATCAGAAATATTTGTTAGATCTTCCTATTCTTTATCATCAGAAATATTTGTTAGATTTTTGCTTATCTCTCTTCTTATCTTGATCATCAGAAATATTTGTTGGATCTGTGCTTGTCTCTCTTTTTTGTCATAATTCATATTTATTAGATCTTTGTTTATTGCTCTTCTTGTTTTTGATCATCAGAATTATTTGTTAAATTTTCTTTTCTTGATCACGAGAAATATTTGTCAGATCTTTACTTGTCTGTTGTTTTGACTTGATTATCAGCCAGCAGTAGCTTCAGCATACATTTTCAGATATTACAAGAGAATGTTTAAATGTTGGATGTGCAGGATTATCTGTGATGTCCATCGCTCTTACAGATTCCCCAGCTGTTCATGGCCATCCGTGAAGCTTCTCGAGGTATGACCAACAAACCTGCCAGTGGAGAGACCACTGGTCAGTCTGCTGATGACCACAGCAACACTGTCAGTGATAGTGGGGACACTGATTTGTCCAAGTCTTTGTTTGAGGTTAGTTGCGTTGTTATAAGGTTGTGTTTGAGGTTTGTTATGTTGTTATAAGGTTGTGTTTGAGGTTTGTTATGTTGTTATAAGGTTGTGTTTGAGGTTTGTTATGTTGTTATAAGGTTGTATTTGAAGTTTGTTGTGTAGAAGGTTGTATTTGAAGTTAGTTGTGTGTTATAAGGTTGTGTGTGAGGTTTGTTGTGTTATTATAAGGTTGTGTTTGAGGTTTTTTTTGTGTTGTTATAAGGTTGTATTTGAAGTTAGTTGTATTGTTATAAGGTTGTGTTTGAGGTTTGTTGTGTTTGAGGTTTGTTGTGTTGTTATAAGGTTGTATTTGAAGTTAGTTGTGTTGTTATAAGGTTGTGTTTGAGGTTTGTTGTGTTGTAAGATTGTGTGTGTTTGAGGTTCATTGTGTTTTATAAGACTGTGTGTGTTTGAAATTGACTGGTTTTACAAGGAAGTGTTTAGTGGTTAGTTTCTGTCATATAAGACTGACAGTGTTTTTGTATTTTCATTCCTACAGTAAACCAACAGTTTGGTTGTTATTAGTTTCATTGAAATGCAATTTTCACTGAATGCAACAATGAACCAGATGCAGTACACCAACTACAAAGACATCAGCAAACCATCCTCTTTCACCTATGGACAGGCCACTGCAGATTACTGAGTCACCTACATCGACTCAAAATATCTTACACAGACAAGTGCCCATGTGGCAGTGGAGTCCAGACTCCAAAGCATATCCTCCAGGAGTGCCCAAACCATGTGGACCTGAGACGAGAGACATGGCCAGAGGGCACGAGTTTGGGGCAGAATCTTTGGGGCTCCTGTTAGGATCTGGAGAGGACTGCGGGCTTTGCCATGTCGACAGGGGTCAGGTTCTGATGTGACCAACAACCTCGAACCTAGAAGAAGAATTAGTTTAATTCCTAGAAGTAATATTTAACCAAATGCTGACTTCCAGTGTCACGTCTTCCTAGTGGACCACAATGAAGTGGTGAGTATTTGTCAGATCTGTGCTTGTCTTGATCATCAGAAATATTTGTTAGATGTTCCTATTCTTGATCATCAGAAATATTTGTTAGATCTTATTATTCTTGATCATCAAAAATATTAGATCTTCCTATTCTTGATCATCAGAAATATTTGTTAGATCTTATTATTCTTGATCATCAAAAATATTAGATCTTCCTATTCTTGATCATCAGAAATATTTGTTAGATCTTCCTATTCTTGATCATCAGAAATATTTGTTAGATCTTCCTATTCTTTATCATCAGAAATATTTGTTAGATTTTTGCTTATCTCTCTTCTTATCTTGATCATCAGAAATATTTGTTGGATCTGTGCTTGTCTCTCTTTTTTGTCATAATTCATATTTATTAGATCTTTGTTTATTGCTCTTCTTGTTTTTGATCATCAGAATTATTTGTTAAATTTTCTTTTCTTGATCACGAGAAATATTTGTCAGATCTTTACTTGTCTGTTGTTTTGACTTGATTATCAGCCAGCAGTAGCTTCAGCATACATTTTCAGATATTACAAGAGAATGTTTAAATGTTGGATGTGCAGGATTATCTGTGATGTCCATCGCTCTTACAGATTCCCCAGCTGTTCATGGCCATCCGTGAAGCTTCTCGAGGTATGACCAACAAACCTGCCAGTGGAGAGACCACTGGTCAGTCTGCTGATGACCACAGCAACACTGTCAGTGATAGTGGGGACACTGATTTGTCCAAGTCTTTGTTTGAGGTTAGTTGCGTTGTTATAAGGTTGTGTTTGAGGTTTGTTGTGTTGTTATAAGGTTGTATTTGAAGTTTGTTGTGTAGAAGGTTGTATTTGAAGTTAGTTGTGTTGTTATAAGGTTGTGTGTGAGGTTTGTTGTGTTATTATAAGGTTGTGTTTGAGGTTTTTTTTGTGTTGTTATAAGGTTGTATTTGAAGTTAGTTGTATTGTTATAAGGTTGTGTTGAGGTTTGTTGTGTTTGAGGTTTGTTGTGTTGTTATAAGGTTGTATTTGAAGTTAGTTGTGTTGTTATAAGGTTGTGTTTGAGGTTTGTTGTGTTGTAAGATTGTGTGTGTTTGAGGTTCATTGTGTTTTATAAGACTGTGTGTGTTTGAAATTGACTGGTTTTACAAGGAAGTGTTTAGTGGTTAGTTTCTGTCATATAAGACTGACAGTGTTTTTGTATTTTCATTCCTACAGTAAACCAACAGTTTGGTTGTTATTAGTTTCATTGAAATGCAATTTTCACTGAATGCAACAATGAACCAGATGCAGTACACCAACTACAAAGACATCAGCAAACCATCCTCTTTCACCTATGGACAGGCCACTGCAGATTACTGAGTCACCTACATCGACTCAAAATATCTTACACAGACAAGTGCCCATGTGGCAGTGGAGTCCAGACTCCAAAGCATATCCTCCAGGAGTGCCCAAACCATGTGGACCTGAGACGAGAGACATGGCCAGAGGGCACGAGTTTGGGGCAGAATCTTTGGGGCTCCTGTTAGGATCTGGAGAGGACTGCGGGCTTTGCCATGTCGACAGGGGTCAGGTTCTGATGTGACCAACAACCTCGAACCTAGAAGAAGAATTAGTTTAATTCCTAGAAGTAATATTTAACCAACAGTGTGATTGTTATTAGTTTAATTCCTAGAAGTAATATGTAACCATTGGTGTGATTGTTATTAGTTTCATTCCTAGAAGTAATATTTAACCAACAGTGTGATTGTTATTAGTTTAATTCCTAGAAGTAATATGTAACTAACAGTGTTATTGTTATTAATTTCATTCCTAGAAGTAATATGTAACCAACAGTGTGATTGTTGTTAGTTTCATTCTTAGAAGTAATATGTAACTAACAGTGTGATTGTTATTAATTTCATTCCTAGAAGTAATATGTTATATGTTTATGTTTAATTTTATGGTTGTAAAGATAGCAGTATGTTTGTGGTTAATTTAATTCTCAAGTGCAAAAATTTGCCAGAACATTTTCCTGTCATGTGTCTCGAGTTATGCTCTTTCTGCATTTTGCTGAAAATTTCAGGTGGAATTTGTTGGTAGAAGCAAAGTAGGAGGCCGACGTGTAACCTCAGACTACATTGACAGTCTGGCAGAGAAGATGATGGCTACAGATAGTGAACTGATGATGATGAAGATGATGAAACAGGTGGAGGAAAGAAGGGAAGATGAACAGGTAGAAAACTTTGACAATTATTTTATTTGCATGATTTTCACATGTTAAAATACAGTGTTAATTCTTCTTTTATGACAGCTACTTCAACATATTTATGTTCATCCATATGTCTGTGTCACATGTACAGTGTACCTGCATCTGTGCATTTATTTTTAGTTTCTGTTTGACTTGATGAACTATTTGTGGTGTGGCAGATAAAAATGATAAGAATAAGTTGTAGACATCTTTGAGCTGTTTACGATGACTGAATATAAATTTGTGTTACCACACTTTCTGTTTCACTCTGGATGCAGGTAGAAGACTGGAGAAGAAGGCAGCGGCATGCAAGCGAGGCCAGTATCAAATCTCTCCCTGACACACTGGAAGATGTGGCCAGTAACCTACTTACAGAGAACAAGCTCAGCAGACAGCACCAGATGCTACAGCAGGCAGAACTTAAGTCCTCAGAGTGTAGTACAGATACACGCACAAGGCAAGATACTGGAACTGATGGTGGACCAAGTACCAATAAAAGCAATGATGCTGGAACTGATGGTGGACCAAGTACCAATAAAAGCAGTGATGCTGGAACTGATGGTAGCTTAGGAAAAGTCACCACAGGCTGGTCTGACTCATTACAGAGAGGGGTGGCAGATTCTGCAGAACAGGTTGAACATCCAGTTGTCTTGAACATGGATTGTCAATTGGACAGTGATTCAGGTAGAGACAATCTAGATGCCTCGGTAGAACCAGAGATGAGTAATCATAGCCTTGGTCAAGGTCAGTCACAACAAAGAGTTATGTCATCAGTGTCAGCATCTGGTGTTTCTAGAAGGCGTCATTCATCCCTGAGAGAGGATGGGAGTGGGTCACAACAAAAGGCATCATTTCAAGGTCACAGTGGAAGCAGACAGCACCTGGACAGTGGTGATTCTCTAGATGGCTGTAGGAAGCAGGAAGGTAGTAAGGTCATGGTGCTACAAGTGGGTCAACAGGAAATCACGCTCATCAGCCTGGACAAAAAAGTGGCTATCCTGGAGTGCAAGTTCAAGGACATTTCATTTTTATCACAGGTTAGTGTTATTAATTTCATTCCTAGAAGTAATATGTAACCAACAGTGTGATTGTTATTAGTTTCATTCCTAGAAGTAATATTTAACCAACAGTGTGATTGTTATTAGTTTCATTCATAGAAGTAATATGTAACCAACAGTGTGATTGTTATTAGTTTCATTCTTAGAAGTAATATGTAACCAACAGTGTGATTGTTATTAGTTTCATTCCTAGAAGTAATATGTAACCAACAGTGTGATTGTTATTAGTTTCATTCCTAGAAGTAATATGTAACCAACAGTGTGATTGTTATTAATTTCATTCCTAGAAGTAATATGTTATATGTTTATGTTTAATTTTATGGTTGTAAAGATAGCAGTATGTTTGTGGTTAATTTAATTCTCAAGTGCAAAAATTTGCCAGAACATTTTCCTGTCATGTGTCTCGAGTTATGCTCTTTCTGCATTTTGCTGAAAATTTCAGGTGGAATTTGTTGGTAGAAGCAAAGTAGGAGGCCGACGTGTAACCTCAGACTACATTGACAGTCTGGCAGAGAAGATGATGGCTACAGATAGTGAACTGATGATGATGAAGATGATGAAACAGGTGGAGGAAAGAAGGGAAGATGAACAGGTAGAAAACTTTGACAATTATTTTATTTGCATGATTTTCACATGATAAAATACAGTGTTAATTCTTCTTTTATGACAGCTACTTCAACATATTTATGTTCATCCATATGTCTGTGTCACATGTACAGTGTACCTGCATCTGTGCATTTATTTTTAGTTTCTGTTTGACTTGATGAACTATTTGTGGTGTGGCAGATAAAAATGATAAGAATAAGTTGTAGACATCTTTGAGCTGTTTACGATGACTGAATATAAATTTGTGTTACCACACTTTCTGTTTCACTCTGGATGCAGGTAGAAGACTGGAGAAGAAGGCAGCGGCATGCAAGCGAGGCCAGTATCAAATCTCTCCCTGACACACTGGAAGATGTGGCCAGTAACCTACTTACAGAGAACAAGCTCAGCAGACAGCACCAGATGCTACAGCAGGCAGAACTTAAGTCCTCAGAGTGTAGTACAGATACACGCACAAGGCAAGATACTGGAACTGATGGTGGACCAAGTACCAATAAAAGCAATGATGCTGGAACTGATGGTGGACCAAGTACCAATAAAAGCAGTGATGCTGGAACTGATGGTAGCTTAGGAAAAGTCACCACAGGCTGGTCTGACTCATTACAGAGAGGGGTGGCAGATTCTGCAGAACAGGTTGAACATCCAGTTGTCTTGAACATGGATTGTCAATTGGACAGTGATTCAGGTAGAGACAATCTAGATGCCTCGGTAGAACCAGAGATGAGTAATCATAGCCTTGGTCAAGGTCAGTCACAACAAAGAGTTATGTCATCAGTGTCAGCATCTGGTGTTTCTAGAAGGCGTCATTCATCCCTGAGAGAGGATGGGAGTGGGTCACAACAAAAGGCATCATTTCAAGGTCACAGTGGAAGCAGACAGCACCTGGACAGTGGTGATTCTCTAGATGGCTGTAGGAAGCAGGAAGGTAGTAAGGTCATGGTGCTACAAGTGGGTCAACAGGAAATCACGCTCATCAGCCTGGACAAAAAAGTGGCTATCCTGGAGTGCAAGTTCAAGGACATTTCATTTTTATCACAGGTTAGTGAATTTTGACCACAGCATTAATTAGGACAGATTTAAATGTGGCGTGATAGCAAGTGTATTGAATTTCTTTGCATTTGTTTCATCTAAATTATCTCCACACTGTTGAGACTGGTACAAGCAGTATTCCAAGTTTTTACAAGCTGATGTAGGTGTTTTCATTTTAGATTGAGTAGAGAGAAAGAAAAAGAAAGCCAATATTTCAGCCACAAATAAGACTTATTCACGGCCAGAGACCTGCAAGCAGTATCATAGCTCCTGGTGGGTACAGTCACCCTGGAAGTAGTTCCCTGGTGTGCAGTTACCATGGTCTTAGTGCTCCCTCCATTGCTGGAATGCTTCCTGAAAGTCTGTCTGTTGAGCAGCTTCCGCAGTTCTGTCTGGATGTCCACAGTGGTGTCAAAGTGACATGCTTTCAGTTTCATCTTTAATTTTGGGAACATAAAGAAGTTGGCAGATCCAGTGAACAAGTAGGATGGGGGGAGGACAGCCATGCTGCTCTTGGCCAGAAACTAATGGGTTTAGTTGAGCACACTGTCAGATGGGGTGTTGTCATGGAGAAGCAGCCATTTTTTTCCCTCACCACAGACTGGGGGCATCTTCTCACAAAACATGGCAGTGGAAGCTGGAGCTCACAGTCTGGCCAGCAGAGACACGTTCTTGTGATGTCGCAGAAAACAGTCACAGTTTTGATTTTTATGTGTAAGATCTCAAACCATAACAGCCAGCAGTAACTACATACAAGCAACAGCTGTCATCAATCACTACATACAATCTACAACAACCAGCAATCACCACATATAATCTACAACAACCAGCAATCACCACATACAGTCTACAACAATCAGCAATCACCACATATAATCTACAACAATCAGCAATCACCACATACAGTCTACAACAATCAGCAATCACCACATACAGTCTACAACAATCAGCAATCACCACATATAATCTACAACAATCAGCAATCACCACATACAGTCTACAACAATCAGCAATCACCACATATAATCTACAACAACCAGCAATCACCACATATAATCTACAACAACCAGCAATCACCACATATAATCTACAACAACCAGCAATCACCACATACAGTCTACAACAATCAGCAATCACCACATATAATCTACAACAACCAGCAATCACCACATATAATCTACAACAACCAGCAATCACCACATATAATCTACAACAACCAACAATCACCACATATAATCTACAACAATCAGCAATCACCACATATAATCTACAACAATCATCAATCACCACATATAATCAGGTAGAAAACTTTGACAATTATTTTATTTGCATGATTTTCACATGATAAAATACAGTGTTAATTCTTCTTTTATGACAGCTACTTCAACATATTTATGTTCATCCATATGTCTGTGTCACATGTACAGTGTACCTGCATCTGTGCATTTATTTTTAGTTTCTGTTTGACTTGATGAACTATTTGTGGTGTGGCAGATAAAAATGATAAGAATAAGTTGTAGACATCTTTGAGCTGTTTACGATGACTGAATATAAATTTGTGTTACCACACTTCCTATTTCACTCTGGATGCAGGTAGAAGACTGGAGAAGAAGGCAGCGGCATGCAAGCGAGGCCAGTATCAAATCTCTCCCTGACACATTGGAAGATGTGGCCAGTAACCTACTTACAGAGAACAAGCTCAGCAGACAGCAGCAGATACTACAGCAGGCAGAACTTAAGTCTTCAGAGTGTAGTACAGGTGTGTTACTAGATACACACACAAGGCAAGATACTGGAACTGATGGTGGACCAAGTACCAATATAAGCAATGATGTTGGAACTGATGGTGGACCAAGTACCAATATAAGCAATGATGCTGGAACTGATGGTAGACCAAGTACCAATATAAGCAATGATGTTGGAACTGATGGTAGACCAAGTACCAATATAAGCAATGATGCTGGAACTGATGGTAGACCAAGTACCAATATAAGCAATGATGCTGGAACTGATGGTAGACCAAGTACCAATATAAGCAATGATGCTGGAACTGATGGTAGCTTAGGAAAAGTCACCACAGGCTGGTCTGACTCATTACAGAGAGGGGTGGCAGGTTCTGCAGAACAGGTTGAACATCCTGTTGTTTTGAACATGGATTGTCAATTGGACAGTGATTCAGGTAGAGACAATCTAGATGCCTCGGTAGAACCAGAGATGAGTAATCATAATCTTGGTCAAGGTCAGTCACAACAAAGAGTTATGTCATCAGTGTCAGCATCTGGTGTTTCTAGAAGGCGTCATTCATCCCTGAGAGAGGATGGGAGTGGGTCACAACAAAAGGCATCATTTCAAGGTCACAGTGGAAGCAGACAGCGCCTGGACAGTGGTGATTCTCTAGATGGCTGTAGGAAGCAGGAAGGTAGTAAGGTCATGGTGCTACAAGTGGGTCAGCAGGAAATCACGCTCATCAGC
Source organism: Achatina immaculata (assembly GCA_009760885.1). Classification (NCBI taxonomy): domain Eukaryota; kingdom Metazoa; phylum Mollusca; class Gastropoda; order Stylommatophora; family Achatinidae; genus Lissachatina; species Lissachatina immaculata. The sequence continues at coordinate 33,102,298 of CM019700.1, forward strand.
CTGGACAAAAAAGTGGCTATCCTGGAGTGCAAGTTCAAGGACATTTCATTTTTATCACAGGTTAGTAAATTTTGACCACAGTATTAACTATGACAGGTGTAAATGTGGCATGATAGAAAGTTTACTGAATTTTTTCACATTTATTTCATCTACATTATCTCCACACTGTTGAGACTGGTACAAGCAGTATTCCAAGTTTTTACAAGCTGATTTAGGTGTTTTCATTTTAGATTGAGTAGGGAAGAAAGAAAAAGAAAGTCAATATTTCAGGCACAAATAAGACTTATTCATGGCCAGAGACCTGCAAGCAGTATCATAGCTCCTGGTGGATACAGTCACCCTGGAAGCAGTCCTCTGGTGTGCAGTTACCATGGTCTTAGTGCTCCCTCCATTGCTGGAATGCTTCCTGAAAGCCTGTTTGTTGAGCAGCTTCCGCAGTTCTGTCTGGATGTCCACAGTGGTGTCAAAGTGACACCCTTTCAGTTTCATCTTTAATTTTGGGAACATAAAGAAGTTGCCAGATCCAGGGAACAAGTAGGATGGGGGGAGGACAGCCATGCTGTTCTTGGCCAGAAACTAATGGGTTTAGTTGATCACACTGTCAGATGGGGTGTTGTCATGGAGAAGCAGCCATTTTTTCCCTCATCACAGACTGGGGGCATCTTCTCACAAAACATGGCAGTGGAAGCTGGAACTCACAGTCTGGCCAGCAGAGACACGTTCTTGTGATGTCGCAGAAAACGGTCACAGTTTTGATTTTTATGTTTAAGATCTCAAGCCATAACAACCAGCAATAACTACATACAAGCAGCAGCAATCAGTAGTCACCACATACAGTCTTCAGCAACCAGCAATCACCACATACAAGCAACAGCAACCAGCAATCACCACATACAAGCAACAGCAACCAGCAATCACCACATACAAGCAACAGCAATCAGCAATCACCATATTTAAGCAACAGCAATCAGCAATATGAGCTATATTAGAAATAACCTGTACAGGGTAACAGCAATCAGCAATATGAGCTATATTAGAAATAACCTCTTCAGGGTAACAGCAATCAGCAATATGAGCTATATTAGAAATAACCTGTACAGGGTAACAGCAATCAGCAATATGAGCTATATTAGAAATAACCTCTTCAGGGTAACAGCAATCAGCAATATGAGCTATATTAGAAATAACCTCTTCAGGGTAACAGCAATCAGCAATATGAGCTATATTAGAAATAACCTCTTCAGGGTAACCACAGACAGGATTTCTTTGGGATAGTTGTCAGGGAAATGGGAACTGCCTTCACGTGCCACATCTTCAGGTGTCTGACACATACAGTGGTAAGTGACATGTTTACTGCTTGTTGTTTCTTTCTTCCTACAGTCACCTCTGCCACATGTTCCCAAGACTGGTATAAAATACATGATACAGCAACACTTTGGTGTTTTCTTGTGTGTTATCTTGTCTGTGTGAGACATGAAATACATGTTTCTTATTTCTTATCTTGTCTGTGTGAGACATGAAATACATGTTTCTTATTTCTTATCTTGTCTGTGTGAGACATGAAATACATGTTTCTTATTTCTTATCTTGTCTGTGTGAGACATGAAATACATGTTTCTTATTTCTTATCTTGTCTGTGTGAGACATGGAATACATGTTTCTTGTTTGTTATCTTGTCTGTGTGAGACATGGAATACATGTTTCTTGTTTGTTATCTTGTCTGTGTGAGACATGGAATACATGTTTCTTGTTTGTTATCTTGTCTGTGTGAGACATGGAATACATGTTTCTTGTTTGTTATCTTGTCTGTGTGAGACATGGAATACATGTTTCTTGTTTGTTATCTTGTCTGTGTGAGACATGGAATACATGTTTCTTGTTTGTTATCTTGTCTGTGTGAGACATGGAATACATGTTTCTTGTTTGTTATCTTGTCTGTGTGAGACATGGAATACATGTTTCTTGTTTGTTATCTTGTCTGTGTGAGATGAGACCAAACTTAACTTGTTTCTGCTTGAAGTCTAGAAACTATAGGTTCAGTACAGGGCACAATATAATTGGTGTATTTTGTAGTCATTTATGGAAAGTTGTCACCCCTTCAATAATGCGTCACATCATTTCTGATTTCCTTTCTGTTACATGATCATTTTGATATAATCAAATTTTCCATGTTACAAATGTTTGTATACAACTATGAGTGTCCAGTAGCCACAGACATGTAGAATTTTAGGGATTCTTGATGTAGTAGTCATATTTTTTTGTTGTACATGTTGGATGTGTATTTTTATATGACTGTCCTTCTCCACATCATGTGTCTAAAAAGTTCAGTGAATGGTATCAGAAAACAAACAGAACAGAAGATGCAAACAGATTACCTTTATTGTTCATCAAAATAATCAGCATCCTTCACAACACACTTTTGGCAACGTTCATAAAGCTTCTGGAAACTGTCAGCAAAGGCTTCTTTAGGAATCAACTGCAGAACCGCTGCCACAGATTCCTGGATTGCCATCATGTCGGCAAAACATGGAGCTTTCATGATGCTTGTTAGGTGGAGGCAAGAAAGAAGTTTGCAGGTACCAGATCGGGGAGTATGTTGGATGATTGAGAACAGGTACACCACGCTGAGCCAAGAATTGGCGCATGCAGATCATGTCTGTGTTTCTGCTTGTTGACAGCCGACCTGAACGTGGCTCATTCTCAGTCATTTCCTTCCCGTTGTGAAAGTGTTTGAACCAGTCGTAAACACATTTCCTGCCCACGGCTTCTGTCCTCTACACTTGCACCAGCAAATTTCGTGTGTCTCCGTCACTGTTTTCCCCAATGTGCAGCAGAACATGATGTTCACTTGTTGCTCCATTGCACTGTGACCTTACCTCTCACACTGACTACGTTCAACTGCTCACAGCGGGTTCACCCTGTCGGTCATGTGTACTCCACTCTAGGTGGCGCTTCTTAGTGTGTCTCTGGATAGCCTGCATGGCCATGCACCCGACCCATGTTGCCGTTATCAGACCATTCACTGAACTTTTTAGATGCACCTCATATGTATTGTTGTATAACTGTCTTTCTCTGTGTATTTTTCTATAACTGTCCTTCTCTGTGTATTTTTGTATAACTGTCCTTCTCTATGTATTTTAGACTTGTAAATGCCAAGCTTGTTTATACATATAAACCATGACTGTATATAGATGGATATTGTCAAGGTCTTTATGTAAATGTCTGTTCTCATATTCTGTGTGTAGACATATTGTCATAGAAGTAAACTTGTTATATATCAGCATTGTCTGTATGTAGGCAAGTATTTTCATGGTCTGTATGTAGACATATTGTCATAGACATAAGGTTTTTATACATCATTAATGTTGCTTAGAAGCAAGTCAGTCTGCATACATGTGTATTGTAAGTGTTATACATCAATCATATGTTTATGTAAATGTGTATTGTTAGTGATGTAAGTGAGTTTAAGCATCAGGTTTTAGCTTTGTGTCTGGTACAAACAACTGTTTTTATTCATGAAACATTCAACAGAAATTATACAGGTAATTTAAGTGTGTGAGAAACAGTACAGGAAACATTCATCAGAAAACATACAGAACAGAAGATGCAAACAGATTACCTTTATTGTTCATCAAAATAATCAGCATCCTTCACAACACACTTTTGGCAAGTTCATAAAGCTTCTGGAAACTGTCAGCAAAGGCTTCTTTAGGAATCGACTGCAGAACCGCTGCCACAGATTCCTGGATTGCCATCACGTCGGCAAAACATGCAGCTTTCATGATGCTTGTCAGGTGGGGGCAACAGAAAGAAGTTTGCAGGTACCAGATCGGGGAGTATGTTGGATGATTGAGAACAGGTACACCACGCTGAGCCAAGAATTGGCGCATGCAGATCATGTCTGTGTTTCTGCTTGTTGACAGCCGACCTGAACGTGGCTCATTCTCAGTCATTTCCTTCCCGTTGTGAAAGTGTTTGAACCAGTCGTAAACACATTTCCTGCCCACGGCTTCTGTCCTCTACACTTGCACCAGCAAATTTCGTGTGTCTCCGTCACTGTTTTCCCCAATGTGCAGCAGAACATGATGTTCACTTGTTGCTCCATTGCACTGTGACCTTACCTCTCACACTGACTACGTTCAACTGCTCACAGCGGGTTCACCCTGTCGGTCATGTGTACTCCACTCTAGGTGGCGCTTCTTAGTGTGTCTCTGGATAGCCTGCATGGCCATGCACCCGACCCATGTTGCCGTTATCAGACCATTCACTGAACTTTTTAGATGCACCTCATATGTATTGTTGTATAACTGTCTTTCTCTGTGTATTTTTGTATAACTGTCCTTCTCTGTGTATTTTTGTATAACTGTCCTTCTCTATGTATTTTAGACTTGTAAATGCCAAGCTTGTTTATACATATAAACCATGACTGTATATAGATGGATATTGTCAAGGTCTTTATGTAAATGTCTGTTCTCATATTCTGTGTGTAGACATATTGTCATAGAAGTAAACTTGTTATATATCAGCATTGTCTGTATGTAGGCAAGTATTTTCATGGTCTGTATGTAGACATATTGTCATAGACATAAGGTTTTTATACATCATTAATGTTGCTTAGAAGCAAGTCAGTCTGCATACATGTGTATTGTAAGTGTTATACATCAATCATATGTTTATGTAAATGTGTATTGTTAGTGATGTAAGTGAGTTTAAGCATCAGGTTTTAGCTTTGTGTCTGGTACAAACAACTGTTTTTATTCATGAAACATTCAACAGAAATTATACAGGTAATTTAAGTGTGTGAGAAACAGTACAGGAAACATTCATCAGAAAACATACAGGTAGTTTAAGTGTGTGGGAAACAGTACATGTTGTGTTATACCTTTTTTTATCTGTTGTGTAAAGGATGTAGAAATTAGTCTGTGAGATTTAAGTGAGTGATTCAGTCATTGATTTGTTCGTTTGGTCACATGAGCAGCTTATATAGTTCCCACTGTATCACTCCAACAATTTCTTTCATCTTTGTATGACTCTTCTCAAGTTCTCAGTCTAATGTGTATGTATGTTATGTCTGTATATGTTTGGTGTTTGGGTATGTTACATTTTTTAAAGTGGATATTTGTTTATAGTCACTTTAGATATGTTAAGCGTATACAAGTCATGGTGTTTGTGTGTTATATGTGCACATGATATAGGTTATATGTATAATGTTATATGCATGGTCTGTGTTGCTTGTACATACCTTATATATTCTGTGTGTACATATGTGTGTGTGTTATATTACATATGTGTATATTTCATAAGCAGTTTTATTTTGGTGTTTCTGGTTTGAAAATGACAGAAATCTTGACAGTAATTTTGAATCACCCTGCCCTGCTCACACCATGTTATATATGCTCTGGTCACACCATGTTATATATGCTCTGGTCACACTGTGTTATATATCCTCATATCACACTGTTTTATATGCCATGGTCACAGTGTTATATATGCCCTGGTCACAGTGTTATATATGCCCTGGTCACAGTGTTATATATGCCCTGGTCACAGTGTTATATATGCCCTGGTCACAGTGTTATATATGCCCTGGTCACAGTGTTATATATGCCCTGGTCACAGTGTTATATATGCCCTGGTCACAGTGTTATATATGCCCTGGTCACGCTGTTGATCACTGACTGTAGAACAGCTTCACTGTGAGCCACATGGGGTAGCATCATCAGCAAACAGGGGCATCCTGGCTTCATTTGTTTTTATTTTGGCTGTAACTTAAGACAGCTTATACATATGTACTACATCCTGAAGTAGATCACATGCTAAATACCTCATACACTAAATAACTGTGCTCTACCCAGGTGCAACATTACACACACACACACACGTCACACTATAACATAACCAGCCAGTAAGCAGACAATAAATACTTGCAGTGCTCTGTGCATTCTCATTGTCAACCTGGTTGTTTTAATGGCTTTTCGGTTCAGAAAGTACTAAGCACCTGGCTGTGTCATTTTTGACATATTTGTGGCTGTGCAGGCTATAAAAATATGTTGTTGGTGATAGACAGTATACAAATATAGTACATAAACTTATCCCAGAAAAAAATTAGCAAGATGCTAGCCTAATCTGGGGGAATTTCCAAGAGAAATATCATAAGGATAATTGGTAATATAACAAGGAAGGAAATATCATCAATATCAGTGATAATATAACAGACATCGAAATATCATAAGTATCCGTGATAGTATAACAGAGACAGGAAATATCACCTGTATAACTGGAAGTTTGTAACCTACTATCAGTTGTGTCACAGGTGTTTTGTAAAGTAATTCTGAATAGAGTTAAGGATGTAGTCGATACTGCAATGAGAAGGTGTCTCAACCAGATCTTCACTATAAGAGTAATACTTGAAGAACATATTGAAAAGCAGAAACCATTAATACTGAACTTCATGGACTTTAGAAAAGCATTTGATAGTATACACAGAGATTCATTGCGGAGAATTTTAAGACTATATGGAATACCATCTAAAATTGTCAACATCATTAGAGATCTCTACAATGGATATGTTTGTGTAGTCAAGACAGAAGAAGGAATGAGCAAATGGTTTCAGATTGAAAGTCATGAAACAAGGATGTATATTATCTCCCTTGCTTTTTGGAATTGCCATGGACTTTATAATGAAAAGATGCTATACAATTAAAACTGGCATTGATTGAGTACATAGGACCCACATAGAAGATCTTGATTTTGCAGATGACATAACTCTTATCAGTGACAGTGTGAAATCGATGTAGGAAAAAACGGATTCCTTGTTTTCCTTGGCTAGCAAAATAGGCCTTGAAATGAACAAAAACAAAACAAAAATAATGAAACTTCTCATTAATCAAGAAGGAAAAATATACATAGAAAGAACAGTTGTTAATGAAGTAAACCAATTTGCATACCTTGGCAGCTACATAGACCAGAATGGTGACATCAGGAAGAATTGCAAAAGCAGCATTGTCCTTCAGAAATCTTGAGAACATATGGAATTTAAAACTTATAAGCATAAAAACCAAGATTATTCAATTCAAATGTGATATCCACCCTCATTTATGCATGCGAAAGCTGGAAATAAACTAAAGAAATAGACAAGAAATTAGACTGATTTGAAAACAAATGCCTATACTTGGTATAAAGTGGAACGAATTCAAGAACAATGCAGAGATAAGACGGATGAGCAAACAACAACCTGTTTCATGGGTGATCAGAAAAAGAAGATGGACATATGTAGGCCATGTGATGAGAAGAAACAATCAGAGAATACCAAAACAAGCTATCAAGTGGAGCACAACAGGCTGAAGAAAAAGAGGTCGACCACCTGAGTTGAGAGAAGCCATTTTCCCAAAAACAGGAAAACGTGGCAAACAACTATGTGAGCCATATGTGACATTTAACGCCACAGGAGGGATGTAAGATGTAAGATCAGTGATAGTATAAAAGAGACAGGGTATGACAGAGACAGGAAATATGATAAGTATCAGTGATAATATAACAGAGGCAGGAAGTATGATAAATATCAGTGATAATATAACAGAGGCAGGAAGTATGATAAGTATCAGTGATAATATAACAGAGACAGGAAGTATGATAAGTATCGGTGATAATATAACAGAGACAGGAAATATCACCTGTATAACTGGAAGTTTGTAACCTACTATCAGTTGTGTCACAGGTGTTTTGTAAAGTAATTCTGAATAGAGTTAAGGATGTAGTCGATACTGCAATGAGAAGGTGTCTCAACCAGATCTTCACTATAAGAGTAATACTTGAAGAACATATTGAAAAGCAGAAACCATTAATACTGAACTTCATGGACTTTAGAAAAGCATTTGATAGTATACACAGAGATTCATTGCGGAGAATTTTAAGACTATATGGAATACCATCTAAAATTGTCAACATCATTAGAGATCTCTACAATGGATATGTTTGTGTAGTCAAGACAGAAGAAGGAATGAGCAAATGGTTTCAGATTGAAAGTCATGAAACAAGGATGTATATTATCTCCCTTGCTTTTTGGAATTGCCATGGACTTTATAATGAAAAGATGCTATACAATTAAAACTGGCATTGATTGAGTACATAGGACCCACATAGAAGATCTTGATTTTGCAGATGACATAACTCTTATCAGTGACAGTGTGAAATCGATGTAGGAAAAAACGGATTCCTTGTTTTCCTTGGCTAGCAAAATAGGCCTTGAAATGAACAAAAACAAAACAAAAATAATGAAACTTCTCATTAATCAAGAAGGAAAAATATACATAGAAAGAACAGTTGTTAATGAAGTAAACCAATTTGCATACCTTGGCAGCTACATAGACCAGAATGGTGACATCAGGAAGAATTGCAAAAGCAGCATTGTCCTTCAGAAATCTTGAGAACATATGGAATTTAAAACTTATAAGCATAAAAACCAAGATTATTCAATTCAAATGTGATATCCACCCTCATTTATGCATGCGAAAGCTGGAAATAAACTAAAGAAATAGACAAGAAATTAGACTGATTTGAAAACAAATGCCTATACTTGGTATAAAGTGGAACGAATTCAAGAACAATGCAGAGATAAGACGGATGAGCAAACAACAACCTGTTTCATGGGTGATCAGAAAAAGAAGATGGACATATGTAGGCCATGTGATGAGAAGAAACAATCAGAGAATACCAAAACAAGCTATCAAGTGGAGCACAACAGGCTGAAGAAAAAGAGGTCGACCACCTGAGTTGAGAGAAGCCATTTTCCCAAAAACAGGAAAACGTGGCAAACAACTATGTGAGCCATATGTGACATTTAACGCCACAGGAGGGATGTAAGATGTAAGATCAGTGATAGTATAAAAGAGACAGGGTATGACAGAGACAGGAAATATGATAAGTATCAGTGATAATATAACAGAGGCAGGAAGTATGATAAATATCAGTGATAATATAACAGAGGCAGGAAGTATGATAAGTATCAGTGATAATATAACAGAGACAGGAAGTATGATAAGTATCGGTGATAATATAACAGAGACAGGAAATATGATAAGTATCAGTGATAATATAACAGAGACAGGAAATATGAGTATCATTGATAGAGAGAGAGGAAGAAAATCTTTAGCTGATGGGAAATAAATCATAAACAGAGTATGTAGGAAACTCTCTACTATAGAGAGCGGAACAACAACAACACAACTCCTTCAGATCATCAGAAGAATTACCCCCCCCCTCCCCAGACAAGTGTTTTGGCCCTATTAAACTCCTGACACTCTGAGGGGGTGGGCCCCTCTGGATCATGACTCCCAGAGGTCTTGTGAGTTGTTGCTTTTTTTTTTCTCCTCCATCCCAGTATTGAACCAGAGAGATGCATTCAACAATATATACTGGTATATAAACAGAGAGATGCATTCAACAATATATACTGGTATATAAACAGAGAGATGCATTCAACAATATATACTGGTATATAAATAGAGACAACCCTAAAACACACAAAGTCACATGAAATTACTATAGTCATGTTAGATTTTAATGCCAAAGTTGGTAAAGGAAGAACTTCAGACATCGTTGGTGACTATGGACTGGTGGAGAGGAATGACAGAGGTTATAAATTAATTGAATGGGCAAGAATACATACCATGGTTGTAGGAAACACCTGGTCTAAACAACATCCTCAAAGACTGGCAATATGGTGCAACCCAGACAAAAAGACTATTAACCAGAATGACTACATATTAATCAACAAACGATTCTGGAATGCATTACTCACAACAAAAACCATGCCAGGAGCTGACTGCAATAGTGACCATGACCCACTCTGTGCAAAAATTAGAATAAAGCTAAAGAAAGCAGGCAGAAAAGTGAGAAACATCAAACTGAATACAGAACTCCTTAAAAATGACCAAGAACTATGAGAACAATACAGAGTTATTATAAGAAATAGATACAATGCTATAGCAAAGATAAATAGTATAGATGTCATCCCATTGATAGATGGCATTTTTGTCTTGGCCATAATAAAATCAGTCTCATTACTTAATTGTCGGACCTTGTATAAAACCTGCTGATAAACATAGAATCTCTTAGTTTGGAAAGAAGATTTATATATTGAGGAAGGAATGTCCCAGCAGTAACAGAAAATTCCGTGCCCCACATAAAAACAATACTACCTGCACCAACAAGGACAAAGTGGAAGCAGCCATCAAAGACTTGATTAATGAAGGTCGCCTCCCACCCCAAGCTGCTTCTCTTCACATCAAGGATGGCTGCTTAGACAAACTCACCTTCTTTCTTCTTCTCAAAATCCACAAACCCGGTCATCCTGGACATCCCATTGTATCAGCGTGCTCAAGCCCCACTGAGCACATTTCTGACTTTTTGGACGGCATTTTCCAGCTGCTAGTACACAAACTGCCCTCTGATGTGAAAGATACGAACCACGCCTTAACAACTTTCGATGTGATCAAACTTTCTCAGCACCACACCTGTCACATCTTTCTCCTTGGTGTCTGCTCCCTTTACACCTCTATCTCCCATAAGGAGGGACTCTTTGCACTCTGCTATTTTCTTGATAAAGACTCTCATCCCCCCACTAATACTGACACCAAATTAAGACTCACAGAGCTGGTACTCAACTAGAATTCCCTTGAATTCAGTGGTGAGTACTTTGATCAAATCAGTGGTGTTGAAAATGGATCCCAGTTATGCATGCTCATTTATGGGCTTTCTGAAAGTCAAATTATGGGAAACCTACTCTGGCAGACTCCTAGAATTCTATAAAAGGTATAGTATGCCAAAGAACGAGCTAACAAATTTTATTGAATTCCCCAACATGCTTAATGAGAACATCAAATTCACCTATGAAATTTCTGACAATTCTGTCAACTTTTGGACATCAAAATATCTATTGGCACAGGCAATCTTGTCACCTGGTATAATGCCCACTCATTTATAGAGAGAAATGTCACAGCAAATCTATACATTCAACAAAACACTCATTTACAGAGAGTAAGAGAACACAGTTTTGTAGGATTAGACCTTGAAAAAATCATAGACAAAGCACTTTAGTGAGATGTGAGAGGAATAAAAATCACAAGAGCACCTGGGATTCGAACACGGACTCCGGTAGGACGAGCAGCCGTCTAGCCACGGGAGAACAGCGTACTAACAAACTGAGCTATCTCACACCTTTGTGGTTTTTCTTTCTCTCACATCTCACTAAAGTGCTTTGTCTACAATTTTTTTTTAGGTCTCATCCTACAAAATTGTGTTCTCTTACTTTGCCGTACGAAAGCCACGTTGTTTCCTATTTATAAAAAATTGTTTCATTTACAGAGTATGTAGGAAACTCTCTACTATAGAGAGCGGAACAACAACAACACAACTCCTTCAGATCATCAGAAGAATTACCCCCCCCCTCCCCAGACAAGTGTTTTGGCCCTATTAAACTCCTGACACTCTGAGGGGGTGGGCCCCTCTGGATCATGACTCCCAGAGGTCTTGTGAGTTGTTGCTTTTTTTTTTCTCCTCCATCCCAGTATTGAACCAGAGAGATGCATTCAACAATATATACTGGTATATAAACAGAGAGATGCATTCAACAATATATACTGGTATATAAACAGAGAGATGCATTCAACAATATATACTGGTATATAAACAGAGACAGCCCTAAAACACACAAAGTCACATGAAATTACTATAGTCATGTTAGATTTTAATGCCAAAGTTGGTAAAGGAAGAACTTCAGACATCGTTGGTGACTATGGACTGGGGGAGAGGAATGACAGAGGTAGTAAATTAATTGAATGGGCAAGAATACACAGCATGGTTGTAGGAAACACCTGGTTTAAACAACATCCTCGAAGACTGGCAATGTGGTGCAGCCCAGACAAAAAGACTATTAACCAGATTGACTACATATTAATCAACAAACGATTCTGGAATGCATTACTCACAACAAAAACCATGCCAGGAGCTGACTGCAATAGTGACCATGACCCACTCTGTGCAAAAATTAGAATAAAGCTAAAGAAAGCAGGCAGAAAAGTGAGAAACATCAAACTGAATACAGAACTCCTTAAAAATGACCAAGAACTATGAGAACAATACAGAGTTATTATAAGAAATAGATACAATGCTATAGCAAAGATAAATAGTATAGATGTCATCCCATTGATAGATGGCATTTTTGTCTTGGCCATAATAAAATCAGTCTCATTACTTAATTGTCGGACCTTGTATAAAACCTGCTGATAAACATAGAATCTCTTAGTTTGGAAAGAAGATTTATATATTGAGGAAGGAATGTCCCAGCAGTAACAGAAAATTCCGTGCCCCACATAAAAACAATACTACCTGCTCCAACAAGGACAAAGTGGAAGCAGCCATCAAAGACTTGATTAATGAAGGTCGCCTCCCACCCCAAGCTGCTTCTCTTCACATCAAGGATGGCTGCTTAGACAAACTCACCTTCTTTCTTCTTCTCAAAATCCACAAACCCGGTCATCCTGGACATCCCATTGTATCAGCGTGCTCAAGCCCCACTGAGCACATTTCTGACTTTTTGGACGGCATTTTCCAGCTGCTAGTACACAAACTGCCCTCTGATGTGAAAGATACGAACCACGCCTTAACAACTTTCGATGTGATCAAACTTTCTCAGCACCACACCTGTCACATCTTTCTCCTTGGTGTCTGCTCCCTTTACACCTCTATCTCCCATAAGGAGGGACTCTTTGCACTCTGCTATTTTCTTGATAAAGACTCTCATCCCCCCACTAATACTGACACCAAATTAAGACTCACAGAGCTGGTACTCAACTAGAATTCCCTTGAATTCAGTGGTGAGTACTTTGATCAAATCAGTGGTGTTGAAAATGGATCCCAGTTATGCATGCTCATTTATGGGCTTTCTGAAAGTCAAATTATGGGAAACCTACTCTGGCAGACTCCTAGAATTCTATAAAAGGTATAGTATGCCAAAGAACGAGCTAACAAATTTTATTGAATTCCCCAACATGCTTAATGAGAACATCAAATTCACCTATGAAATTTCTGACAATTCTGTCAACTTTTGGACATCAAAATATCTATTGGCACAGGCAATCTTGTCACCTGGTATAATGCCCACTCATTTATAGAGAGAAATGTCACAGCAAATCTATACATTCAACAAAACACTCATTTACAGAGAGTAAGAGAACAATACAGAGTTATTATAAGAAATAGATACAATGCTATAGCAAAGATAAATAGTATAGATGTCATCCCATTGATAGATGGCATTTTTGTCTTGGCCATAATAAAATCAGTCTCATTACTTAATTGTCGGACCTTGTATAAAACCTGCTGATAAAACATAGAATCTCTTAGTTTGGAAAGAAGATTTATATACTGAGGAAGGAATGTCCCAGCAGTAACAGAAAATTCCGTGCCCCACATAAAAACAATACTACCTGCTCCAACAAGGACAAAGTGGAAGCAGCCATCAAAGACTTGATTAATGAAGGTCGCCTCCCACCCCAAGCTGCTTCTCTTCACATCAAGGACGGCTGCTTAGACAAACTCACCTTCTTTCTTCTTCTCAAAATCCACAAACCCGGTCATCCTGGACATCCCATTGTATCAGCGTGCTCAAGCCCCACTGAGCACATTTCTGACTTTTTGGACGGCATTTTCCAGCTGCTAGTACACAAACTGCCCTCTGATGTGAAAGATACGAACCACGCCTTAACAACTTTCGATGTGATCAAACTTTCTCAGCACCACACCTGTCACATCTTTCTCCTTGGTGTCTGCTCCCTTTACACCTCTATCTCCCATAAGGAGGGACTCTTTGCACTCTGCTATTTTCTTGATAAAGACCCTCATCCCCCCACTAACACCGACACCAAATTAAGACTCACAGAGCTGATACTCAACTAGAATTCCCTTGAATTCAGTGGTGAGTACTTTGATCAAATCAGTGGTGTTGAAAATGGATCCCAGTTATGCTTGCTCATTTATGGGCTTTCTGAAAGTCAAATTATGGGAAACCTACTCTGGCAGACTCCCAGAATTCTATAAAAGGTATAGTGTGCCAAAGAACGAGCTAAAAAATGTTATTGAATTCCCCAACATGCTTAATGAGAACATCAAATTCACCTATGAAATTTCTGACAATTCTGTCAACTTTTGGACATCAAAATATCTATTGGCACAGGCAGTCTTGTCACCTGGTATAATGCCCACTCATTTATAGAGAGATGTCACAGCAGATCTATACATTCAACAAAACACTCATTTACAGAGAGTAAGAGAACACAGTTTTGTAGGATTAGACCTTGAAAAAATCATAGACAAAGCACTTTAGTGAGATGTGAGAGGAATAAAAATCACAAGAGAATTACCTGGGATTCGAACACGGACTCCGGTAGGACGAGCAGCCGTCTAGCCACGGGAGAACAGCATACTAACAAACTGAGCTATCTCACACCTTTGTGGTTTTTCTTTCTCTCACATCTCACTAAAGTGCTTTGTCTACAATTTTTTTTTAGGTCTCATCCTACAAAATTGTGTTCTCTTACTTTGCCGTACGAAAGCCACGTTGTTTCCTATTTATAAAAAATTGTTTCATTTACAGAGAGAAATGTCACACAAAAAGTTCAAAGCACAGCCCTACACTCAGAAATATTTGTATATGCTTGAGGACATAATATGTCATGTCAGCATTTGTTGATTCATGTTATAGTTTCTGTATTGGGTCAGTCATAAATACCCTCAGAGACCAAAGTCAGTTTTTACCTGTCCAGTCATAAGTGAGTAGTGGGGTTTTTTCTAGCTGTTTCATTGTTTTGTGTGTCCTAACAGGTAGCTGAGATTATGAGCACACTGCAGGTGGCATTCACAACCGCTTATAACCGGGGTGCCTCTCCCAGTGTGGCGGTCACACAGCACCAAGTGTGCACTGCATGCCCCATGCATCAGCTACACCGAGTTTGTCAAGAAATTAACAGTAGGTGATGTTCGTGTGGAGTTCATTAGTGTATCATAGCATGTTGTGCCATATGTCATGTAGTATCATAGCATGTTGTGCCATATGTCATGCAATATCACTTAACTTTGTGCTATATGTCATTTACTATGTTAAAAAGATGACATGTCATGTAGTATCACACCCCTTTATAACATCTGTATAGTATTACAGTGCATTATGACAAGTCATGTGAATACCATATATGTCATATAATGTCACATCACTTTGTATCATGTAATATATTAACTGCATTTCAGAGAATGAGAAACATATTATCCAACACATCCTTATCAATGAATGTTAGAAAACGAGTCCTAAAATGCTATATTGAACCTATCTTGTTATATGGAAGTGAATCATGGACAATAGGCAGTTCTGCACAAAAATCATTGGAAGCAGCAGAAATGTGGTTTATTAGAAGAATGTTGCGAATCCCTTGGACAGCAAAAATAACTAATGAAGAATGTATGAGAAGAGCTGGAGAGACAAAAAAATCTTGTTAAAAAAATAAGAGAGAGACAATGTACTTTCATAGGACATGCAATGAGAAGAGGGGCATTGAAAATATTATAACAGCAGGAAAAATAGAAGGAAGAAAATCAGGAGGGAGACCAAGAGAAATGATACTAGACAGTCTGACGGGATAGTGTGAGAGGAGATCACCAACTGAGCTGATGGCATGTGTGAAGGATCGTGTACTCTGGAGAAGCATAATAGCCAATGCCAGTCAGCACGGCACCTGATGATGTTGATGATGATGAATATATTAACTTCATATTATGTCATATTCATAATATCACAGCATTGCAAATTTTATAGCATGTGAGTGAAAGGATCTCCTATCATTCTGACATTTTAAACTGTATGACATCAGAGCATAACATTACCACCATGACGCATCAGTGTTTTTGACATATATGAAAGTAAATGATATATAAAATCTTGGTCTGAGACGTGTAGCTTGGCCTGTGATAGCTCTCTCTTATTTTGACATATATGAAAGTAAATGATATATAAAATCTTGGTCTGAGACGTGTAGCTTGGCCTGTGACAGCTCTCTCTTATTTTGACATATATGAAAGTAAATGATATATAAAATCTTGGTCTGAGTGAGACGTGTAGCTTGTCCTGTGACAGCTCTCTCTTATTTTGACATATATGAAAGTAAATGATATATAAAGTCTTGGTCTGAGACGTGTAGCTTGGCCTGTGACAGCTCTCTCTTATTCATATTTCAGACTTGACCTCCCAGGCAGCGTATGATCTATTGGTGAAGAGAGTACAGCATCTGCCAGAAGCTGAGCTCTGTGAGATAAACAGCCGTTTGCAGGTAGTTTTGCAGTACATTTATTGTTGAAATGATCCAGGAATCCTTCAGAAAGCTCATGTTATCCATTCGGGGGGGGGGGGGGGGGGTCCTTAACTGGATTTCTTGCAATGTCATTTCTGCCACTGTGTGCAGGTGATGTGATACGATGTAAATAGGAGAGACTGGCTTATGCTTAGGAGATTGGTTTTGCCAGCATCTGAACAACTTATCCAAGACTGCACTGATACCAGTTGCCAAGCATTTCTGTCAAGGAGACCACCAAGAAAAATGAGACATTTCTGTCACTGCAATCCATTCGTGTTCTTCCAGTGAACAATCACAGAAACCTCTGGAACAGTGTCTTATTTTCCAGGCTGGCTGTCTCTACCCAGCTGGAATTAACAGTCAACTCAGATTTCTTTGATCTACTTTATATTTCTACCTGTTTGCTACCTCTTTCTCTTTCTTTTCTTCCTTCACAGCTTTATTTTTTTTTTTTATTTAGCTCTACTCACTTCCCTGCATTTTTTCTTTCTTGCCCTGGATGTTAAGTTTAGCTTTTTAGCTCTACTCACTTCCCTACATTTTCTCTTTCTTGCCAAGGATGTTAAGTTTAGTTTTTTAGATCTACTCACTTCCCTGCATTCTCTCTTTCTTGCCCTGGACGTTAAGTTTAGTTTTTTAGCTCTTCTTACTTCTCTGCATTTTCTCTTTCTTGCCCTGGATGTTAAGTTTAGTTTTTTAGCTCTACTCATTTCCCTGCATTCTCTCTTTCTTGCCAAGGATGTTAAGTTTAGTTTTTTAGCTCTACTCACTTTGTGAAGTTTGTTCATTCATTTACTCTCTGCTACATGGGTATTCACTTAACATTGTGTTAGTATTGTTTGCCATTCTTTTGACTACAGAAAATGTTTTTTCTACAGTTTTGTCATTACAGTTACTTTACACAGCAGTATATCACTTACTGCCTGTTTCCATGGATACATTTGTTTTATTACATTATAATTTTGTAATCTGTTATTTTCCTGTGCTCTTTCTTCTTCAAGTGATAGAGTAGAATGTCTGAAAAGTCATAAATTGTTTGATATTGATCAGGCTGCATCACCAGATTCGTTTGAAGAGTCAGTGGAGGTGATGATGATATATCTGCGTCAGCTTTGCGAGAAGAAGCAGAGACATCATGTCCACAGCTCAGAGACCAACAGATCCAGCAAGTCTGATGTAAGTTCTGACATTAGATCTCTTGTGTGTGTGAGAGAACAACCAACAGATCCAGCAAGTCTGATGTAAGTTCTGACATTAGATCTCTTGTGTGTGTGAGAGAACAACCAACAGATCCAGCAAGTCTGATGTAAGTTCTAACATTAGATCTCTTGTGTGTGTGAGAGAGAGACCAACAGATCCAGCAAGTCTGATGTAAGTTCTGACATTAGATCTCTTGTGTGTGTGAGAAGAGACCAACAGATCCAGCAAGTCTGATGTAAGTTCTGACATTAGATCTCTTGTGTGTGTGAGAGAGAGACCAACAGATCCAGCAAGTCTGATGTAGATTCTAACATTTGAACTCCCTAATATTTTGTGGTCGCCCGTGTGGTTACTGGAGCCTTGAACAGAAAAGAATAGAACCGCTGCCAACTTCCACGCATGTTGTAAGAGGTGACTAAGGAGGCTGGGGGATAGGCCAACAACTTGTCCTGTGTGAAAAAAATAAAGCAGAGCATTACAGAAACTTGGAGAGTAAAACCAGGAAACTTTGTCTTGGAAAAGGAAGGGACTCTGATAACAGAGCGCATGACGTTGTATAGTCAAAGCCGAAAGGAAGCTGCAGAACCGACATCCCAACTGAGTGCCGGGACACCTTTTACCACTGCATGTTGGAATGTTAGAACAATGTATGAAAGTGGAAAGGCTGGCATGATAGCGAGAGAAATGAATAGATGCAAGATAGTGGGGCTGAGCGAAACACACTGGACAGGTGCAGGTAAGCTTAGACTAGCAACAGGGGAGACAATCCTATTTTCAGGTCACCAAAACCCAGATGCAACACACTCAGAGGGCGTGGCACTAATGCTATCCAGAGAGTCCCAGAGAGCACTGATGAGCTGGGAGGCAGTTAGCTCAAGGATAATTACAGCCTACTTCTCAACAAAGAAGAAGGATATTAAGTTGAATATCATCCAGGTATACGCGCTAACAAATAATGCAGAAGAGATAGTAAAGGACAAAATGTACAACACATTGCAGGAAATCCTAGACCAACAAGGCAACAAACACATAACAGTTCTACTGGGGGACATCAATGCAAAGGTAGGTAAGATCAACACAGATTATAAGAAAGTAATGGGTCAAAATGGATTAGGAATAATGAATGAAAATGGAGAAAGGCTAGCAGATCTATGCATGCTCAACAACCTTGTCATTGGAGGAAGTATATTTCCACATAAAACTCTACACAAAGCCATGTGGGTATCACCAGATCATGTCACTGAGAACCTGATAGAACATATTTGTATCAGTAGAACTTTCACAGAACATTGCAAGATGTCAGAGTGAAATGAGGTGCAGACATAGCATCTGACCACCACTGACTGATAGCTAAACTGAGAATGAAACTGAAGAAGCACCACAAAACAGACATGGCAAGGAAAAGATATAATATGGTTCTGTTGGAAGACCCAAAAATCACAAAGAACTTTAAACTGAAATTGAGCAACAGATTTCAGTTTCTGCAGGAGTTATATGAAGAAGATACAGCAGATGTGAACACTGTTTGGAGTAATGCTAAAGAAATGTGGAGCAAATCATGTGAAGAGAGAGTGGGATTTAAGAAACCTCAGCATAAGGAGTGGATTACATTGGAGACACTGAAGAAGACAGACAGAAGGCCAGAAATGAAAGCAAAAATAAATGAAAGTAAAACAAGAGCAGCAAAGCCCTCAGCTCAGATAGAATACAGTTTGGCCCATAAAGAGGTTAGGAAAAGCATAAAGAAAGACAGACAGGCCTATTTTGATAATATGGCAGGCAGGCAGAAGAGGCAGCTGATAAAAACAATATGAGAGCTCTGTATGAAATCACCAAGAAGTTGGCAAATAGACCATGTAGGATAGAAAAGCCCATCAAAAACAAAGAAGGTAAGGTAGTAACATCAGAAGAAGAGGAGATGCAAAGATGGATGGAATACTTCAGCGAAATCCTAAATAGACCAGCACCAACAGAAACAGAGGAGATACCAGCAGCAGATAATACTCTAGACATCAATGTAGAACCAGCCAGCAAAGCCAAAATTGATTATACTGTCTCAGGGTTGAAGAGAAATAAGTCACCGGGTACAGATGGAATTGTAGCAGAAGTGATCTTGGTGAACAAAGAAATAACAGAAATACTACTCTTACTATTTAACAGGATTTGGGAAGAAGAGAAGGTCCCAGAGGATCGGAAGGAGGCCCATCTTATACAACTCCCTAAGAAAGGAGATCTATTAAAATGTAAGAACTATAGAGGCATCTCCGTGCTCTCAATACCCAGCAAGGTCTTCAGCAGGATTTTGCTAAGTAGAATTAAAACATCAGTTGATAGTAAACTAAGAGAAGAGCAAGCAGGTTTCAGGCAAGGAAGATCCTGTACTGACCACATTGCTACAATGTGAATAATAGTAGAATAGTCAATGGAGTGGAATTCTTCACTGTTAGTTACATTCATTGATTATGAGAAGGCATTTGATAGTTTAGATCGTAGAATGCTATGGAAACTACTGGAACACTATGGTATCTCAGCCAAGATAACAAATCTTATAAAGACCACATATGAAGGAACACCATGCAGAATTGTGCATGGAGGAACTCTCACAGACAGTTTTGAAGTGGAAACAGGGATGCTTGCTATCACCGTTTCTATTTCTTCTAGCAATTGATTGGATCATGAAAACTACCACACAAAGAAAAAGAAGTGGGATACAATGGACATTGTGGAACCAATTGGAAGATCTTGACTTTGCAGATGATGTGGCACTTCTGGCACACAGCCATACACAAATGCAAGAGAAACTTCAGATCTTAAGCACAAATTCACCTAAACTGGGACTATATATTAACAGACAAAAAAAACAAAGATAATGAAAAGTAATAGTACAAGCAATAGCCTCATGGTAATTGAGGAAGAGCCAATTTAGGAATTAGAGTGTTTCACATATTTAGGCAGCATAGTGGATAAATATGGGGGAATGGAAAAGGATGTTAAAGCTAGAATAACCAAGGCCAGGACAGCATTTATCCATCTTAACAAAATATGGTCATCTAAGAACATCAAAACAAGAATCAAACTTAGGCTTTTCAATATAAATGTAAAGACTGTCCTGCTATATGGTTGGGAGATGTGGGTTATGACCAAGACAATACAACAGAGGATACAAACATTCATGAACTTCTGGTTGAGGAGGATTATAAACATTAAATGGCAGGACAAGATCAGGAACGAGGAGGTCTGGGAAAGGGCAGGACAAGAACCTATGAACCTACAAATCATGTCTAGGAAATGGAGGTGGATTGGCCACACTCTGAGGAAACCCAACACCAGGAAAGCAAGACAGGTACTAACATGGAATCCTCAAGGAAATAGAAAACAAGGAAGACCTAGACTTACTTGGAGAAGAGAAATTATGACAGTGCTCAGAGACAGAGGATACACATGGAAGGAAGCAGAGAATAATTCAAAGAACAGGGATGACTGGAGAGCCTTTATCATTGGCCTATGCTCTCAAGAGAGTGAAAGGCAATGATGACGATGATGATATTTTGTGGTGAGCATTATGACTTATTGTCAGTGAGAAAGTCCAGCTCTAGGCTGGATGGGCAACCACCTCTCACCTGGCAGGGATATGCTGATATCCAAACCACGTCGAGGTTTTGTGGTGAGAAAGTCCAACTCTAGATTAAACTAATGCAATGAAAACCATGGTGTCACGCAATCCCGCTTCTGCGACCCACCGAGAATTCAGGCCTAAGCCCCACGATACCCTGAAGCTCTTGTGATCCTCTCGACGATCTCTTGTAGGCATCTCTGGAACCACAGGGGGACCATGGGACATATCGAGGAGCACAGGAGTAAATTCAGTAGGATCACGGGGGCGATCTTGGTGGTAGATGCGAATGAAGAAGAAGAAGAAGATGACTTATTGTAATGTTAAACTATGGTCAGTAACAGATATTTAATCACATTTTGCACCGAGTGGTAATACAGCATGACTTCTTGCAGCAGAATACATTATCTTCTGTGTAACACAACTTTAAAAGTGTAAACTTTCTAAAAATGCATTGAAACTTTAGAAGTGTAAACTTTCTAAAAATACATTATCTTATTATCTTCAGTGTATTTTATAAAAATACATTATATACTGTGTAACATAGCTTTAAAAGTGTAACTTTATAAAAAAAATACATTGTGACTTTAAAAGTGTAATTTTATAAACAAAATAAAAAAAAAACTTTATAAAATCCTATCAGTGACATTGGTGATCTTCATAACCCATGTGAATGATTGTGCTATTGTGAAACTGTGTGATCAGTGATTTTTTTTTTTGTGATAGTCTTAACCGTGGTTAGCGGGGTAGGGGTATCCCCTGTCAAAGGAGAAGTAAGACGCCTCCTTACCTCCGTCAGTCTACAGGACACCTTTGGGCAAGGTGGAGTACCCGTATGGCCCCCCGATCAGGGTGATGTGAAGCCATGGGAGCAGGTGGTGGATGGAATGAGAGAGCAGCTGACAGATAATGTTGGTTATGGTCACTATTCTGTGATGGTAGGCAGATGATCTCAATGTAGGGACAATGGCTACAATCACTGACTAGTACAGTCACTGCCCGGAAGGAAAGCAATGGTAAACTATCTTCTGGAAATATACCAAGAAACCCAAACAGCATCATGGAAAGTCATATAGGAAAAAGATCTGGTGGTGGGTCCCCCAGGCCAGATAGATCTAATTTTAACACTGGGGAAGAGTGTGAGACAGAGGTCAGTACTAGTAATTGTGATGACAGACAAAATCCTGACGGTGTTACCAAGGAAAACCCCTGCATCAAACTAAAAAGAAAAATAAGAGTAGGAACATGGAATGTAAGAAGTATGTATGAGGGAAAATATCAAGTAATAAGTGACGAGATGAAAAGAACGGGGATAAATATTTTGGGAATCTGTGAACATCGATGGAAAGGATCAGGACACTTCAAGAGCGAGAATGATAATATCTTTATATACTCTGGTGGAGAATTAGGAGGAAAGAATGGAGTGGCTTTTTATTTGGACAAATCAACATCAAAAGCATTACTAGGCTACAATCCAGTAACTGATAGAATCCTAACAATCAGACTTAAGGGCATTCCTAGAAATGTAACAATCATTCAGATATATGCACCTACATCAGCAGCAGAAGAAGAGGAAGTAGAAAACTTTTATAACACACTGCAAACGACAATAGACCAGGTATGGAAAAATGATATTGTATTAATAATGGGGGATTTTAATGCAAAAATTGGTACAGAAAGGGCAGAAGACGAAGGACATGTTGTAGGGAAATTTAGCATAGGGCATAGAAATGAGGCAGGTGACAATCTAATGGCGTTTTGCATGGAAAATGAGCTAATGATCGCTAACACACTTTTTAAACAACATCCAAGAAGACTTTACACATGGACATCACCTGATGGGAAACCCAAGAATCAAATTGATTACATTTTAGTGCAAAGAAGTTGGAGATCAAGCATAACATCAGCAAAAACTTTACCAGGTGCTGACTGTGGCACGGACCATGAGTTATTAATAGCAGACATGAAGATAAAGATAAAAAGAGAGTTACTGGATCAAGACCACTCCGCTTTGATCTTACAAATATGCCAGAACAATACAATATAGAAGTGAAGAACCGTTTCGAAATCCTGATGGCTGTACAGGAGGAGATGACACCAGATGAATTGGCTACGCAGGCCAAAGATATCTTAATAACAACAGCTAAAGACATGGTTCCAGTAAAGAAAACACAAAAGAATGGATGGATTACAGCAGGTACACTAGAACTGATAAAACAACGTAGAGAAATGAAGACGCAATGGAAAGTGACAAACAACAACAAAGAGAAATATAAAACTTTAACAAAAGAAGTACGAAGAAACATAAGAAAAGACAAAAAACAGTACATACAAGATTGTTGTGAAAGAATAGAGGAACATCAGAAGTGTGGAAGAGATGGTGAAATGTTTAAAGAAATGAATACATTGACGAGAAATGTCACACCTAAGCTAAATGTAATTTGTGATGAGATGGGGAATACCTTGACAGAGACAGAGGAAATTCTAGAAAGATGGAAGGAATATTGCAAAGGAATGTATGAAACAACCGACTGTGGAAACAGAAATCAACAGTGTGAATTATTATTGGAGGAGAAAGAACCTGAACCGACAATAGAAGAAGTTTTATGGGCAATAAAGAATCTGAAAAATGGTAAATCACCAGGATGTGATGAGATAACAGCTGAATTTATTAAAGCAGGAGGAAAGGAGTTTGCAACAATCTATCATGCACTGTGCAAAAAGATGTGGCATTCAGGTATTTGGCCAAAAGAATGGAAAAGAACTGTATTCATACCACTGCCAAAAAAGGGTAACCTGAAATTATGCACAAACTACAGAACTGTTGCCCTGATTAGTCATGCCAGTAAAATTCTGTTAAAAATCATAATGGGTAGACTTCGTAAGAAAATAGAAGAAGTCAATATGGTCCAAGCTGGTTTCAGGCAAGGAAGAGGATCAAGAGATCATATATTCAATCTAAGATTAATAATAGAGAAATGCAGAGAGTTTAATGTGAAAATATATTTATAGACTACTCAAAGGCATTTGATTGTGTACAACATCAGAAACTTTGGGAAATAATGGAAAAAATGGGACTTCCAACACATTTGACACAATTAACATCACTGCTGTATCTAGACCAACAAGCAGCAGTAAGAATAAATGGTGAAACAACAACTTGGTTTGACATAAAACAAGGGGTCCGTCAGGGGTGCATATTGTCACCCTACTTATTTAACTTGTATACTGAAAATATAATGAGGAATGTTAGAGAAGATGTAGACAAAGAATATTACGATGCCATAACAATTGGAGGTTATGAAATACCAGAGATGAGATATGCTGATGACACAGTGTTACTATCCACAACACAAAAAGGAATGGAAAAACTAATTATGTCAGTCCGTAAGAACAGCAAAGAGCAGAACCTCTGTCTTAATGCAAATAAAACTAAATTGATGACAAATGACAAAACAAACAGGGCAGCTGAAATATATATCAATGAGGAAAAATTGGAAGAAGTGAAGAGTTTTGAATATCTTGGATCACTGCTACCTAATAATGGAGATACAATGAGGAGGACATCTATTGCTCTTCAGAAAGTAAAACAAATAAAGAATCTGTAGAGAGGAGCAGACAGAACTACAAAAATAAGATTTTTAATGTCATGCATCTTTCCCATCGCAACATATGCCTGTGAGACGTGGACACTTAACAAAACAGCTGAGAAACACATAAATGCCTTTGAATGTAAATGCTACAGAAGAGTTCTCCAAATATCATGGACACAAAAAAGAACAAATATATCTATACTACAAGAGCTTAATATTGAAGAAGGCTGGCTAGTAAAGAGGATTAAAGAGAGAAAACTTAAATATTTTAGACACATTAAACGTCATGATAATTTAGAGAAGACCATATTGGAAGGATACATAATGGGAAAAAGAAAAAGAGGAAGACCAAAACGAAGATGGCTGCAAGAAATCGTTGATGATCTGCAAATGGACGCATCAGCAGCAGGCCATCTTGCTCACAACTGAGAGGCCTACAGGAATGCTGTTTGGGAGGCAAAGTTCTGCAAGGGACATGCAAATAAATGAATGAATGAATGATAGTCTTAACTCATTCGAGTGGTATGCACGGCCATATCTTGACAGAACAATAGTTGCAGGATTGCTGTCAGATTCCATCACTTGAACAGCACATCCCACTCATAATGATAAGTTTTATGATAATAACCATTTAAATATGTGATATTGGAAGTGAGTTATGGATGCTAGCTAGAAGATGTTGAATCACAAATATCATGTGATATTGAGAATGAGCAATGGAGGCTAGGTAGAAGATGTTGAAACACAAATATCATGTGATATTAGGAGTGAGTTATGGAGGCTAGCTTGAAGATGTTGAATCACAAATATCATGTGATATTGGGAGTGAGTTATGGAGGCTAGCTTGAAGGTGTTGAAACACAAATATCATGTGATATTGAGAGTGAGTTATTGAGGCTCACTAGAAGATGTTGAAACACATATCATGTGATATTGAGAGTGAGTTAAAGAGGCTAGATTGAAGATGTTGAAACACAAATATCATGTGATATTGGGAATGAGTTATGGAGGCTAGCTAGAAGATATAAAGTGGATCCAAAAAGCAAAATTCATGGTCAACTCCACCATTGTGGGGATCATGGTTTGCCCTGCCTTGTTTACCAAATTAATGGAAGCATTAAAAGAAGAATAGGATAGGGTCTTGGCCAGCTCTGGTTAACTGGCCTCAGTAAGTGTACTGTCACATTAGCACTGCCCAGAGATAAATTCTGATAGCGCTTGTATTAAAAAAAAAACAGTTTGTTACTGCATACAAAGTAATAGAATGTCAAACATTTAATAATTGTTGTATGACATTAAGTTTTCATAAGTTCACCCCAAGCTGTATCATGAAGATTGCAGGTGTAAGTTCTCCCAAACTGCATCATACATCATTGATGATTATAGAAGATTGCAAGTGTAAGTTCTCCCAAACTGCATCATACATCATTGATGATTATAGAAGATTGCAAGTGTAAGTTCTCCCAAACTGCATCATACATCATTGATGATTATAGAAGATTGCAAGTGTAAGTTCTCCCAAACTGCATACATCATTGATGATTATAGAAGATTGCAAGTGTAAGTTCTCCCAAACTGCATCATACATCATTGATGATTATAGAAGATTGCAAGTGTAAGTTCTCCCAAACTGCATCATACATCATTGATGATTATAGAAGATTGCAAGTGTAAGTTCTCCCAAACTGCATCATACATCATTGATGATTATAGAAGATTGCAAGTGTAAGTTCTCCCAAACTGCATCATGTATCATTGATGATTATAGAAGATTGCAAGTGTAAGTTCTCCCAAACTGCATCATACATCATTCATGATTATAGAAGATTGCAAGTGTAAGTTCTCCCAAACTGCATCATGTATCATTCATGATTATAGAAGATTGCAAGTGTAAGTTCTCCCAAACTGCATCATGTATCATTCATGATTATAGAAGATTGCAAGTGTAAGTTCTCCCAAACTGCATCATGTATCATTGATGATTATAGAAGATTGCAAGTGTATGTTCTCCCAGACTGCATCATATATCATTCATGATTATAGAAGATTGCAGGTGTAAGTTCTCCCAAACTGCATCATATATCATTGATGATTATATAAGATTGCAAGTGTAAGTTCTCCCAAACTGCATCATATATCATTGATGATTATAGAAGATTGCAGGTGTAAGTTCTCCCAAACTGCATCATACATCATTAATGATTATAGAAGATTGCAAGTGTAAGTTCTCCCAAACTGTATCATACATCATTAATGATTATAGAAGATTGCAAGTGTAAGTTCTCCCAAACTGTATCATACATCATTAATGATTATAGAAGATTGTAAATTCTCCCCCTCTCCTTCTTTGTTTGTATAGCTGAACCTAACTGAAGAAAAGCACAATTTGTTGGAGGGACTCAAAAACAAGGCCAAGAGAAGTTTAACCACATCTTTTGAGAACTTACTCCATAGGGTAAGTCTGATTGTTTGTCTTGTTATCATCATGTGAGTAGGGTAAGTCTGTCTGATTGTTTGTCTTGTTATCATCATGTGAATAGGGTGTCTGTCTGATTGTTTGTCTTGTTATCATCATGTGAGTAGGGTAAGTCTGTCTGGTTGTTTGTCTTGTTATCATCATGTGAGTAGGGTAAGTCTGTCTGATTGTTTGTCTTTTTATCATCATGTGAGTAGGGTAAGTCTGTCTGATTGTTTGTCTTGTTATCATCATGTGAGTAGGGTAAGTCTGTCTGGTTGTTTGTCTTGTTCTTGTTGTTTGAGTAGGATCAGTCTGCCTCATATATGGTAAATGATCATTGTGGTTTCATCTCACTCATATATGATAAATGATTATTGTGGTTTCATCTCACTAACATAATGGTAAATGATAGTTATGGTTTCATCTCACTATCATAATGATAAATGATCATTGTGGTTTTTTCTCACTCATATATGGTAAATGATCATTGTGGTGTCATCTCACTAACATAATGGTAAATGATCATTGTGGTTTCATCTCACTAACATAATGATAAATGATCATTGTGGTTTCATCTCACTAACATAATGGTAAATGATCATTGTGGTGTCATCTCACTAACATAATGATAAATGATCATTGTGGTTTCATCTCACTAACATAATGATAAATGATCATTGTGGTTTCATCTCACTAACATAATGGTAAATGATCATTGTGGTGTCATCTCACTAACATAATGGTAAATGATCATTGTGGTTTCATCTCACTAACATAATGATAAATGATCATTGTGGTTTCATCTCACTAACATAATGGTAAATGATCATTGTGGTGTCATCTCACTAACATAATGATAAATGATCATTGTGGTTTCATCTCACTAACATAATGGTAAATGATCATTGTGGTGTCATCTCACTAACATAATGGTAAATGATCATTGTGGTTTCATCTCACTAACATAATGATAAATGATCATTGTGGTTTCATCTCACTAACATAATGGTAAATGATCATTGTAGTTTCATCTCACTAACATAATGGTAAATGATCATTGTAGTTTCATCTCACTAACATAATGGTAAATGATCATTGTGATTGTTACAATAAAATGTAAATTGTTCTAGGGAAAAAGAAGGGGAAGTCTACAAGATGAGTTAAAGGCCAGAAGTTGGACCACAGATAGTGAGACCAGCTGGACATCTAGGGTAATAGTCTTTGTTGTTGGAGTATGTGGTGATATGGTCTTTATTGTTGGTGTATGTGATGATATAAGGGATATTCTTTGTTGTTGGTGTATGTGATGATATAAAGGATAGTCTTTGTTGTTGGTGTATGTGGTGATATAAAGGATAGTCTTTGTTGTTGGAGTATGTGATGATATAAGGGATGGTCTTTGTTGTTGGTATAATGTATGATATAAGGGATGGTCTTATTGATGTCCCTCCTATAGATAGTACACAAATGTAAGACTTATTGATGTCTCTGCTGTGATAGTATATAGCTATAAGACATTGATGTCTCTTCTGTGATATTAAACAACTATAACACCCTGATCTCTCTCTAGGACTCCTCTGCCACCACTACACCAGATGCCTCTCCTGTGACATCTCCCATGAGCAGAGATTTTCTTCATGATTTTCCAAGCCCACTACCCTCTCCACAGCCTCTCAGACAACGGAGTGCTACCATCGACAGCGTGGAATCTTCCTCCCATTCTGATCTCCAGATACCCAGAATAAGAGATGTCAATCACAACAAAGCAGCAAGTCCAGGGAAGCCAGGGTGAGTTGTTAACACTGTGAGAAGGGGAAGATTTGTAAGAAATGGTTTCTTCCAGTTTACTTGTCCCTAACTTCCACATCTTTGTGTGAGGATTGTGTTTGATGTACAGTGTAGCATACTCTTACTTGTCCCTAACTTCCACATCTTTGTGTGAGGACTGTGTTTGATGTACAGTGTAGCAAGTTCTTACTTGTCCTTGACTTCCACATCTTTGTGTGAGGACTGTGTTTGATGTACAGTGTAGCAAGTTCTTACTTGTCCCTGACTTCCACATCTTTGTGTGAGGACTGTGTTTGATGTACAGTGTAGCAAGTTCTTACTTGTCCTTGACTTCCACATCTTTGTGTGAGGACTGTGTTTGATGTACAGTGTAGCAAGTTCTTACTTGTCCTTGACTTCCACATCTTTGTGTGAGGACTGTGTTTGATGTACAGTGTAGCAAGTTCTTACTTGTCCTTGACTTCCACATCTTTGTGTGAGGATTGTGTTTGATGTACAGTGTAGCAGGCTGTTACATTACTTTTATATCATGGTCCAAATCAGAACATTTGCTACACAGTGAGCCCACTACTATCTTGATGATTTGACCAAGAGTTTAATGCTTTGTAAAATTCCTTGCACATTAGGTGCTACCTTCATTTGTCTCATTTCATGCAAGACCCCATCATAATTGGTTAACTCACACCATCACATTTTTACTAATAGAATGCAAGTGTGATTGATCAAAGAGACCAACTGACCAGTCAGATGCCTGGCTTAGATTCATTCACTAGCTAACCTGTTATAGTATCAAGTAGTTTTGTTAGGTTTAGTCTGAGATCAAACAATGTTAGAGGGCCTTTGTTTACTGCTCTGAATACCCAGCTCTATCTTTCAGAGATCATCTTGCTTATATACCCAGCTCTATCTTTCAGAGATCATCTTGCTTATATACCCAGCTCTATCTTTCAGAGATCATCTTGCTTATATACCCAGCTCTATCTTTCAGAGATAATCTTGCTTATATACCCAGCTCTATCTTTCAGAGATCATCTTGCTTATCCCTGACTTCCACATCTTTGTGTGAGGACTGTGTTTGATGTACAGTGTAGCAAGTTCTTACTTGTCCTTGACTTCCACATCTTTGTGTGAGGACTGTGTTTGATGTACAGTGTAGCAAGTTCTTACTTGTCCTTGACTTCCACATCTTTGTGTGAGGACTGTGTTTGATGTACAGTGTAGCAAGTTCTTACTTGTCCTTGACTTCCACATCTTTGTGTGAGGATTGTGTTTGATGTACAGTGTAGCAGGCTGTTACATTACTTTTATATCATGGTCCAAATCAGAACATTTGCTACACAGTGAGCCCACTACTATCTTGATGATTTGACCAAGAGTTTAATGCTTTGTAAAATTCCTTGCACATTAGGTGCTACCTTCATTTGTCTCATTTCATGCAAGACCCCATCATAATTGGTTAACTCACACCATCACATTTTTACTAATAGAATGCAAGTGTGATTGATCAAAGAGACCAACTGACCAGTCAGATGCCTGGCTTAGATTCATTCACTAGCTAACCTGTTATAGTATCAAGTAGTTTTGTTAGGTTTAGTCTGAGATCAAACAATGTTAGAGGGCCTTTGTTTACTGCTCTGAATACCCAGCTCTATCTTTCAGAGATCATCTTGCTTATATACCCAGCTCTATCTTTCAGAGATCATCTTGCTTATATACCCAGCTCTATCTTTCAGAGATCATCTTGCTTATATACCCAGCTCTATCTTTCAGAGATAATCTTGCTTATATACCCAGCTCTATCTTTCAGAGATCATCTTGCTTATATACCCAGCTCTATCTTTCAGAGATCATCTTGCTTATATACCCAGCTCTATCTTTCAGAGATCATCTTGCTTATATACCCAGCTCTATCTTTCAGAGATAATCTTGCTTATATACCCAGCTCTATCTTTCAGAGATCATCTTCCCCATTTCTGGCAATGTTATCAGTTTTGTACTGGCATTTCTGGCAATGTTATAGGTATTGTAGTGTCATTTCTAGCAATCTTATAAGCATTGTAGTGTCATTTCTAGTAATTTTATAAGTATTGTAGTGTCATTTCTGGCAGTGTTATAAGTATTGTAGTATCATTTCTGGCAATGTTATAAGTATTGTAGTGATATAACAACTTGATGCTATGTGAGTGATAAAATCCTGTTCTGTCTACAAGTCATTCTGTTGCTAGGTTGCCTCCAGCTACTGCCACCGCCCTGCAGGCGTCTGAGAGTGTGCCCTCACCCTCCATCATGCCCCCCGTAGAGGGGACCAACATCCATCCTTCTCTTCGACGTTCAAGCAGGTCATGGAGAAAGGTCATATTTAACAGAGCTTGCACACCCCAGCATTCATCCGATTATGGTTTGTGTTTGAACCTTTTCTCAAATGTTAAATCTGCTACTACTGTTTCTTTTTCTCTCAGTATACATACTACAGTCGCAACGTATGCCCGTGAGACCTGGACACTTAACAAAACAGCCGAGAAACACATAAATGCCTTTGAATGTAAATGCTACAGAAGAGTTCTCCAAATATCGTGGACACAAAAAAGAACAAATATATCTATACTACAAGAACTTAATATTGAATAAGGTTGGCTAGTAAATAGGATTAAACAAAGAAAACTTAAATATTTTGGACACATTAAACATCATGATAATCTAGAGAAGACCATCTTTGAAGGGTACATAATGGGAAAAAGAAAGAGAGGAAGACAAAGGCAAAGATGGCTGCAAGACATCGTTGATGATCTGCAAATGGATGCATCAGCAGCTGGCCATCTTGCTCACAACTGAGAAGCCTACAGGAGTGCTGTTAGGGAGGCAAAGTTCCACAAAGGACATGCAAATGAATGTAGTATGAATACATACTATATACATATATACAATATATGCTTACATGTGTGTACATACAGTCCAAACATAGCCTAAAATGTGTATATATGTATACATCTGTTTCTCAGTTTATGAACCTCTGAAGTGTTTTTTATTATCTAATGATCTTTTCTTACACATTTGTTGAAAGTCAAACCTTAATGTCATACAGTTTTTCTGACAGTCACATTTAAGTGTAACAGTTTTTATAACATGGTCCAAATCAGAACATTTGCTACACAGTGAGCCCACTACTATCTTGATGATTTGACCAAGAGTTTAATGCTTTGTAAAATTCCTTGCACATTAGGTGCTACCTTCATTTGTCTCATTTCATGCAAGACCCCATCATAATTGGTTAACTCACACCATCACATTTTTACTAATAGAATGCAAGTGTGATTGATCAAAGAGACCAACTGACCAGTCAGATGCCTGGCTTAGATTCATTCACTAGCTAACCTGTTATAGTATCAAGTAGTTTTGTTAGGTTTAGTCTGAGATCAAACAATGTTAGAGGGCCTTTGTTTACTGCTCTGAATACCCAGCTCTATCTTTCAGAGATCATCTTGCTTATATACCCAGCTCTATCTTTCAGAGATCATCTTGCTTATATACCCAGCTCTATCTTTCAGAGATCATCTTGCTTATATACCCAGCTCTATCTTTCAGAGATAATCTTGCTTATATACCCAGCTCTATCTTTCAGAGATCATCTTGCTTATATACCCAGCTCTATCTTTCAGAGATCATCTTGCTTATATACCCAGCTCTATCTTTCAGAGATCATCTTGCTTATATACCCAGCTCTATCTTTCAGAGATAATCTTGCTTATATACCCAGCTCTATCTTTCAGAGATCATCTTCCCCATTTCTGGCAATGTTATCAGTTTTGTACTGGCATTTCTGGCAATGTTATAGGTATTGTAGTGTCATTTCTAGCAATCTTATAAGCATTGTAGTGTCATTTCTAGTAATTTTATAAGTATTGTAGTGTCATTTCTGGCAGTGTTATAAGTATTGTAGTATCATTTCTGGCAATGTTATAAGTATTGTAGTGATATAACAACTTGATGCTATGTGAGTGATAAAATCCTGTTCTGTCTACAAGTCATTCTGTTGCTAGGTTGCCTCCAGCTACTGCCACCGCCCTGCAGGCGTCTGAGAGTGTGCCCTCACCCTCCATCATGCCCCCCGTAGAGGGGACCAACATCCATCCTTCTCTTCGACGTTCAAGCAGGTCATGGAGAAAGGTCATATTTAACAGAGCTTGCACACCCCAGCATTCATCCGATTATGGTTTGTGTTTGAACCTTTTCTCAAATGTTAAATCTGCTACTACTGTTTCTTTTTCTCTCAGTATACATACTACAGTCGCAACGTATGCCCGTGAGACCTGGACACTTAACAAAACAGCCGAGAAACACATAAATGCCTTTGAATGTAAATGCTACAGAAGAGTTCTCCAAATATCGTGGACACAAAAAAGAACAAATATATCTATACTACAAGAACTTAATATTGAATAAGGTTGGCTAGTAAATAGGATTAAACAAAGAAAACTTAAATATTTTGGACACATTAAACATCATGATAATCTAGAGAAGACCATCTTTGAAGGGTACATAATGGGAAAAAGAAAGAGAGGAAGACAAAGGCAAAGATGGCTGCAAGACATCGTTGATGATCTGCAAATGGATGCATCAGCAGCTGGCCATCTTGCTCACAACTGAGAAGCCTACAGGAGTGCTGTTAGGGAGGCAAAGTTCCACAAAGGACATGCAAATGAATGTAGTATGAATACATACTATATATACATATATACAATATATGCTTACATGTGTGTACATACAGTCCAAACATAGCCTAAAATGTGTATATATGTATACATCTGTTTCTCAGTTTATGAACCTCTGAAGTGTTTTTTATTATCTAATGATCTTTTCTTACACATTTGTTGAAAGTCAAACCTTAATGTCATACAGTTTTTCTGACAGTCACATTTAAGTGTAACAGTTTTTATAACAGTCAGACTTCAGTGTTAAAGTCTTTCTGACAGTCAGACTTGAGTGTTATACTAAACTCTTTCTGACAGTCAAACTTGAGTGTTATACTAAACTCTTTCTGACAGTCAAACTTGAGTGTTATACTAAACTCTTTCTGACAGTCACATTTAAGTGTTATACTAAACTCTTTCTGACAGTCAAACTTGAGTGTTATACTAAACTCTTTCTGACAGTCAAACTTGAGTGTTATACTAAACTCTTTCTGACAGTCAAACATGAGTGTTATACTGGCATTTCTGGCAATGTTATAGGTATTGTAGTGTCATTTCTAGCAATCTTATAAGCATTGTAGTGTCATTTCTAGTAATTTTATAAGTATTGTAGTGTCATTTCTGGCAGTGTTATAAGTATTGTAGTATCATTTCTGGCAATGTTATAAGTATTGTAGTGATATAACAACTTGATGCTATGTGAGTGATAAAATCCTGTTCTGTCTACAAGTCATTCTGTTGCTAGGTTGCCTCCAGCTACTGCCACCGCCCTGCAGGCGTCTGAGAGTGTGCCCTCACCCTCCATCATGCCCCCCGTAGAGGGGACCAACATCCATCCTTCTCTTCGACGTTCAAGCAGGTCATGGAGAAAGGTCATATTTAACAGAGCTTGCACACCCCAGCATTCATCCGATTATGGTTTGTGTTTGAACCTTTTCTCAAATGTTAAATCTGCTACTACTGTTTCTTTTTCTCTCAGTATACATACTACAGTCGCAACGTATGCCCGTGAGACCTGGACACTTAACAAAACAGCCGAGAAACACATAAATGCCTTTGAATGTAAATGCTACAGAAGAGTTCTCCAAATATCGTGGACACAAAAAAGAACAAATATATCTATACTACAAGAACTTAATATTGAATAAGGTTGGCTAGTAAATAGGATTAAACAAAGAAAACTTAAATATTTTGGACACATTAAACATCATGATAATCTAGAGAAGACCATCTTTGAAGGGTACATAATGGGAAAAAGAAAGAGAGGAAGACAAAGGCAAAGATGGCTGCAAGACATCGTTGATGATCTGCAAATGGATGCATCAGCAGCTGGCCATCTTGCTCACAACTGAGAAGCCTACAGGAGTGCTGTTAGGGAGGCAAAGTTCCACAAAGGACATGCAAATGAATGTAGTATGAATACATACTATATATACATATATACAATATATGCTTACATGTGTGTACATACAGTCCAAACATAGCCTAAAATGTGTATATATGTATACATCTGTTTCTCAGTTTATGAACCTCTGAAGTGTTTTTTATTATCTAATGATCTTTTCTTACACATTTGTTGAAAGTCAAACCTTAATGTCATACAGTTTTTCTGACAGTCACATTTAAGTGTAACAGTTTTTATAACAGTCAGACTTCAGTGTTAAAGTCTTTCTGACAGTCAGACTTGAGTGTTATACTAAACTCTTTCTGACAGTCAAACTTGAGTGTTATACTAAACTCTTTCTGACAGTCAAACTTGAGTGTTATACTAAACTCTTTCTGACAGTCACATTTAAGTGTTATACTAAACTCTTTCTGACAGTCAAACTTGAGTGTTATACTAAACTCTTTCTGACAGTCAAACTTGAGTGTTATACTAAACTCTTTCTGACAGTCAAACATGAGTGTTATACTAAACTCTTTCTGACAGTCAAACATGAGTGTTATACTAAACTCTTTCTGACAGTCAAACTTGAGTGTTATACTAAACTCTTTCTGACAGTCAAACTTGAGTGTTATACTAAACTCTTTCTGACAGTCAAACTTGAGTGTTATACTAAACTCTTTCTGACAGTCAAACTTGAGTGTTATACTAAACTCTTTCTGACAGTCAAACTTGAGTGTTACTAAACTCTTTCTGACAGTCAAACTTGAGTGTTATACTAAACTCTTTCTGACAGTCAAACTTGAGTGTTATACTAAACTCTTTCTGACAATCAAACTTGAGTGTTATACTAAACTCTTTCTGACAGTCAAACTTGAGTGTTATACTAAACTCTTTCTGACAGTCAAACTTGAGTGTTATACTAAACTCTTTCTGACAATCAAACTTGAGTGTTATACTAAACTCTTTCTGACAGTCAGACATGAGTGTTATACTAAACTCTTTCTGACAGTCAAACTTGAGTGTTATACTAAACTCTTTCTGACAGTCAAACATGAGTGTTATACTAAACTCTTTCTGACAGTCAAACATGAGTGTTATACTAAACTCTTTCTGACAGTCAAACTTGAGTGTTATACTAAACTCTTTCTGACAATCAAACTTGAGTGTTATACTAAACTCTTTCTGACAGTCAGACATGAGTGTTATACTAAACTCTTTCTGACAGTCAAACTTGAGTGTTATACTAAACTCTTTCTGACAGTCAAACATGAGTGTTATACTAAACTCTTTCTGACAGTCAAACATGAGTGTTATACTAAACTCTTTCTGACAGTCAAACTTGAGTGTTATACTAAACTCTTTCTGACAGTCAAACATGAGTGTTATACTAAACTCTTTCTGACAGTCAAACTTGAGTGTTATACTAAACTCTTTCTGACAGTCAAACTTGAGTGTTATACTAAACTCTTTCTGACAATCAAACTTGAGTTTTATACTAAAATCTCTGTGCTAGTCAAACTTGAGTGTTACATTTTTTTTTTCTGGCAGTCAAACCTCAGAGTTGAATATTACATATAGACACATAAATTGTGATAAGATGTTTTCTTGTTGACATAACAAATATTACATATAGATACATAAGTTGTGACAAGATGTTTTCTTGTTGACATAACAAATATTACATATAGATACATAAGTTGTGACAAGATGTTTTCTTGTTGACGTAACATATATTACGTATAGATACATAAGTTGTGACAAGATGTTTTCTTGTTGACATAACAAATATTATGTATAGATACATAAGTTGTGACAAGATGTTTTCTTGTTGACATAACAAATATTATATCCTCTGGTACAGATGAAGACTGCGTTAGTCAGGGCAAGATTCACAACACAGCAGAAGTACGGGCGCTCTGGAAGAAAGCTTTTCTAGAAAGTTTGCTTCTGATTAGGCTTGAGAAGGAGAATCATAACATTCGAGGTACTGTCTTGTCTGTCTTAAGTCTGTCTTGTCTCTCTTAGGTCTGTCTTAAGTCTGTATTGTCTGTCTTAGGTCTGTCTTAGTCTGTCTTAAGCCTGTATTGTCTGTCTTAGGTCTGTCTTAAGTCTGTCTTGTCTGTCTTAGGTTTGTCTTAAGTCTGTCTTGCCTGTCTTAGGTCTGTCTTGTTTGTCTTAAGTCTTTTCTTGTCTGTCTTAGGTCTGCCTTGTCTGTCTTATGTCTGTCTTGTATAAGGTCTATTTTATGTTCTGAGGTACTGTCTTGCCTGCATTGTATAACAAACTAGATCTGCCTTATGTTCTGCAGTACTCTCTTTCCTGCCTTGTATAACAAACTAGATCTGTCTTATGTTCTGCAGTATTGTTTTGCCTGTGTTATGTTCTAGAGTCTGTTTGTATGCCTGTCTTATGTTCTAAAACCTGCTTTGTATAGAAAACTACTTCTGTGTTGTGGTCTAAAGGCAACTTTGTGTTCATTTCGTCTTGCATGTTACAATCTAGTTCAACATCAACTTATTGTGAGGACATGTGGGAAAGTTCCAAGACTGTACTCTCTGTGACTTTAGCTTTCAGCAAACACATGCAGGACACTATAGTTCATTACTCCTGTCTGGTGGACCAGCCTACCACTTGGTGTCAGACTCTCAACACGTGTTCGTTTTGTGCACACGCTTTGTGATCTCATGCTAGGAATGAAATTCAGATGGATCAAAGGCAGCATTGGGCAACCTTTAGGACTTCCCTGCGGTGCTAATGAGGCATAGAAGAGGTGCTGGGATCACCTAATAGGGCTGTTTTGAAGGGGATGCTGTGACCAAATGTAAATAAGGAAGCCTGTACTTCTTTCTATGACCAGTACAGAAACTTCCTGATAACACCTCACATGTACTGCAGTTTATATAGTTGCTTTTTCTGATTAATATGGCTGCAGGACTTATAACCAGAAAAATAGAATTTGGACAAGAAAAGTGATTTGTTGAGGCAGATGTTACAGCAGGTATTATGTAGTCTAGAACTACGAGGGGCGTTCAGAAAGTATTGCACCCACATTGTTTTTCTCAGCGGCTGTTTATTCAATAAGCATGAAATTTATACACAGTATCCATGGATGTCATGTAAACACAGGTATTATTCAACATAATCCCCATCAACCTGTATGGCTTTACGCCAGCATGAGACAAGTGCATGTATTCCTACCCCATACCAGATTTTCTCTTGATTGTGTAGACATTTCTTCGCTGCATGAATCACTTCTTCGTCATCTTCATATCTTACCTCTAGGAGTGCATCTTTAAGTGGACCAAACAGATGGAAATCAGAGGATGCCAGATTGGGACTGTAGGGTGGATGGGGTAGTACAGTCCAACTCGGTTTGGTGATTGCTTCCTGTGTTGCCAGACTTAGGTCTGTCTTGTTTGTCTTAAGTCTTTTCTTGTCTGTCTTAGGTCTGCCTTGTCTGTCTTATGTCTGTCTTGTATAAGGTCTATTTTATGTTCTGAGGTACTGTCTTGCCTGCATTGTATAACAAACTAGATCTGCCTTATGTTCTGCAGTACTCTCTTTCCTGCCTTGTATAACAAACTAGATCTGTCTTATGTTCTGCAGTATTGTTTTGCCTGTGTTATGTTCTAGAGTCTGTTTGTATGCCTGTCTTATGTTCTAAAACCTGCTTTGTATAGAAAACTACTTCTGTGTTGTGGTCTAAAGGCAACTTTGTGTTCATTTCGTCTTGCATGTTACAATCTAGTTCAACATCAACTTATTGTGAGGACATGTGGGAAAGTTCCAAGACTGTACTCTCTGTGACTTTAGCTTTCAGCAAACACATGCAGGACACTATAGTTCATTACTCCTGTCTGGTGGACCAGCCTACCACTTGGTGTCAGACTCTCAACACGTGTTCGTTTTGTGCACACGCTTTGTGATCTCATGCTAGGAATGAAATTCAGATGGATCAAAGGCAGCATTGGGCAACCTTTAGGACTTCCCTGCGGTGCTAATGAGGCATAGAAGAGGTGCTGGGATCACCTAATAGGGCTGTTTTGAAGGGGATGCTGTGACCAAATGTAAATAAGGAAGCCTGTACTTCTTTCTATGACCAGTACAGAAACTTCCTGATAACACCTCACATGTACTGCAGTTTATATAGTTGCTTTTTCTGATTAATATGGCTGCAGGACTTATAACCAGAAAAATAGAATTTGGACAAGAAAAGTGATTTGTTGAGGCAGATGTTACAGCAGGTATTATGTAGTCTAGAACTACGAGGGGCGTTCAGAAAGTATTGCACCCACATTGTTTTTCTCAGCGGCTGTTTATTCAATAAGCATGAAATTTATACACAGTATCCATGGATGTCATGTAAACACAGGTATTATTCAACATAATCCCCATCAACCTGTATGGCTTTACGCCAGCATGAGACAAGTGCATGTATTCCTACCCCATACCAGATTTTCTCTTGATTGTGTAGACATTTCTTCGCTGCATGAATCACTTCTTCGTCATCTTCATATCTTACCTCTAGGAGTGCATCTTTAAGTGGACCAAACAGATGGAAATCAGAGGATGCCAGATTGGGACTGTAGGGTGGATGGGGTAGTACAGTCCAACTCGGTTTGGTGATTGCTTCCTGTGTTGCCAGACTTGCGTGAGGGCACGCATTGTCATGAAGGAGAAGCAGGTCTGCTGGATTCTTGTGCAGTTGAACTCTGCAAAAACATTGATTGAGTTTTTTCAATGTCTTAATGTAAGCTTGTGGATTGATTGTCTCTCCTCTTGGCATAACATCCTCAAGAATCACACTTTCAATGTCCCAAAAGACAGTGATCATGACCTTTCCAGCTGAAGGACTTGTCTTGAATTTCTTCGTGGTGATTGCAGATGATGCCACTCCATTGACTGTCTTTTTGTCTCAGGTTCAAAATGATGTGCCCAGGTTTCATCACCTGTTATAATCTTAGCCAAAAAGTTCTCTCCATCAGCATTGAAATGCTCCAATAATTCAGAATAAATTGCTTTCCTTTGCAATCAATGTTCATTTGTGAGACTTCGAGGAACCCATCTTGCACAAATCTTAGAAAATCTGAGAGCTTTTATAACTGCATTTGCACTACCATTGCTGACTGATAACTTTAAGGCCAACTGTTGAGTAGTGATTTGCCTATCAGCTCATTTCAACATTTCTGCTTTGGTGGTTGTGGCAGGATATCCACAGCGCGGCTGATCATGCAACTCCTTATCTCCACTTATTGATTCTTTGATTCTCTGAACCCAGCGACTGACTGTACTCTTGTTGACTGCAAAACTTCCATACATATCACATAGATGCTTGTGAATGTTCACAGTAGTTTCGTTCTCTGCAACGAGAAATTCTATCACAATTCGCTGCTTATACCGCAAGTTGCTACCATGCTCCATTTCAACAGTTAGGGCAGCCATATTCTTTGGCTCTTTTGTGGTGCAATTTGGTTCACACAATCGGCACATGCCATATTTAAAGTGTGCAAAATTTCGTGCTTCTGTCTTCATTATTAGCTGTAAAAAAATGATGTGGTGCATTACTTTATGAATGCCCCTCGTAGTTGTCAGAGCAACATAGCCAAGAAGTAGCTGTCAGAGCAACATAGCCTAGATGTAGTTGTCAGAGCAACATAGCCAAGAAGTAGTTGTGAGAGCAAGTGTTATATAGCCTAGAAATAGTTGTCAGAACTAGCGTTACATAGCCTAGAAGTAGTTCTCAGAACTATTGTTACATAACCTAGAAGTAGTTGTCAGAGCAAATGTTACATAGCCTAGAAGTAGTTGTGAGAGCAAATGTTACATAGTCTAGAAGTAGTTGTGAGAGCAAATGTTACATAGCCTAGAAGAAGTTGTCAGAACAAGTGTTATATGGCTTAGAAGTAGTTGTCAGAACTAGTGTTATATAGCCTAAAAGAAGCTGTCAGAACAAGTGTTACGTAGTTAGAAGAAATTGTCAGAACAAGTGTTACATAGCCTAGAAAAAATTGTCAGAACTAATGTTACATAGCCTAGAAGTAGTTGTCAGAACAAGTGTTACATAGCCTAGAAGTAGTTGTCAGAACATGTATTACATAGCCTAGAAGTAGTTGTCAGAACAAATGTTACATAGCCTAGAAATAGTTGTCAGAACAAGTGTTACATAGCCTAGAAGTAGTTGTCAGAACAAATGTTACATAGCCTAGAAGTAGTTGTCAGAACAAGTGTTACATAGCCTAGAAGTAGTTGTCAGAACAAATGTTACATAGCCTAGAAGTAGTTGTCAGAACAAGTGTTACATAGCCTAGAAGTAGTTGTCAGAACATGTGTTACATAGCCTAGAAGTAGTTGTCAGAAAAAATGTTACATAACCTAGAAGTAGTTGTCAGAACAAGTGTTACATAGCCTAGAAGTAGTTGTCAGAACAAGTGTTACATAGCCTAGAAGTAGTTGTCAGAACAAGTCTTCTTCTTCTTCTTCTTCGTTCACTTCTACCACCAAAAACCGTACTGTGAACCTACTGAATTCACGCCTGTGGTCCTCGTTAGGTCCCGTGGTCCCCTGTGTGGTCCAAAATAGATCACACGAGATCCACAAAAGGACCACAAGAGGTTCAGAGTATCACAGTGCTTTAGCCTGTATTCTTGGTGGGTCTCGGAAGCGGGATTGCGTGACACCGTGGTTTTCATTGCACCAGTTTAGTCTAGGGTTGGACTTTCTCACCGGAAGACCTCGACGTGTTTAGGATATCAGTGCATCCCCGCTGGGTGAGAGGCGGTAGCCCACCCAGGCCAGAGTTGGACTTTCTCACCGAAAAACCTCGACGTGTTTTGAGATACCCGTGTATCACCGCCGGGTGAGAGGCGGTTGCCCATCCAGTCCAGGGTTGGACTTTCCACCGGAAAACCTCAGCATGATTAGGATACGCAAACATACCCGCCGGGTGAGAGGTGGTTGCCTATCTAGACTTCCCTGGTCCAGTGTTTTGCGGTCGTGGCCGCTACCCTTCCTAGTTGTGACCAGGATGGAGCATTTGTCCAGGAGGACGAATCCTCGCCACTAGTGACTTCTACCCCTGGGTTGAGCCGGTTTAGGCATTTCCCAGTATGGGCGTGTTTGGGACGGGACCGACCTCTAGAGCAGAGGTACTGTGACATGCATAGCCTTCAAGATTCACCCCTGGTATGAGCCGGTTTAGGCAAAATTCACCAGTATGGGTGTTTATCAGGCGTTACCGACCTCTAGAGCGGAGGTGGCATGACATGTCTAGCCATCAAGTTCCACCCCTGGTGTGTGCCGGTTTAGGCATATTTCACCAGTGTAGGTGTATTTCGGACGTGGGCAGCCTCTATAGCAGAGGTGCCGTGGTATAGCTCTCGTAGCGATACTACTGGACATACCGGTTAAACTTCACTTTCCAGTCAGAACAAGTGTTACATAGCCTAGAAGTAGTTGTCAGAAGAAGTGTTACATAGCCTAGAAGTAGTTGTCAGAACAAGTGTTACATAGCCTAGAAGTAGTTGTCAGAACAAGTGTTACATAGCCTAGAAGTAGTTATCAGAACAAGTGTTACATAGCCTAGAAGTAGTTGTCAGAACAAGTGTTACATAGCCTAGAAGTAGTTGTCAGAACAAGTGTTACATAGCCTAGAAGTAGTTGTCAGAACAAGTGTTACATAGCCTAGAAGTAGTTGTCAGAACAAGTGTTACATAGCCTAGAAGTAGTTGTCAGAACAAGTGTTACATAGCCTAGAAGAAGTTTGTCAGAACATGTGTTACATAGCCTAGAAGTAGTTGTCAGAACTAGTGTTATATAGCCTAGAAGAAGTTCTGTAAACTTGATGTAATTTTTCGTGCAGGTGTTACATAAGCTATAAGTGGTTTTTGAAACAAAAGGCACTTGAATTATGTATAGTTAAAGACAGTTTTATGCAACTAATCCAGTTTAATATGCACCTCACCTGTACATTCATGAACTATACCTGGTGTGTGCTAACCCTTTCTGTGTTATTTGATTCAATAATCAAAGACTACTACATGATCCTGCTGTGATCATGTCGGTGATTATTGTGGGACATGAGAATTTTGTTTCCTAGAGAAAAATGTTCTTATTGTGTGACAGAGTTCAAATTGTTATTAGTGATTGCCCAAAATAAGCCATATCCTTGACACATGTTTATAGTTGTTTCTGTCCTTCTCATGCTGAGTCTTTGAGAGTAGCAGGAAGGCTGGCAGTGCAGAGCTGGTTTCTACTAGCTAACTAGAGCAGGTTAAAAACTCTCAAGTAACAGACTTTCTGTACTGAGCCGAGCTAATTTGGTAGGTCCGGACTCATTGAGCCGAGCTAATATGGTAGGTCTGTACTCATTGAGCCAAGCTAATATGGTAGGTCTATACTCATTGAGCCAAGATAATGTGGTAGGACTATACTCATTGAGCCAAGATAATGTGGTAGGACTATACTCATTGAGCCAAGATAATGTGGCAGGACTATACTCATTGAGCCAAGATAATGTGGTAGGACTATACTCATTGAGCCAAGCTAATATGGTAGGTCTGTACTCATTGAGCCAAGCTAATATGGTAGGTCTTTACTCATTAAGCCAAGCAATATGGTAGGTCTTTACTCATTGAGCCAAACTAATATGGTAGGTCTATACTCATTGAGTCAAGCTAATATGGTAAGACTTGACATGTCTAGCCATCAAGTTCCACCCCTGGTGTGTGCCGGTTTAGGCATATTTCACCAGTGTAGGTGTATTTCGGACGTGGGCAGCCTCTATAGCAGAGGTGCCGTGGTATAGCTCTCGTAGCGATACTACTGGACATACCGGTTAAACTTCACTTTCCAGTCAGAACAAGTGTTACATAGCCTAGAAGTAGTTGTCAGAAGAAGTGTTACATAGCCT
The DNA here is from genome assembly GCA_009760885.1 of Achatina immaculata. Lineage (NCBI taxonomy): Eukaryota > Metazoa > Mollusca > Gastropoda > Stylommatophora > Achatinidae > Lissachatina > Lissachatina immaculata. Next base: position 33,146,333 of record CM019700.1, read on the forward strand.
AGAAGTAGTTGTCAGAACAAGTGTTACATAGCCTAGAAGTAGTTGTCAGAACAAGTGTTACATAGCCTAGAAGTAGTTATCAGAACAAGTGTTACATAGCCTAGAAGTAGTTGTCAGAACAAGTGTTACATAGCCTAGAAGTAGTTGTCAGAACAAGTGTTACATAGCCTAGAAGTAGTTGTCAGAACAAGTGTTACATAGCCTAGAAGTAGTTGTCAGAACAAGTGTTACATAGCCTAGAAGTAGTTGTCAGAACAAGTGTTACATAGCCTAGAAGAAGTTTGTCAGAACATGTGTTACATAGCCTAGAAGTAGTTGTCAGAACTAGTGTTATATAGCCTAGAAGAAGTTCTGTAAACTTGATGTAATTTTTCGTGCAGGTGTTACATAAGCTATAAGTGGTTTTTGAAACAAAAGGCACTTGAATTATGTATAGTTAAAGACAGTTTTATGCAACTAATCCAGTTTAATATGCACCTCACCTGTACATTCATGAACTATACCTGGTGTGTGCTAACCCTTTCTGTGTTATTTGATTCAATAATCAAAGACTACTACATGATCCTGCTGTGATCATGTCGGTGATTATTGTGGGACATGAGAATTTTGTTTCCTAGAGAAAAATGTTCTTATTGTGTGACAGAGTTCAAATTGTTATTAGTGATTGCCCAAAATAAGCCATATCCTTGACACATGTTTATAGTTGTTTCTGTCCTTCTCATGCTGAGTCTTTGAGAGTAGCAGGAAGGCTGGCAGTGCAGAGCTGGTTTCTACTAGCTAACTAGAGCAGGTTAAAAACTCTCAAGTAACAGACTTTCTGTACTGAGCCGAGCTAATTTGGTAGGTCCGGACTCATTGAGCCGAGCTAATATGGTAGGTCTGTACTCATTGAGCCAAGCTAATATGGTAGGTCTATACTCATTGAGCCAAGATAATGTGGTAGGACTATACTCATTGAGCCAAGATAATGTGGTAGGACTATACTCATTGAGCCAAGATAATGTGGCAGGACTATACTCATTGAGCCAAGATAATGTGGTAGGACTATACTCATTGAGCCAAGCTAATATGGTAGGTCTGTACTCATTGAGCCAAGCTAATATGGTAGGTCTTTACTCATTAAGCCAAGCAATATGGTAGGTCTTTACTCATTGAGCCAAACTAATATGGTAGGTCTATACTCATTGAGTCAAGCTAATATGGTAAGACTTGACATAGTCAAGAGAAGCTTGGATCCAGTCTCCCTGTGGTGCTGGAGAGTGTAGAGAAGCTTGGGTCCAGCCTGTGATCCTGGAGAGTGTAGAGAAGCTTGGGTCCAGTCTCTCTGTAGTGCTGGAGAGTGTAGAGAAGTTCAGGTCCAGTCTCTCTGTAGTGCTGGAGAGTGTAGAGAAGTTCAGGTCCAGTCTCTCTGTAGTGCTGGAGAGTGTAGAGAAGTTCAGGTCCAGTCTCTCTGTAGTGCTGGAGAGTGTAGAGAAGTTCAGGTCCAGTCTCTCTGTAGTGTTGGAGTGTGTAGAGAAGCTTAGGTCCAGTCTCTCTGTGGTGCTGGAGTGTGTCTAGAAGCTTGGGTCCAGTCTCTCTGTAGTGCTGGAGAGTGTAGGGAAGTTAAGGTCCAGTCTCTCTATGGTGCTGGAGTGTGTAGAGAAGCTTGGGTCCAGTCTCTCTGTAGTGCTGGAGAGTGTAGAGAAGCTTGGGTCCAGTCTCCCTGTGGTGCTGGAGAGTGTAGGGAAGTTAAGGTCCGGTCTCTCTATTGTGCTGGAGTGTGTAGAGAAGCTTGGGTCCAGTCTCTCTGTGGTGCTGGAGTGTGTAGAGAAGCTTGAGTCCAGTCTCTCTGTGGTGCTGGAGTGTGTAGAGAAGCTTGAGTCCAGTCTCTCTGTGGTGCTGGAGTGTGTAGAGAAGCTTGGGTCCAGTCTCTCTGTGGTGCTGGAGTGTGTAGAGAAGCTTGAGTCCAGTCTCCCTTTGTTGCTAGGGTGGGTAGAGAAGCTTGGGTCTACTCTGGGATCTTGACAAGCCAATGCTAGCCACTAGCTTTGGCCCATATTTCCAGATCATCACAAGATCACAGACTCTTTGATTACTTGACAGTTTTTCTCTCTCTCTCTCTCTCTCTCTCTTTGTTGTTAAATAAAATATACATTTGATTTTCTGAGGGTTGAACTGTGCAGAGAAATGTGTTTGTTCTGTGCTCCATTTTTATTTCATGTGTAGAAATGTGTTTGTTCTGTGCTCCATTTTTATTTCTTGTGTAGAAATGTGTCTGTTGTGTGCTCTATTTTTATTTCCTGTGTAGAAAAGTGTCTGTTCTGTGCTCCATTTTTATTTCCTGTGTAGAAATGTGTCTGTTCTGTGCTCTATTTTTATTTCCTGTGTAGAAATGTGTCTGTTCTGTGCTCTATTTTTATTTCATGTGTAGAAATGTGTCTGTTCTGTGCTCTATTTTTATTTCATGTGTAGAAAAGTGTCTGTTCTGTGCTCTATTTTTATTTCCTGTGTAGAAAAGTGTCTGTTCTGTGCTCTATTTTTATTTCCTGTGTAGAAATGTGTCTGTTGTGTGCTCTATTTTTATTTCATGTGTAGAAATATGTCTGTTGTGTGCTCTATTTTTATTTCATGTGTAGAAATGTGTCTGTTGTGTGCTCTATTTTTATTTCATGTGTAGAAATGTGTCTGTTGTGTGCTCTATTTTTATTTCATGTGTAGAAATGTGTCTGTTCTGTGCTCTATTTTTATTTCTTGTGTTCTAGCAGAGCTTACTTGCCCCCTCCCCCCCCCCTCCACTATTTGCTCGATGATTGCTTCATGAATTTGTTGTTGTGTGCCTACATGTGTTAATACAAGTCTGTAACGCATGTTAACCTGTATGCCAGCACAAGTCTATGATTGTCTGTGACCCATGTTAACCTGTATGCCAGCACAAATCTATGATTGTCTGTGACTCATGTTTATGCCAGCACAAATCTATGATTGTCTGTGACTCATGTTAACCTGTATGCCAGCACAAATCTATGATTGTCTGTGACTCATGTTAACCTGTATGCCAGCACAAGTCTATGATTGTCTGTGACCCATGTTAACCTGTATGCCAGCACAAATCTATGATTGTCTGTGACCCATGTTAACCTGTATGCCAGCACAAATCTATGATTGTCTGTGACCCATGTTATCCTGTATGCCAGCACAAGTCTGATTGTCTGTAACGCATGTTAACCTGTATGCCAGCACAAGTCTGATTGTCTGTAACCCATGTTATCCTGTATGCCAGCACAAGTCTGTGATTGTCTGTGACCCATATTATCCTGTATGCCAGCACAAGTCTATGATTGTCTGTGACCCATATTATCCTGTATGCCAGCACAAGTCTATGATTGTCTGTGACCCATATTATCCTGTATGCCAGCACAAGTCTATGATTGTCTGTGACCCATATTATCCTATGTGACTGTACAAGTCTGTGACCCATGTTATCCTGTATGCCAGCACAAGTCTGTGACTCTTTGTGACCCATGTTATCCTGTATGCCAGCACAAATCTGTGACTCTTTGTGACCCATGTTATCCTGTATGCCAGCACAAGTCTGTGACTCTTTGTGACCCATGTTATCCTGTATGCCAGCACAAATCTGTGACTCTTTGTGACCCATGTTATCCTGTATGCTCACATATGCCAGTAAAAAGTCTGTTTGTGGCCCTGCATCAGTGCTTAAACTAACCCCACATGTAACTAACCTCACAAGTAACTAACCTCACAAGTAACTAACCTCACATGTAACTAACCTCACAAGTAACTAACCTCACAAGTAACTAACCCCACATGTAACTAACCTCACAAATAACTAACCCCACAAGCTCAGCTGTGCATGCAGCAAGTCTCAGCTCCAGCATTAAAGGCCAGACAAAAGTGTGCCCGCTCTTTGTTCTGTGGAAGATAATCAAGAACATTCTTTGTTCTGTGGAAAATAATCAAGAACATTCTTTGTTCTGTGGAAGATAATCAAGAACATTCTTTGTTCTGTGGAAGATAATCAAGAACATTCCATCTTCAGTTATAGCAGAACTTTCTTTTTTTTCATTACATTTTTTGTTTTAATGAGGAGACAGAGAAATGATATCATTTACTAGGATACATTTTCAGCCATACCAAGTCATTTTATTCAGTGCTGCTGCCCGTTGTGTTCTTTAATGTTGTCTTTGTTCTACATTCAGTTTACAGAGTTGTGTTCTTTAATGTTGCCTTTGTTCTATGTTCAGTTTTTTTTCTTAGTGTTTTCCAAAGTTCTGTGTTTATTTTTACTTCATGTGTCTCATGATCTATCTTGATTTTTAAAATCTTTTGTTGTATGATAACTTTATGTATTGCTGCCTCATGTTTTATGTAAAGTTGTCCTGAGTTGTCTGTTGTGCTGAAGCCTTTGGTGTTGTAAGCAGAAAACTAACACGGCCTGAGCAAGTACTAATATTTTAATGCTTGCTTTCATCTCTCCACATGCTACTTCAGAACACTTCATCTTTTATGGAAGCCATTCCGTGGTAGTGTTTCGTGGTAAGACAATGCTGCTGCTGGTAGATTTCTTACACTAGATGGTGTCTTTTTTTTTAATAAAGTAACATCGGGCACACACTTAGACACACACACACACAGAGTAAACTGCCAAGAGGCGAAAACTATAAACCATAACCAGTGCAGATCTGAATGGAAAAAGCAACTGAAATGCAACAACAAAGCAGATCCAATACACCAGCTACAAAGACATCAGCAAACCATCCTCTTCCGCCTAAGGACAGGCCACTGCAGACTACTAAGCCACCTACATTGACTTAAAATGTCTCACACAGACTCACACAGACTCACACAGACTCACACAGACGAGTGTTCATGTGGTAGTGGAGTCCAGACTCCAGAACATATCCTTCAAGAGTGCCCAGACCATGCAGACCTGAGGCGTGAGACATGGCCAGAGAACACAAGCTTGGGACAAAAGCTTTGGGGCTCCTATCTGGATCTGGAGAGGACTGCGGGCTTTGCCATGTCGACAGGGATCAGGATCTGATGTGATCAACAATCTCGAACGCAGAAGAAGAACACACACACAGACATTTAATGTCTAGTTTCACCAGGTGTCTTGTTATTACCTGCATGTATCAAAGCTTTCCAGCTTATGTTTGGTACCACTGATAAAAGAACTAGATGTCTCATTGTTTACCTTGTTATTACCTGCATGTATTAAAGCTTTCTTGCTTGTATGTTCTACTTTATGTAGTTTTTTTTTTTTTTGGCTTAGTGATGAAAAAACCCAGGTGTCTCATGGCTTAATTTATCATTTTGTTGCATGTTGTTTAGCTCCCTAGCATGTATCCTACCTGCATTCTGTATTGTTAGATCAGATCTGATGAGCAGAAAAGAAAGGCCGGCTGTTTGATAGTTATCCCATTATTTTATTGCATGTTTTCTGTATACACCCCTGATAGTGTGGGGTCCTCATCTGTGGGTATAGAACATAAACTGATTCTCATCTGTAAACTAAAGATGTGAAAACATCTACATTATTATCATTAATTTCTGTTGTTCTTAGTGACAGATAAATCATCATCATCATCATGTGCCGTGCCATGCCGACTGGCATTGGCTATTATGCTTCTCCAGAGTACACGATCCTTCATGCAGGCCATCAGTTCAGTTGGTGATCTCCTCTCACACCATCCCGTCAGACTGTCCAGTATCATTTCTCTTGGTCTTCCTCTTGATCTTCTTCCTTCTATTTTTCCTGTTGTTATAATATTTTCAATGCCCCCTCTTCTCATTGCATGTCCTATGAAAGTACATTGTCTCTCTCTTATCTTTTTGACAAGGTTTTTTGTCTCTCCATCTCTTCTTATACATTCTTCATTAGTTATTTTTGCTTTCCAGGGGATTCGCAACATTCTTCTAATAAACCACATTTCTGCTGCTTCCAATGATTTTTGTGCAGACTTGCCTATTGCCCATGATTCACTTCCATATAACAAGATAGGTTCAATATAGCATTTTAGGACTTGTTTTCTAACATTCATTGATAAAGATGTGTTAGCTAATATGTTTCTCATTCTCTGAAATGCAGTCTTTGCTTGGCCTATCCTGTTCCTAATTTCTGTTGTGCATTTCCCATCTGAAGTTATTACTGCTCCAAGGTATTTGAATTTCTGCACCTGCTTTAGAATAGTTCCATTTAATTTTATACTGCATGCTGGTGGATTCTGTTTCTTAGATATGACCATAGTCTCTGTCTTTTGATGTTCAAAGTAAGGCCTTTCTGTTCACTTCCTTTGGCGACTTTATCCAAGATATTTTGCAGGTCCTGTTGGTTCTCAGCTATCAGTACTGTGTCGTCAGCATACCGAAGGTTGTTAATATTGTATCCTCCAATTTTTATGCCTGGTTCTGTGATGATTGTTCTTAGAATACTCTCGCTATACAGAGAAAAAAGGTCTGGAGATAGTACACATCCTTGTCACACCTCTTGTTTTATAGGTTGATATAAAGATATATAAAGACAGATAAAGCAGAAATGAAAGTCTCGTACTCATACTTCCCTGAGCCTAACTCCCATTTTGTCTTACTTACACTTCTCTGAACCTTTCTAACTCCCATCTTGTCTTACTCACACTTCCCTGAGCCTAACTTTCTAACTCCATTCTTGTCTTACTCACACTTCCCTGAGCCTAACTTTCTAACTCCCATCTTGTCTTACTCATACTTCTCTGAGCCTAACTTTCTAATTCCCATCTTGTCTTACTCACACTTAACTGAGCCTAACTTTCTAACTCCCATCTTGTCTTACTCACACTTCCCTTAGCCTAATTTTCTAACTCCCATCTTGTCTTACTCGTACTTCTCTGAGCCTAACTTTCTGATTCCCATCTTGTCTTACTCGCACTTCCCTTAGCCTAACTTTCTAACTCCCATCTTGTCTTACACTTCTCTGAGCCTAACTTTCTGACTCCCATCTTATCTTACACTTCCCTGAGTCTAACTTTCTAACTCCTATCTTGTCTTACTTACACTTAACTGAGTCTAACTTTCTAACTCCCATCTTGTCTTACTTACACTTCCCTGAGCCTAACTTTCTAACTCTCATCTTGTCTTACTCACACTTAACTGAGCCTAACTTTCTAACTCCCATCTTGTCTTACTCACACTTAACTGAGCCTAACTTTCTAACTCCCATCTTGTCTTACACTTCCCTGAGTCTAACTTTCTAACTTCCATCTTGTCTTACTCACACTTAACTGAGTCTAACTTTCTAACTCCCATCTTGTCTTACACTTCCCTGAGTCTAACTTTCTAACTCCCATCTTGTCTTACTCACACTTAACTGAGCCTAACTTTCTAACTCCCATCTTGTCTTACTTACACATCCCTGAGCCTAACTTTCTAACTCTCATCTTGTCTTACTCACACTTAACTGAGCCTAACTTTCTAACTCCCATCTTGTCTTACTCACACTTAACTGAGCCTAACTTTCTAACTCTCATCTTGTCTTACACTTCTCTGAGCCTAACTTTCTGACTCCCATCTTATCTTACACTTCCCTGAGTCTAACTTTCTAACTCCTATCTTGTCTTACTTACACTTAACTGAGTCTAACTTTCTAACTCCCATCTTGTCTTACTTACACTTCCCTGAGCCTAACTTTCTAACTCTCATCTTGTCTTACTCACACTTAACTGAGCCTAACTTTCTAACTCCCATCTTGTCTTACTCACACTTAACTGAGCCTAACTTTCTAACTCCCATCTTGTCTTACACTTCCCTGAGTCTAACTTTCTAACTTCCATCTTGTCTTACTCACACTTAACTGAGTCTAACTTTCTAACTCCCATCTTGTCTTACACTTCCCTGAGTCTAACTTTCTAACTCCCATCTTGTCTTACTCACACTTAACTGAGCCTAACTTTCTAACTCCCATCTTGTCTTACTTACACATCCCTGAGCCTAACTTTCTAACTCTCATCTTGTCTTACTCACACTTAACTGAGCCTAACTTTCTAACTCCCATCTTGTCTTACTCACACTTAACTGAGCCTAACTTTCTAACTCTCATCTTGTCTTACTCACACTTAACTGAGCCTAACTTTCTAACTCTCATCTTGTCTTACTCACACTTAACTGAGCCTAACTTTCTAACTCTCATCTTGTCTTACTCACACTTAACTGAGCCTAACTTTCTAACTCCCATCTTGTCTTACTCGCACTTAACTGAGCCTAGCTTTCTAACTCTCATCTTGTCTTACTCACAACATCAGATTACAACCCCTCTACCCCAACTACTATCATCTATTTCACTTTTTCCCATCTAGATTACCACTGTATAACTCTCTTCTTTTTGTGGTCATCTACCCTCCCTTTCTCCAGTCCTCAATCCTCCCTTTCCCCCCTCCTCCCCTTTTTGAACATTGTTAACCCCTAACAAGTCCTTGTCAGTGTGTCCCTCATTGTTAACACCTAACAAGTCCTTGTCAGTGTGTCCCTCATTGTTAACCCCTAACAAGTCCTTGTCAGTGTGTCCCTCATTGTTAACCCCTAACAGGTCCTTGTCAGTGTGTCCCTCATTGTTAACCCCTAACAGGTCCTTGTCAGTGTGTCCCTCATTGTTAACCCCTAACAGGTCCTTGTCAGTGTGTCCCTCATTGTTAACCCTTAACAGGTCCTTGTCAGTATGTCCATGTTAGTGTGTTCCTCATTGTTAACTCCTAACAGGTCCTTATCAGTATGTCCCTCATTGTTAACCCCTAACAGGTCCTTGTCAGTGTGTCCCTCATTGTTAACCCCTAACAGGTCCTTGTCAGTATGTCCCTCATTATTAACCCCTAACAGGTCCTTGTCAGTGTGTCCCTCATTGTTAACCCCTAACAGGTTCTTGTCAGTGTTTTCCTCATTGTTAACCCCTAACAGGTCCTTATCATTATGTCCCTCATTGTTAACCCCTAACAGATCCTTACCATTATGTCCCTCTTTGTTAACCCCTAACAGGCCCTTATCATTATGTCCCTCATTGTTAACCCCTAACAGGTCCTTGTCAGTGTGTCCTTCACTGTGCAACAGCTGATGATGGCTTATGAATTAGTGACAGAGTTTAGCCATAGGTGAACATGTACATCCACATATTCTGTATGTACATGTAAAGACACAGGTCCACTTTTAGAGTTTGACAGTGACTTTGTCACAGAATTATGTCATTTATGACAACATCATCTGTTTGTGGGTTTTTGCTTTCTTCAGGCATTCTGTTCAACTGGCAGGAGACATGAAATATTATTTCCCACTTGCTGTTGGCTGTCTTCACTTTCTTCTTCTTAGGTTATTTTTGTTCTCTCAAACGTGTACTTGTTTGTGTGACTATTTTTTCTTTATTAACATTCAACTATATGTCATGTAGTCTGTTGTACTTGCTACATGAAGATTATATAAATACATATTTTATACTTGTTGTTGTGACATGAAGACTGTTAGGGTATGGATTTTGTACTTCTTGTTGTCACACAAAAAAACTATGAGTGTTTGGATTTTATATTTGTTGTTACCATGTAAAATCTAGTAATGGTGTAGATTTTATGTTTGTTGTCATCACATGAAGACTATTAATGTATATTTATTTTGTATTTGGTGTTGTCACATGAAGACAATGTGATTATCATATAAAATATCTCATCATTTAATGATTATCATATGAAATATCTCATCATTTCTGTAATCCTGTAATTGTCACAGTAAGAACACCTCATCATTTCTGTAATCCTTTAATTATCACAGTAAGAACACCTCATCATTTCTGTAATCCTGTAATTGTCACAGTAAGCACACCTCATCATTTCTGTAATCATGTAATTGTCACAGTAAGCACACCTCATCATTTCTACAGCTCAGTGATTGTTGCAGCAATCACACATCATCATTTCTGTGATAATCACATGCAGCATTCTGTCATTTCTATAATCCTGTGATAGTCACATCAAACACATTGCTTCATTTCTGTAAGCCAGTGATTGTCATAGCACACACGTCTCATCCTTTCTATAGTCCAATAATTGTCTTGAAACACATGTCTCATCCTTTCTGTAATCCTGTGCTTATATTCCAACATCTCTGCAGCTTTGACTGTTATAACATCTTGCTCCCATCAGTAGGGAGATGGAACAAACAACAGAAACATCATTCTCCACTTAGTAGTTACCTTGTGATAGAACATACAACAGAAACATCAACCTCCACTTAGTAGTTATCCTGTGATAGAACAAACAACAAAAACATCAACCTCCACTTAGTAGTTATCCTGTGATAGAACAAACAACAGAAACATCATTGTCCACTGAGTAGTTACCCAGTATGTCCTTCATTTCCATTTTTTTTTCTGTAAATTGTAAAAGATTGTAGTTTCACATTTCAAGTATGTTAAAAAATCAGTAATTTAACATTTCAACAAGTTTGTTTAAAAAAAATCAGTAATTTAACATTCAACAAGTTTGTAAAAAAATCAGTAATTTAACATTTCAGCAAGATTGTTAAAAAATCAGTAATTTAACATTTCAACAAATTTGTTTAAAAATCAGTAATTTAACATTTCAACAAGTTTGTTAAAAAATCAGTAATTTAACATTTGAACAAGTGTGTCGAGAAATCTGAAATCTAACATTTGAACAAGTTTGTTCAGAAATCAAAATGTAATATTTCAACAAGCTTGTTAAAAAATCAGTAATTTAACACTTCAACATTTCTGTAATCCTTTAATTATCACAGTAAGAACACCTCATCATTTCTGTAATCCTGTAATTGTCACAGTAAGCACACCTCATCATTTCTGTAATCATGTAATTGTCACAGTAAGCACACCTCATCATTTCTACAGCTCAGTGATTGTTGCAGCAATCACACATCATCATTTCTGTGATAATCACATGCAGCATTCTGTCATTTCTATAATCCTGTGATAGTCACATCAAACACATTGCTTCATTTCTGTAAGCCAGTGATTGTCATAGCACACACGTCTCATCCTTTCTATAGTCCAATAATTGTCTTGAAACACATGTCTCATCCTTTCTGTAATCCTGTGCTTATATTCCAACATCTCTGCAGCTTTGACTGTTATAACATCTTGCTCCCATCAGTAGGGAGATGGAACAAACAACAGAAACATCATTCTCCACTTAGTAGTTACCTTGTGATAGAACATACAACAGAAACATCAACCTCCACTTAGTAGTTATCCTGTGATAGAACAAACAACAAAAACATCAACCTCCACTTAGTAGTTATCCTGTGATAGAACAAACAACAGAAACATCATTGTCCACTGAGTAGTTACCCAGTATGTCCTTCATTTCCATTTTTTTTTCTGTAAATTGTAAAAGATTGTAGTTTCACATTTCAAGTATGTTAAAAAATCAGTAATTTAACATTTCAACAAGTTTGTTTAAAAAAAATCAGTAATTTAACATTCAACAAGTTTGTAAAAAAATCAGTAATTTAACATTTCAGCAAGATTGTTAAAAAATCAGTAATTTAACATTTCAACAAATTTGTTTAAAAATCAGTAATTTAACATTTCAACAAGTTTGTTAAAAAATCAGTAATTTAACATTTGAACAAGTGTGTCGAGAAATCTGAAATCTAACATTTGAACAAGTTTGTTCAGAAATCAAAATGTAATATTTCAACAAGCTTGTTAAAAAATCAGTAATTTAACACTTCAACATATGTGTTGATAAGTCTAACATTTCAACAGATGTGTTCAGAAATCAAAATCTAACATTTCAACAAGTTTGTTCAGAAATCAGTAGTTTCATATTTGAACAAGTGTATTCAGAAACTAGCTTTCTCTAACTTTCTACACATTTGATCTCTCCGTAAATTGTCAGCTCGGCAAGAGGACGGCGGAGCAACTCCATCTCGTAAGCTGGAGTATCAGGAGTTAACACCCTGCCTTAAGGAGATCACGGCCGTGTGGGAGAAGGTTTTGTCGTTGCATGATACGGAGGATGGCGATGATGAGGAGGAGAAGGAGGAGGAAGAAGATGATGAGAGGACAATTCCACACAAGAAACTCCAGGAGTATGTGAAGAAAGGTAGGAGTATCGTTTCGCTTCAGACTGAATAGCTTGTTTTTGTGTGTGGTCTTAGTGGTTTCTTTTCAGTCTACAGTATGTTACTCAACTGTTTGATGGTATCTTTTTGTTAGTACCAAGACAATAAACAACTGTTTGATGGTATCTTTTTGTTAGTACCAAGACAATAAACAAGTGAACTGTTTGATGGTATCTTTTTGTTAGTACCAAGACAATAAACAACTGTTTGATGGTATCTTTTTGTTAGTACCAAGACAGTAAACAACTGTTTGATGGTATCTTTTTGTTAGTACCAAGACAATAAACAACTGTTTGATGGTATCTTTTTGTTAGTACCAAGACAATAAACAAGTGAACTGTTTGATGGTATCTTTTTGTTAGTACCAAGACAATAAACAACTGTTTGATGGTATCTTTTTGTTAGTACCAAGGCAATAAACAAGTGTTTGATGGTATCTTTTTGTTAGTACCAAGACAATAAACAACTGTTTGATGGTATCTTTTTGTTAGTACCAAGACAAGTAAACAACTGTTTGATGGTATCTTTTTGTTAGTACCAAGACAATAAACAAGTGAACTGTTTGATGGTACCTTTTTGTTAGTACCAAGACAATAAACAACTGTTTGATGGTACCTTTTTGTTAGTACCAAGACAGTAAACAACTGTTTGATGGTACCTTTTTGTTAGTACCAAGACAATAATCAAGTGAACTATTTGATGGTATCTTAGTACCAAGACAATAAACAAGTGAACTGTTTGATGGTATCTTTTTGTTAGTACCAAGACAATAAACAAGTGTTTGATGGTATCTTTTTGTTAGTACCAAGACAATAAACAAGTGAACTGTTTGATGGTATCTTTTTGTTAGTACCAAGACAATAAATAACTGTTTGATGGTATCTTTTTGTTAGTACCAAGACAATAAACAACTGTTTGATGGTATCTTTTTTGTTAGTACCAAGACAATAAACAACTGTTTGATGGTATCTTTTTGTTAGTACCAAGACAATAAACAAGTGAACTGTTTGATGGTACCTTTTTGTTAGTACCAAGACAATAAACAACTGTTTGATGGTACCTTTTTGTTAGTACCAAGACAATAAACAACTGTTTGATGGTACCTTTTTGTTAGTACCAAGACAATAAACAAGTGAACTGTTTGATGGTACCTTTTTGTTAGTACCAAGACAATAAACAACTGTTTGATGGTACCTTTTTGTTAGTACCAAGACAGTAAACAACTGTTTGATGGTACCTTTTTGTTAGTACCAAGACAATAATCAAGTGAACTATTTGATGGTATCTTAGTACCAAGACAATAAACAAGTGAACTGTTTGATGGTATCTTTTTGTTAGTACCAAGACAATAAACAAGTGTTTGATGGTATCTTTTTGTTAGTACCAAGACAATAAACAAGTGAACTGTTTGATGGTATCTTTTTGTTAGTACCAAGACAATAAATAACTGTTTGATGGTATCTTTTTGTTAGTACCAAGACAATAAACAACTGTTTGATGGTATCTTTTTTGTTAGTACCAAGACAATAAACAACTGTTTGATGGTATCTTTTTGTTAGTACCAAGACAATAAACAAGTGAACTGTTTGATGGTACCTTTTTGTTAGTACCAAGACAATAAACAACTGTTTGATGGTACCTTTTTGTTAGTACCAAGACAATAAACAACTGTTTGATGGTACCTTTTTGTTAGTACCAAGACAATAAACAAGTGAACTGTTTGATGGTACCTTTTTGTTAGTACCAAGACAATAAACAACTGTTTGATGGTACCTTTTTGTTAGTACCAAGACAGTAAACAACTGTTTGATGGTACCTTTTTGTTAGTACCAAGACAATAATCAAGTGAACTATTTGATGGTATCTTTTTGTTAGTACCTAGACAATACTTATGTGAACTATTTGTTTCTTAGTACTATTTGTTAGTACCAAGACAATAAACAGCTGAACTATTTGATGGTATCTATGTTAGTACTAAAACAATAAACAACTAATTATTTGATAGTATCTATTAGTACCAATGGATGCATCAGTGGCAGGCCATCTTGCTCACAACCGAGATGCCTGCAGGAGAGCTGTTTGGGAGGCAAAGTTCCGCAAGGGACATGCAAATGAATGAATGAATGAATATTAGTACCAAGACAATATAACTGAACTATTTGATAGTATCTATTAGTACCTAACCTTTACTTTCTCGACAATCATATTCCCTTCCATTTGAGTTCTCATCTACTCTTTCTGCACCTGTAACTGATATTCTAGAACCTTCACTGCACTATATTACACACCATGTAGCACATTCATCTGTTCCGCCCACTCTTTTCTCAGCTTGATAACCTTTGTATTCCTCTCTCTCCTTCTTCCACCCCTCCCTTACTACCAGCCAGACTGGCATCACACCTCTTAAGTCTTCTTTTAAACATTGACAATACTCCAGCACATGCACTCTCAGATGTAGCGTCTTACAAGTCACAGCTAAGTGCCCCTTTTTTTTTCTATTATTTTTTCCATTATTATTCATTATAAATTTTGATGTGATTTTATATTTTATGATCTTTTCCTATTTCTCTGTCCTGTATGTATTTGTATGACCAAGCTGTAAACTGAAATGTCACAACAGAGTGCTTGTTAATTAATAAAGCTATTCCTAGTGTGCTGACAGTGCAAGGAAACTATGGCCACTAACACCAAATGATTCTGAGGCATGACAGGGTTAGCTTTACCTCACCTTATATCAGAGCTGACATCATGACAGGGTTAGCTTTACTTTACCTTATATCAGAGCTGACATCATGACAGGGTTAGCTTTACTTTACCTTATATCAGAGCTGACATCATGACAGGGTTAGCTTTACTTTACCTTATATCAGAGCTGACATCATGACAGGGTTAGCTTTACTTTACCTTATATCAGAGATGACATCATAGCAGGGTTAGCTTTACTTTACCTTATATCAGAGATGACATCATAGCAGGGTTAGCTTTATCTTAACTTATATCAGAGATGACATCATAGCAGGGTTAGCTTTATCTTACCTTATATCAGAGATGACATCATAGCAGGGTTAGCTTTATCTTACCTTATATCAGAGATGACATCATGGCAGGGTTAGCTTTATCTTACCTTATATCAGAGATGACATCATAGCAGGGTTAGCTTTATCTTACCTTATATCAGAGATGACATCATAGCAGGGTTAGCTTTACCACACTTTATATCAGAGATGACATCATAGCAGGGTTAGCTTTATCTTACCTTATATCAGAGATGACATCATAGCAGGGTTAGCTTTATCTTACCTTATATCAGAGATGACCTCATAGCAGGGTTAGAAATACCTTACCTTATATCAGAGATGACATCATAGCAGGGTTAGCTTTACCTTACCTTATATCAGAGCTGACATCATAGCAGGGTTAGCTTTACTTTACCTTATATCAGAGATGACATCATAGCAGGGTTAGCTTTACCACACCTTATATCAGAGCTGACATCATGACAGGGTTAGCTTTACCTTACCTTATATCAGAGATGACATCATAGCAGGGTTAGCTTTATCTTACCTTATATCAGAGCTGACATCATGACAGGGTTAGCTTTACCTTACCTTATATCAGAGCTGACATCATGACAAGGTTAGCTTTACCTTATATCAGTGCTGACATCATGACAGTGTTAGCTTTACCATACCTTATATCAGAGCTGACATCATGACAGGGTTAGCTTTACCTTACCTTATATCAGAGGTGACATCATGGCAGTGTTAGCTTTACCTTGCCTTATATCAGAGCTGACATCATGACAAGGTTAGCTTTACCTTACCTTATATCAGAGGTGACATCATGACAGTGTTAGCTTTACCTTACCTTATATCAGAGCTGACATCATGACAGTGTTAGCTTTACCTTACCTTATATCAGAGCTGACATCATGACAGTGTTAGCTTTACCTTACATTTTGTAGATTTGTGTAGGTGTCTGAAACCCTTGGTTTAGTACAGTCATAATGTGGAGAACTTATTTTGAATCATATTTTAGTTTATAATGTGGAGAGCTGTCTTGAATAATATTTTAGTTATAATGTGGAGAACTGTCTTAAATTGTATTGTAGTTTATAATGTGGAGAACCTTTTTGAATCATATTGTAGTTGAGAACTGTCTTAAACACTAATAGTTTGTTTTAGTTTATAATATTGAAAACTGTCTTGGAATACCAATAGTTTATTTTAGTTTATAATGTGGAGAACTATCTAGGAACACCAATAGTTTATTAGAATTTGTAATGTTGAGGTCTGTCTTGGAACACCTTTTCATTCATTCATTTGCATATCCTTTGCGGAACTTCGCCTCCTTAACAGCACTCCTGTAGGTCTCTAGTCTGTAAGCAAGATGGCCTGCTGCTGATGCATACATTTGCAGATCATCAACGATGTCTTGCACCCATCTTCGCTTTGGTCTTCCTCTCTTTCTTTTTCCCATTATGTACCCTTCCAAGACGGTCTTCTCTAGATTATCATGATGTTTAATGTGTCCAAAATACTTACGTTTTCTTTGTTTAATTCTCTTTACTAGCCAGCCTTCTTCAGTATTAAGTTCTTGTAGTATGGATATATTTGTTCTTTTCTGTGTCCATGATTTTTGAAGAACTCTTCTGTAGCATTTACATTCAAAGGCATTTATGTGTTTATCAGCTGTTTTGTTAAGTGTCCAGGTCTCACAGGCATATGTTGCGATGGGAAAGATGCATGTCCTTAAAAATCTTATTTTTGTAGTTCTATCTGTTCTTCTCCACAGATTCTTTAGTTGTTTTACTTTCTGAAGAGCGATAGATGTCCTCCTTTTCCCTCACTGTATCTCCATTATTAGTTAGTAGTGATCCAAGATATTCAAAACTCTCCACTTCTTCCAATTTTTCCTCATTGATACATATATCAGCTGCCTTGTTTGTTTTGTCAATTGTCATCAATTTAGTTTTCTTCGCATTAAGATAAAGGTTTTGCTCTTTGCTGTTCTTACGGACTGACATAATTAGTTTTTCTATTCCTTTTTATGTTTGTGGATAGTAATACTGTGTCATCAGCATATTTAATCTCTGGTATTTCATAACCTTCAATTGTTAAGGCATCATAATATTCTTTATCTACATCTTATTTAACATTCCTCATTATATTTTCTGTATACAAGTTAAATAAATAAGGTGACAATATTCATCTCTGACGAACCCCTTGTTTTATGTCAAACCATGTTGTTGTTTCACCATTTATTCTTACTGCTGCCTGTTGGTCTAGATACAACAGTGATGTTAATTGTATCAAATGTGTTGGAAATCCCTTTTTTTTCATTATTTCCCAAAGTTTCTGGTGTTGTACACAATCAAATGCCTTTGAGTAGTCTATAAAGGATGGATACAGATTCACATTAAACTCTCTGCATTTCTGTATTATTAATCTTATATTGAATATATGATTTCTTGATCCTCTTCCTTGCCTGAAACCAGCTTGAACCATATTTACTTCTTCTTCTATTTTCTTACGTAGTCTACCCATTATGATTTTTAACAGAATTTTACTGGCATGACTAATCAGGGCAACAGTTCTGTAGTTTGTGCATAATTTCAGGTTACCCCACCCTTTTTTGGCAGTTATATGAATACAGTTCTTTTCCATTCTTTTGGCCAAATACCTGAATGCCATATCTTTTTACATAGTGCTTGATAGATTGTTGCACACTCCTTTCCTCCTGCTTTAATAAATTCAGCTGTTATTACATCCTGGTGATTTACCATTTTTTAGATTCTTTATTGCCCATAAAACTTCTTTTATTGTCGGTTCAGGTTCTTTCTCCTCCAATGTTGGAACACCAATAATTTATTATAATTTGTAATGTTGAGAACTGTCTTGGAACACCAATAGTTTATTATAATTTGTAATGTTGAGAACTGTCTTGGAACACCAATAGTTTATTATAATTTGTAATGTTGAGAACTGTCTTGGAACACCAATAGTTTATTATAATTTGTAATGTTGAGATCTGTCTTGGAACACCAATAATTTATTATAATTTGTAATGTTGAGAACTGTCTTGGAACACCAATAGTATATTATAGCTTATAATTTTCAAAACTTTCAATTGTTAAGGCATCATAATATTCTTTATCTACATCTTATTTAACATTCCTCATTATATTTTCTGTATACAAGTTAAATAAATAAGGTGACAATATTCATCTCTGACGAACCCCTTGTTTTATGTCAAACCATGTTGTTGTTTCACCATTTATTCTTACTGCTGCCTGTTGGTCTAGATACAACAGTGATGTTAATTGTATCAAATGTGTTGGAAATCCCTTTTTTTTTCATTATTTCCCAAAGTTTCTGGTGTTGTACACAATCAAATGCCTTTGAGTAGTCTATAAAGGATGGATACAGATTCACATTAAACTCTCTGCATTTCTGTATTATTAATCTTATATTGAATATATGATTTCTTGATCCTCTTCCTTGCCTGAAACCAGCTTGAACCATATTTACTTCTTCTTCTATTTTCTTACGTAGTCTACCCATTATGATTTTTAACAGAATTTTACTGGCATGACTAATCAGGGCAACAGTTCTGTAGTTTGTGCATAATTTCAGGTTACCCCACCCTTTTTTGGCAGTTATATGAATACAGTTCTTTTCCATTCTTTTGGCCAAATACCTGAATGCCATATCTTTTTACATAGTGCTTGATAGATTGTTGCACACTCCTTTCCTCCTGCTTTAATAAATTCAGCTGTTATTACATCCTGGTGATTTACCATTTTTTAGATTCTTTATTGCCCATAAAACTTCTTTTATTGTCGGTTCAGGTTCTTTCTCCTCCAATGTTGGAACACCAATAATTTATTATAATTTGTAATGTTGAGAACTGTCTTGGAACACCAATAGTTTATTATAATTTGTAATGTTGAGAACTGTCTTGGAACACCAATAGTTTATTATAATTTGTAATGTTGAGAACTGTCTTGGAACACCAATAGTTTATTATAATTTGTAATGTTGAGATCTGTCTTGGAACACCAATAATTTATTATAATTTGTAATGTTGAGAACTGTCTTGGAACACCAATAGTATATTATAGCTTATAATTTTCAAAACTTTCATGGAATCAAATGGACTGAACTCTCATATAAAATGATGAAATTTACAGGAGTTCCTCAAAATTTACGTGGTCAGATTTGGCTGTACCTGATGCACCAGCAACAGATGAGTGGAGCCATGCCAAACAGTACTTGTCAGGGGAGTGCCAGCTATGAGGATCTCCTCAAACAGCTGACCACACACCAGCATGCCATTCTCATTGATCTTGGTAGGTGGCTCTACTTGTATGTGACTTGTCTTTCCTAGACCTGACTGTAAAACTTATATCTGGTGAATGTGTATGTGGCTCCACTTTCCTAGACCTGGCTGTAAAACTTACATCTGGTGAATGTGTATGTGGCTCCACTTTCCTAGACCTGGCTGTAAAACTTATATCTGGTGAATGTGTATGTGGCTCCACTTTCCTAGACCTGGCTGTAAAACTTATATCTGGTGAGTGTGTATGTGGCTCCACTTTCCTAGACCTGACTGTAAAACTTATATCTGGTGAGTGTGTATGTGGCTTCACTTTCCTAGACCTGGCTGTAAAACTTATATCTGGTGAATGTGTATGTGGCTCCACTTTCCTAGACCTGACTGTAAAACTTATATCTGGTGAGTGTGTATGTGGCTCCACTTTCCTAGACCTGGCTGTAAAACTTATATCTGGTGAATGTGTATGTGGCTCCACTTTCCTAGACCTGACTGTAAAATTTATATCTGCTGAGTGTGTATGTGGCTCCACTTTCATAAACCTTGCTGTTTCTTAACACTTATACTGTTATAAACCTTGCTGTTTCCTAACATTTATACTATTATAAACCTTGCTGTTTTCTAACATTTATACTATTATAAAACTTGCTGTTTCCTAACATTTATACTATTATAAAACTTGCTGTTTTCTAACATTTATACTATTATAAACATTGCTGTTTCCTAACATTTATACTGTTATAAACCTTGCTGTTTTCTAACATTTATACTATTATAAAACTTGCTGTTTCCTAACATTTATACTATTATAAAATGTGCTGTTTTCTAACATTTATACTATTATAAAACTTGCTGTTTCCTAACATTTATACTATTATAAACCTTGCTGTTTTCTAACATTTATACTATTATAAAATGTGCTGTTTCCTAACATTTATACTATTATAAACCTTGCTGTTTTCTAACATTTATACTATTATAAAACTTGCTGTTTCCTAACATTTATACTATTATAAAACTTGCTGTTTTCTAACATTTATACTATTATAAAACTTGCTGTTTCCTAACATTTATACTATCATAAAACTTGCTGTTTTCTAACATTTATACTATTATAAACCTTGCTGTTTCCTAACATTTATACTATTATAAAACTTGCTGTTTTCTAACATTTATACTATTATAAACCTTGCTGTTTCCTAACATTTATACTATTATAAAACTTGCTGTTTTCTAACATTTATACTATTATAAACCTTGCTGTTTCCTAACATTTATACTATTATAAACCTTGCTGTTTTCTAACATTTATACTATTATAAACCTTGTTGTTTCCTAACACTTATACTATTATAAACCTTGCTGTTTTCTAACACTTCTACTATTATAAATCTTGCTGTTTCCTAACACTTATACTATTATAAACCTTGTTGTTTCCTAACACTTATACTATTATAAAACTTGCTGTTTCCTAACACTTATACGGTTATAAACATTATTGTTTTCTAACACTTATACTGTTATAAACCTTGCTGTTTCCTAACGCTTATACCATAAGGAAAGCCTTAGGTAAAAAATATCAGACTGCGTGATTTTTTTTTTCCTACTGGAGCGATGTAGTTAATAGTATAATATTGATGGTAACAAGTTACTACTTTGATGTTGTTAGTTTTATATGATTTTTTCAGATTTTAATGTTGATAGTTCTATATGACATTTTCAGATTTTAATGTTGATATTTCTATATGATATTTTGAGATGTTGATGTTGATAGTTCTATATGATATTTTCAGATGTTAACGTTGATAGTTCTGTATGATATTCTCAGATGTTAATGTTGATAGTTCTATATGATATTCTCAGATGTTAATATTTATAGTTCTATATGATATTCTCAGATGTTAATGTTGATAGTATAAACAGTCATATCATTAATGCATTGTTCATGAGGAACATGACAGATAGTTCTCAGCACAGATAAGACTGCATGATGTTCTAGTTAATAACAGATAATATGTATCTAGTATCCCTAATAATTCAACATAACGTGCCATAGCTGTTTATATAGCTGGCTCTGGTAATCCAGTGTAAAGTGTGATAGCTGTTTATATAGCTGTAGTAATCCAAAAGCAAACAGTAAAGCTTATTAGTGACAAAGATCAAGCACAAACTTATAAAAGTACTGCCTCTTAAGAATAGGCTCCTCTTCAACAAAGCCAGGTTGGAACATCAAATTCTTTCACAGCATGCTCCGCATTATCTATGGAACCTGTTTAATTTTAGCCCAAAGTGCAGCCAACGCTTGAATAACATATCTTCCAAAACCTAGACTTGATCTTTACAAGAAAAGCTTTACTTATTCTTCTGCTCATCTTTGGAGTACCCTCCCATCCTGTATAAAAAAATATAAACTATACTCTTTCCTACAACTACATCAGACTTTCATGTGCCGAAGGTCATGGAAAATATGGGCCTAACACTGTATTCCCCAATATGCCTTAATGGCATGGAAACAGGGATTTTACCTTTTTTTTAACCTTCCTACAACTACAGATTTTCTCAATATCTATTTGATGTCGACTACATGTCTCCATGAGTCATAAAACTTAAAAAGTTATTTTAGATTGCTCTTACAGACACCGAATTCATTTAATTGTTTACTCTGAATAGTATTTAAATTTTTGTTTGGTAGATAGTCATTTATATGTGTATATAGTTAGTCATTTTTATGTGATTTTTATGTGTATGTAGTTAGTCATTTTTATGTGTGTGTAGTTACTTTATTGTTAATTATGTTTATTATGTGAGCAGCATATTTGTAGAATGTCTGGAATAGAGTGAAAGATGTATGATAAAGGGCAGAATGTCAGACAGGACTGTGTGCCCAGTTCTTAACCATTTTGAAATAAAGATCAATCAGTCAATCAACATAAAGTATAATAGCTGTTTATATAGCTGGCTCTAGTAATCCAACATAAAGTGTGATAGCTGTTTATATAGCTGGCTTTAGTAATCCAACATAAAGTGTGATAGCTGTTTATATAGTTGGCTCTAGTAATCTAACGTAGGACACACAACAGATATATCAGTAACTGCTTCTAGTAACCCAACATAAAGATGTACTACAGATGTATCAGTAGCTGCCTCTAGTAATCTAAGACGTAAATATGCAGGAAACTCTCTACTGTAGAGAGCGGAACAACAACACAACTCCTTCAGATCATCAGAGGAAGTACCTCCCCTCAGACAAGTGTTTCGGCCCTTAAACTCCTGACACTCTAAGGGGGGTGGGCCCCTCTGGGTCATGACTCCCAGAGGTCTTGTGAGTTGTTGCTTTTTTTTTTTTTCCCAGTCAGTAGCTGCCTCTAGTAATCTAAGATGTAATGTATCAGTAGCTTCCTCTAGTAATCCAGCATAAGACATATGAATCAGTAACTGCTTCTTGTAATCCAACATAAGATGTATAATAGGTGTATCATTAGCTGCTTCTAGTAATCCAACATAAGATGTACAACAGATGTATCATTAGCTGCTTCAAGTAATTTGTTTTGTTTTGACTTGATTCTCAGGTCGAACATTCCCGAACCATCCATACTTCTCCAGATCTCTTGGTCCTGGCCAACTAGAACTCTTCAACTTGTTGAAAGCTTACAGTCTCCTGGACCCAGAAGTTGGCTATTGTCAGGGTTTATCCTTCATCGTGGGCATGCTACTGATGCATGTAAGTGTCTGGGTACATCACTTAGTGCAGTCACACTTGAGTGGACATGCAAGTATCTAGCACATCACTTAGTACAGTCACACTTGAGTGGACATGCAAGTGTCTAGATACATCACTTATTGTAGTCACACTTGAGTGGACATGTAAGTGTCTAGATACATCACTTATTGCAGTCACACTTGAGTGGACATGCAAGTATCTAGCACATCACTTAGTACAGTCACACTTGAGTGGATATGTAAGTGTGTAGGTACATCACCTGGTACAGTCACACTTGAGTGGACATGTAAGTGTCTAGGTATATCACCTGGTACAGTCACACTTGAGTGGACATGTGTGTAGGTATATCACCTGGTATAGTCACACTTGAGTGGACATGTAAGTGCTTGTATTTGATAGGGTTACAGATCTTACATGTGTCTAGTACATCACTTGGCACCATCACACTAGAGTAGACATGTGTCTAGTACATCACTTGGCACAGTCACACTAGAGTAGACATGTGTCTAGTACATCACTTGGCAGTCACACTTAAATGGTTATGTAAGTGTCTATTACATCATTTAGCACAATCATGAATGTGCTGCATGATGTAGTGACCTGACTGATGGTTGTATTGACAGATTGAAAGAATCATTGTTTTCTCCTTCAGATGGAAGAAGTATCAGCTTTCCATCTCTTGAAATACATGATGTATGACCTTGGTCTTCGCAGACAGTTTCGGCCTAACATGGTGGCATTACAGGTTTTTTGTGTGTTTTTATTTGCTGTCAGCATTTATATTACATAGATAAAAGTGGTTATACTGAAGACTTGTTGCTATTTATATCAGTTGGTCAGTCATTTGCATGTCCCTTGCGGAACTTTGCCTCCCTAACAGCTCTCTTGTAGGCCTCTCGGTTGTAAGTAAGATGCCTCTGGTGCTGATGCGTCCATTCACGGATCATCAGTGCTAGTTATAATATGCTTCTTTTTCTTCTTCTTCTTCTAGTTCTTCATCTTGCTAGTTATAACATGCTGCTAATCTTAACATAGATAAAAGTGTTTGTATTGAAGACTTGTTGCTAGTTATAACATGCTGCTAATCTTACATAGATAAAAGTGTTTGTATTGAAGACTTGTTGCTAGTTATAACATGCTGCTAATCTTACATAGATAAAAGTGTTTGTATTGAAGACTTGTTGCTAGTTATAACATGCTGCAAATCTTACATAGATAAAAGTGTTTGTATTGAAGACTTGTTGCTAGTTATAACATGCTGCTAATCTTACATAGATAAAAATGCTTGTATTATGTACATGGTATTACCAATTTTACTCACCTCATATACATGATATTATCAGCTTTACCCACTTTATATACACGTATCAATTTTACCCACTTTATACACACAATAATATCAACTTTACTCATGTTATATACATTATATTGTCAACTTTATCCACTTTATACACATGATATTATCAACTTTACCCACTTTATATACATGATATTATCAACTTTACCCACTTTATACACAAATGATATTGTCAGCTTTACCTACTTTATATACATGGTATTGTCAGCTTTACCTCATTCATTCATTCATTCATTTGCACGTCCCTTGCAGAACTTTGCCTCCCTAACAGCACTCCTGTAGGCCTCTCAGTTGTGAGTAAGATGGCCTGCTGCTGATGCATTAATTTGCAGATCATCAACGATGTCTTGCAGCCATATTCGTCTTGGTCTTCCTCTCTTTCTTTTTTCCATTATGTACCCTTCCAAGATAGTCTTTTCTAGATTATCATGATGTTTAATGTGTCCAAAATATTTAAGTTTTCTCTCTTTAATCCTCTTTACTAGCCAGCCTTCTTCAGTATCAAGTTCTTGTAGTATAGGTATATTTGTTCTTTTTTGTGTCCATGATATTTGAAGAACTCTTCTGTAGCATTTACATTCAAAGGCATTTATGTGTTTCTCAGCTGTTTTGTTAAGTGTCCAGGTCTCACAGGCATATGTTGCGATGGGAAAGATGCATGCCCTTAAAAATCTTATTTTTGTAGTTCTGTCTGTTCCTCTCCACAGATTCTTTAGTTGTTTTACTTTCTGAAGAGCAATAGATGTCCTCCTTTTAATTTCCCTCGTTGCATCTCTGCTACTAGTTAGTAGTGATCCAAGATACTCAAAACTCCCCACTTCTTCCAGTTTTTCCTCATTGATACATATTTCAGCTGCCTTGTTTGTTTTGTCAGTTGTCATCAATTTAGTTTTCTCCATCAGCTTTACCTAGTTTACAGATACACCAATAAAAACTGAAGATTTATCATTATGTTCAGATCAAGCTGTACCAGCTGACCCGTCTATTACACGACAACTACAAGGATCTGTACAGTCACTTTGAGGCTCACGACATCTCCCCAACTTTGTATGCAGCACCCTGGTTCCTTACACTGTTTGCCTCTCAGTTTCCTCTCGGTTTTGTGGCTCGAGTGTTTGGTGAGTTGATAGGTCACACATTACTTCACAGAGCTGTAGTAAATTTAGAGTGTTTTGTGAGTTGATAGGTCACACATTACTTCATAGAGCTGTAGTAAAATTAGAGTGTTTGGTGAGTTGATAGGTCACACATTACTTTATAGAGCTGTAGTAAATTTAGAGTATTTGGTGAGTTGATAAGTCACACATTACTTCATAGAGCTGTAGTAAATTTAGAGTGTTTGGTGAACCGATGGGTCACACAATATTTCATGTAATAAGTTACAGATGAGAAAAGAGTAAAACTTAGCAGAAAATGGATATGATGGGAAAGTTAAGTATAGCTGAATTTTGAGTTCAAGCCATTTGGTTCCAGTATCCCATATTCCTGTATAAAGCAGTTTTCAAGGACCATGTCATCTGAGTGACATTAATTGCTGTTACTAGAAAATCAGACGGTGGCTGGGACCATTGAAATGGCTAGAGACTGGCATAGGAGTATGCTGGGAGATGTTTCTATATTCTATCACCTAATGTGAGACCGATCTATCCAGTATAAGCTATCCTGCACTTTTTGCTCACAGTAACATATATTACATTGTGGGACTCGCATGTGAATTCCTGAATGAGGACAATTCTGAGAAAAGTAATTGATTTCGTTGAAATATCTGCTTGGAAAGAAAGCGTGAATTCTGGCAAATGAAGTTGCAGGTTTGTCTGAATGCCTGTAATACACCAGACTTTCTGTGTCTGGTTTAGAGCTTTCCTAAGGACTTTTTTAGGCTAATGATCATGATGATAAAATTCTAACAATTTATTGAATTGGTAGTGATCGTGATGATAAAATTCTAACAATTTATTGGATTGGTAGTGATCGTGATGACAAAATTCTAACAATTTATTGTATTGGTAGTGATCGTGATGATAAAATTCTAACAATTTATTGGATTGGTAGTGATCGTGATGACAAAATTCTAACAATTTATTGGATTGGTAGTGATCGTGATGACAAAATTCTAACAATTTATTGGATTGGTAGTGATTGTGATGACAAAATTCTGATAATTTATTGGATTGATCCATCAAATCTGACGTCAGCTCTTCCATCCTCACTGCTGGTTTGATGTTTTTATCCTACCCTCAGACATGATTTATGAACTTTGCTGTTTTTATCCTACCCTCAAACATGATATATGAACTTTTCTGTTTTTATCATATCCTCAGACATGATATATGAACTTTTCTGTTTTTATCATATCCTCAGACATAATATATGAACTTTTCTGTTTTTATCCTACCCTCAAACATGATATATGAACTTTTCTGTTTTTATCCTACCCTCAGACATGGTGTATGAACTTTGCTGTTTGTATACTACCCTCAAACATGATATATGAACTCTGCTGTTTTTATCCTGACTGTACATGCTAGTTGTAACACATTTGGACATACAAGAGCCACAGCTGCACTCAGTATAGCAACTACACTCATTCGTTGTTGCTCCTTCACCCATGGAACACTTGATGGTTGCTAGCGTTGTATCTTGTGTATGAGCAAGAAGCATGGAACGAGTCAAGGAAAGTATGGGCCTGGGTAGGTTGTGCCACGTGGTTAATCTTTGAGTTTCATATATTATGTTTTTATTATATGTGGTGTATCTGTGTGGATACCACCAAAATATAGCATTACCATCGATGGCACAGAACTGAAACAAGTTGATAGATTCAAGTACTTAAGAATGATTATAACAACTGATGGGAAGTGTCACAGTGAAATAAAAAGCAGACATGCTCAGGCCAAGTCAGCATTCCAGAAAATGAGAAACGTCTTGTGCAACAGATCCATATCAATGGAAACAAGATTCCGAGTACTTAAATGTTACATTGAGCCAGTTTTGTTTTATGGGTGTGAAGCATGGTCCATGAATAAAAGAGTATAGTGAGAAATGGAGGCCATGGAAGTGTGGTTCATAAGAAGGATGTTGAAGGTACCACGGACAGCTAAGAAAACCAACGAAGAAGTCTTAAGAGAGACTGGAGTTAAAAAGCAAATTACAGCAAAGATCAGAGGCAGACAAGCGAGATTTGTTGGACATTTTCTGAGAAGAGGAAAATTGGAACACACTGTAGCAGCTGGAAAAATTGAAGGAAGAAGAAGACAGAGAGAGAAGTTAATGGAAGGGTTGTCAGTGTGGCTAGGAGGAAAGTCACTGGCAGATCTCATAATCAAGTCTAAAGACAGGAAATTGTGGAGAGAAATGATCACCTTACTCTGTGCGGCATGACACATGACACTTGATTGATTGTATCTGTGTGTGTATGTTTATGTGTCTTTAGTTCTGTGGCTTCTCATGCTGTTTATGTTTGTGTACATCTTGTATATTACATCAAAAAAGCCATATCTCATGGTTACACTGTTTAGAATTATCAGCCATTTTGTTACATAATTCATATCTCATAGTTCTTTTGCCTAGAATCATTGTTTTTTGTTACATAAATCATATCTCTGAAATAGAATTGGTATCACTGAAAGAAGATAGTGCCACTGAAATGGATTGTGTTGTTTACTTTGCCAACACCACTATGTGTGTGTGGTTATCTCTGTTTACTTTGATGACATCACTATGTGTGTGTGGTTGTCTCTGTTTACTTTGTCGACATCACTACATGTGTGTGGTTGTCTCTGTTTACTTTACCAACACCACTATGTGTGTGTGGTTGTCTCTGCTCTCTTCTGATAATTTCTCTTGAGAGGACTTGATAACTTTTCCAAAAATTGGAGTCAACTATGATGTTACTGAACTGTACAGGTTCTCAACAATTCTACATAACAATAGATGTCTTTGGCCACACAACTGAATGAAAGCCACCAGTCTGTCATTCAAAAGCACAATACAAGGAATATACATTTTACCAAAACAGAGTCGCCAGTTTATAGTTTTCCAAGAACTGCCACATTTAATGTGAGAATAGATGTTGATAGGATGAAGAATGGAATGAATCAAAAACCAGAAAATACAAAATATCAAGATACATGATAACAAGAGTTCCGATGAGAATCCCCTCGCCATTGGAACAAATAGATACTCAGTGCATACTTAAAACCTTCATTCCCCCCCACCAAAAAAAACAACATAATCCCACTACAAGTGAATCAAATCCTAAGAAGAACATGGTACCCAAAACTACTAATCTACATCTTAAGCTAACTACTAATCTACATCTGAAGCTAACTACTAATCTACATCTGAAGCTAACTACTAATCTACATCTGGAGCTAACTACTAATCTACATCTGGAGCTAACTACTAATCTACATCTGAAGCTAACTACTAATCTACATCTTAAGCTAACTACTAATCTACATCTTAAGCTAACTACTAATCTACATCTTAAGCTAACTACTAATCTACATCTTAAGCTAACTTTTAGGAAAAACCACTCCTTGTCCCACAAGGACCCAAAAACTGACAAGTATCCTACATCTGAATATGTTCCTAGCTAAAACTTATGTCCAATTGGGACAAGGTTGAACGATTCTCGACATGACTCTAGCAAGCTTTTTTTTCTACTCTGACTCTGTCCTGACTTCTAATCTGACTTGAGCTAACCTAGCTAACTCTCTCCTCTTTCTAATCTGTCCTGACTTCTAATCTGACTTGAGCTAACCTAGCTAACTCTCTCCTCTTTCTAATCTGTCCTGACTTCTAATCTGACTTGAGCTAACCTAGCTAACTCTCTCCTCTTTCTAATCTGTCCTGACTTCTAATCTGACTTGAGCTAACCTAGCTAACTCTCTCCTCTTTCTAATATTACCAGCCTTGGCTAGGAGTTCCCCAGGTTTTCTTCATGCTTTTCCATCTCGTAACTTTTACATTGCACGCTCCCCTTGCCCTCTAACTTTCTTCATACTTTTTTTCATGATAAACCAGATTTTCAGTACAGTACTCATTCACCCTAAGTACTCTCTTTCGAAAAAGACTCTTGATTTACTCGTGAATGTTAATTGAGGATTCTTGAAGTATTCTCACCTGCATAGTTTAGTTGTTAAACCTTATTACTTCCCTTGCACCAGCACCATACTGTTATATCTCATGGTTCTACTGTTTGGAACCATCATATTTTTTTCTTACACAAGTCATATCTTATAGTTGTCAGTGTTTTTGTTATATGCTGAATGATATCTCTTAGTTGTCAGTGGGTTTTTTTTGTTATATGCTAAATGATATCTCATAGTTGTCAAGTTTTTTGTTATATGCTAAATGATATCTTGTAGTTGTCAGTGTTTTTTTTTGTTATATGCTAAATGATATCTCATAGTTGTCAATGTTTTTTGTTATATGCTAAATGATATCTCGTAGTTGTCAATGTTTTTTGTTATATGCTGAATGATATCTTGTAGTTGTCAGTGTTTTTTTTTGTTATATGCTAAATGATATCTCATAGTTGTCAATGTTTTTTGTTATATGCTAAATGATATCTCATAGTTGTCAATGTTTTTTGTTATATGCTAAATGATATCTCATAGTTGTCAATGTTTTTTGTTATATGCTAAATGATATCTCATAGTTGTCAATGTTTTTTGTTATATGCTAAATGATATCTCATAGTTGTCAATGTTTTTTGTTATATGCTAAATGATATCTCATAGTTGTCAATGTTTTTTGTTATATGCTAAATGATATCTCATAGTACAAGTAAACCATTTGACATTTGATACATTCATGTTGGTTCCACCCATGGACAAAATTACAGGCTTTTGAGCTGGACATTGAGCGCGAGCTGCAGGCATACGAGGTGGAGTACCATGTCCTCAGTGAGGAGACGGACCATTTCTCTGATCTAGGCCGTCGCCACAAGGACCAGGCCGACACGACCAGTGAAACTCTGCTATCATCAGGTGTCGGTCATGCTGCAACCAGGCAGCCGTGGAAGGCCAGCAGAAGATCATCGGTTGACCTTGAAATGTTGTATCGGCTGGAACATCAAAATCAGGCTCTTAAGAAACAGAATTTGGAATTGTTAGAGAAACTGAAGGTGAGAAGTTGTAGGTGAGAGATTGTAGATGAGAAATCATAGGTGAGAGATTGTAGGTGAGAAATTATAGGTGAGAGATTGTAGGTGAGAAATTGTATGTAAGAAGTTGTAGGTGAGAGATTATAAGTGAAAGGTTGTAGGTTAGAGATTGTAGATGAGAAATCATAGGTGAGAGATTGTAGGTGAGAAATCATAGGTGAGAAATCATAGGCGAGAGATTGTAGGTGAGAGATTATAAGTGAGAGGTTGTAGGTTAGAGATTGTAGATGAGAAATCATAGGTAAGAGATTGTAGGTGAGAAATTGTAGGTGAGAAACTGAACATGAAAAAGAGAAGGTGAGTAATTATAGGTGAAAAAGTGAAGGTGAGAAATTATATGTGAGAAACTTAGATGAAAAAGTGAAGGTGAGAAATTATATCTGAGAATCTTAGGTGAAAATTTGAAGGTGAGAAATTATAGGTGAGAAACTAAGATGAAAAAGTGAAGGTGAGAAATTATAGGTGAGAAACTAAGGTGAAAAAGTGAAGGTGAGAAATTATAGGTGAGAAACTAAGGTGAAAAAGTGAAGGTGAGAAATTATAGATGAGAAACTGAAGGTGAGAAATTGTAAATGAGAAACTTAGGTGAAAAAGTGAAGGTGAGAAATTATAAGTGAGAAGCTGAAGGTGAGAAAATACATTTGAGAATTTGAAGGTGAGAAATTGTAGGAAGAGTATGATTTGTCAAGTGCTGGGACTGATAGGGCAAAATAGTAATTGTGTTCTATTGTTTGTGTTCTGTTGTTTTTGCTCAGTGTTTGTGTTCTATTGTTTGTCTCTATATACTGTTGTTTGTCTCTGTGTTCCATTGTTTGTCTGTATGTTCCATTGTTTGTCTATGTTCTGTTGTTTGTCTAATTGTTGCATTGTTTGTCTGTGTTCTCTTGTTTTTCTGTGTTCTGCTGGTTATGTTGTGTTGTTTGTCTATTGTTCTGTTGTTTAACTGTTGCAGTGTTGCTTGTTGGTTGTTTTATCTCTTCTATTGTTTGTCTGTTGTTATGTGCTGATTGTTACAGCAATGATTTTATCTCTTCTATTGTTTGTCTGTTGTTATGTGATTGTTACAGCAGTGATTTTATCTCTTCTATTGTTTATCTGTTGTTATGTGCTGATTGTTACAGCAGTGATTTTATCTCTTTCTATTGTTTATCTGTTGTTATGTGCTGATTGTTACAGCAGTGATTTTATCTCTTCTATTGTTTGTCTGTTGTTATGTGCTGATTGTTACAGCAGTGATTTTATCTCTTCTATTGTTTGTCTGTTGTTATGTGCTGATTGTTACAGCAGTGATTTTATCTCTTCTATTGTTTGTCTGTTGTTATGTGCTGATTGTTACAGCAGTGATTTTATCTCTTCTATTGTTTATCTGTTGTTATGTGATTGTTACAGCAGTGATTTTATCTCTTCTATTGTTTGTCTGTTGTTATGTGCTGATTGTTACAGCAGTGATTTTATCTCTTCTATTGTTTGTCTGTTGTTATGTGCTGATTGTTACAGCAGTGATTTTATCTCTTCTATTGTTGTCTGTTGTTATGTGCTGATTGTTACAGCAGTGATTTTATCTCTTCTATTGTTTGTCTGTTGTTATGTGCTGATTGTTACAGCAGTGATTTTATCTCTTCTATTGTTTGTCTGTTGTTATGTGCTGATTGTTACAGCAGTGATTTTATCTCTTCTATTGTTTATCTGTTGTTATGTGATTGTTACAGCAGTGATTTTATCTCTTTCTATTGTTTATCTGTTGTTATGTGCTGATTGTTACAGCAGTGATTTCATCTCCCCAGAGCACCCAGTCTGAGAGGGAGGGGCTGGAGGTGAGCATCTTAGCTCACCAGGATGAGCAGGACAAGCTCAGGTCACACATCAAAGTCTTGGAGTTGGAGCGTTCAGCTCTCCTCACAGCTGTGGCCAAGATGAGGAAGTATGTTCCTGATCAGGCTGTGCAGCATCTCAGCCTGCCTCTTCCCCCAGCACCACCCTCACATCCTTCTCAGGCTTCTGGTGAGAGTGGCTTACTTGTCCAGGATCTAGGTCAGAGTGAGTTACAAATGGGACAGACAAGCCCAGATGTAGACTCGGCATTGATGGTTGGTATATGTGGTCAGTTTAAGGAATCTACACAAGCGGAGTTTAGCAGTGATACTCAGCCGCCAGCACATCCACTACCTTCAGCAGATATTGTGACAGCAGGTCCAAGTGCACATGAAGGAGGCTCACCCAGAGTATTACAGACAGCGGCAGTGTCTCCAGTTTCTGGCTGTCAACAGAATGAAGACAGGCTTGATTGCACATCCTTACCTGTGACAGGTATCACACAAAAGTCCCAGGAATACCCATCGTTGGTGCTGTCATCATCTTCATCAGGTGCTAGTGCAGGCACAGGTGACTTGAATGAGCAGAGCAACAAGATACCACCATCTGAGCCTCAGAAAGCTTTACCATCTGAGCCTCAGAAAGCTTTACCATCTGAGCCTCAGAAAGCTTTACCATCTGAGGCTCAGAAAGGCTTACCATCTGAGGCTCAGAAAGGCTTACCATCACAGCTGTCGACCACATTCTCTACTAACACGCACACCTTCTCCAGCAGAAGCATCTCCAACATGCCCAGCAAGTTCCCAGCTGGGGGCTCTCTCACACCTGAGGAGCGAAGGAAATCTGTGAAAGTGGTGGTACAACACTCCTCCACAACGGCAAACCAAACTCAGAGGACACCAAGTTCAGAAAGATAATGTTTATATATATAGCATTGTGATGTTTGTATATATATAATTGTGATGTTTATATATAGTATTGTGATGTTTATATATATAATTGTAATGTTTATATATAGGATTGTGATGTTTAGGCCTGAGATATCTTAATAACAACAGCTAAAGACATGCTTCCAGTAAAGAAAACACAAAAGGATGGAAGGATTACATCAGACACACTAGAGCTGATAAAACAATGTAGAGAAATGAAGACAAAATGGAAAGTGACAAACAACAACAAAGAGAAATATAAATCTTTAACAAAAGAAGTATGAAGAAACATAAGAAAAGACAAAAAACACAATACATACAAGACTGTTGTGAAAGAATAGAGGACATCAGAAGTGTGGAAGAGATAGTGAAATGTTTTAAAAAATGAAGACATTGACGAGAAATGTCACACCTAAGCTAAATGTAATTTGTGACAAGATGGGGAATACCTTGACAGAGACAGGGGAAATTCTAGAAAGATGGAAGGAATATTGCAGAGGAATGTATGAAACAACTGACTGTGAAAGCAGAAATCAACAGTGTGAATTATTATTGGAGGAGAAAGAACCCGAACCAACAATAGAAGAAGTCTTATGGGCAATAAAGAATCTATTACAAGAACTTAATATTGAAGAGGGTTGGCTAGTAAAGAAGATTAAAGAGAGAAAACTTAAATATTTTGGACACATTAAATGTCATGATAACTAGAGAAAACTGTCTTGGAAGGGTATATAATGGGTAAAAGAAAGAGAGGAAGACCAAGGTGAAGATGGCTGCAAGACATCGCTGATGATCTGCAAATGGATGCATGAGCAGTAGACCATCTTGCTCACAACCGAGAGGCCTACAGGAGTGCTGTTAGGGAGGCAAAGTTCCACAAGGGACATGCAAATAAATGAATGAATGAATGATGTTTATATATATCATTGTGATGTTTATATATAGCATTGTGATGTTGACCAATAGACTTCCTGCCAAGATTTCATAAATGTCCCACATATGACAGAATTATTTCTGTCTTTTGGCTGTGACACATTAGATTGGTTAAACTATGGTCATACTTGTATTCTCCATCATTACATAATCTACAGTGTTGTATGTTATTTTAGACCAAGGATGTTTGTATACTTTCTTTTGAGACATAAGAAAAATGATGACTGCGGTAAAACTGGATTTAGTAATGAAGATAGACAGAAGTGCATGGTTCAGTTTTATAAAAAAGATAGAGGAAGGTGGGCAGAAAGAAGAGTGGCAGAAAGTTAGATGAGGACATACAAATGAAGAACATACAACATTCCAATATTTCATG
The DNA here is from genome assembly GCA_009760885.1 of Achatina immaculata. Classification (NCBI taxonomy): domain Eukaryota; kingdom Metazoa; phylum Mollusca; class Gastropoda; order Stylommatophora; family Achatinidae; genus Lissachatina; species Lissachatina immaculata. The sequence goes on from CM019700.1 coordinate 33,181,082, forward strand.
CATTTGTCTTTTTCAAGGATCACATGCAAAAATAACACAACAGATAAAGATACAAAAAATAAAAAGAGAAACTGAACACTTGGTTGTCTTTGCTATCCTCCTTGTAACAAAAGCTGAACACTTGGTTGTCTTTGCTATCCTCCTTGTAAGAAAGACTGAACACTTAGTTGTCTTTGCTATCCACCTTGTAAGAAAGACTGAAAACTTGGTTGTCTTTGCTGTCCTCCTTGTAAGAAAGACTGAACACTTGGTTGTCTTTGCTATCCTCCTTGTAAGAAAGACTGAACACTTGGTTGTCTTTGCTGTCCTCCTTGTAAGAAAGACTGAACACTTGGTTGTCTTTGCTATCCTCCTTGTAAGAAAGACTGAACACTTGGTTTTCTTTGCTGTCCTCCTTGTAAGAAAGACTGAACACTTGGTTGTCTTTGCTGTCCTCCTTGTAAGAAAGGCTGAACAATTGGTTGTCTTTGCTATCCTCCTTGTAAGAAAGACTGAACACTTGGTTTTCTTTGCTATCCTCCTTGTAAGAAAGACTGAACACTTGGTTGTCTTTGCTGTCCTCCTTGTAAGAAAGACTGAACACTTGGTTGTCTTTGCTATCCTCCTTGTCAGAAAGACTGAACACTTGGTTGTATTTGCCATCCTCCTTGTAAGAAAGATTGAACTCTTGGCTGTCTTTGCTATCCTCCTTGTAAGAAAGACAGCCACAAAACATTTTCTTGTGTATTAAGCAGTTTTCGCCACACAGCACCAAATGTTTTTCTTGTGTATTTAGAATTGTCTTGAGACAGAAGCACCAAATGTGTCTGTGTGTTTTCTTGTATATTAGGTTGACAATTTTTGCAACAGAAGCACCACATATGCCTGTATGTTATCTTGAGTATTAGGTAGACAGTTTTTGCAACAGAAGCACCACATATGCCTGTATGTTATCTTGAGTATTAGGTAGACAGTTTTTGCAACAGAAGCACCACATATGCCTGTATGTTATCTTGAGTATTATTTAGTTGAATGCAGCACTGTGTTATCAGACCCACTAGTGAAACATTATTACCCGTAAGATGGGCAGCACAATTCTGGGAAATTTGACCTGGTCAGAGAACAGCACTAAAATATGAATACTAATTTGTGTTCTCTGACAGCACATCTCATAGGCTAGCACATGTCACCATTCACACACAGCACATCTCATAGACTAGCACATATGACCATTCACACACAGCACATCTCATAGACTAGCACATAGGACCACTCTGACAGTACATCTCATAGACTAGCACATATGACCATTCACACACAGCACATCTCATAGACTAGCACATAGGACCACTCTGACAGTACATCTCATAGACTAGCTCATATGACCATTCACACACAGCACATCTCATAGACTAGCACATGTCACCGTTCACACACAGCACATCTCATAGACTAGCACATATGACCATTCACACACAGCACATCTCATAGACTAGCACATAGGACCACTCTGACAGTACATCTCATAGACTAGCACATATGACCATTCACACACAGCACATCTCATAGACTAGCACATATGACCATTCACACACAGCACATCTCATAGACTAGCACATATGACCATTCACACACAGCACATCTCATAGACTAGCACATAGGACCACTCTGACAGTACATCTCATAGACTAGAACATATGACCATTCACACACAGCACATCTCATAGACTAGCACATATGACCATTCACACACAGCACATCTCATAGACTAGCACATATGACCATTTACACACAGCACATCTCATAGACTAGCACATATGACCATTCACACACAGCACATCTCTTAAACTAGCACATGGGACCATTCACACACAGCACATCTCATAAACTAGCACATGGGACCATTCACACACAGCACATCTCATAAACTAGCACATGAGACCATTCACACACAGCACATCTCATAAACTAGCACATGGCACCATTCACACACATAGCACATATCATAAACTGGCACATTTGACCTTGTTTCAACTGAATTAGGTGCATGAATTGTTACATGTACTGTGGATCAAGTGCTTGTAGTGATAGTGTAGTAAATATGCCAGCCAACACTACACTTACACAGAGCAACATTCTGGACATGATCCCCAGTAGTCTGCTGTCATTTTGTTCATAGATCATCTGCCAGTAATAATCTGTATGGTTACCTGTAGTCTGCTGTCATTTTGTTCATAGATCATCTGCCAGTAATAATCTGTATGGTTACCTGTAGTCTGCTGACATTTTGTTCATAGATCATCTGCCAGTAATAATCTGTATGGTTACCTGTAGTCTGCTGACATTTTGTTCATAGATCATCTGCCAGTAATAATCTGTATGGTTACCTGTAGTCTGCTGACATTTTGTTCATAGATCATCTGCCAGTAATAATCTGTATGGTTACCTGTAGTCTGCTGACATTTTGTTCATAGATCATCTGCCAGTAATAATCTGTATGGTTACCTGTAGTCTGCTGACATTTTGTTCATAGATTATCTGCCAGTAATAATCTGTATTGTTACCTGTAGTCTGCTGACATTTTGTTCATAGATCATCTGCCAGTAATAATCTGTATGGTTACCTGTAGTCTGCTGACATTTTGTTCATAGATCATCTGCCAGTAATAATCTGTATTGTTACCTGTAGTCTGCTGTCATTTTGTTCATAGATTATCTGCCAGTAATAATCTGTATTGTTACCTGTAGTCTGCTGTCATTTTGTTCATAGATTATCTGCCAGTAATAATCTGTATTGTTACCTGTAGTCTGCTGACATTTTGTTCATAGATTATCTGTCAGTAATACTATATCTGTATGGTTACCTGTAGTCTGCTGTCATTTTGTTCATAGATTATCTGCCAGTAATACTATATCTGTATGGTTACCTGTAGTCTGCTGTCATTTTGTTCATAGATTATCTGCCAGTAATACTATATCTGTATTGTTACCTGTAGTCTCCAGACATTTTGTTCATATATCAGCTGCCAGTAATACTGTATCTGTATGGTTACCTGTAGTCTGCTGTCATTTTGTTCATAGATTATCTGCCAGTAATACTTTATCTGTATGGTTACCTGTAGTCTCTTGTCATTTTGTTCATAGATTATCTGCCAGTAATACTATATCTGTATGGTTATCTGTAGTCTCCAGACATTTTATTCATAGATCATCTGCCAGTATTACTATATCTGTATGGTTACCTGTAGTCTCCAGACAATTTATTCATAGATCATCTGCCAGTAATACTATATCTGTATGGTTACCTGTAGTCTCCAGACATTTTATTCATAGATCATCTGCCAGTAATACTATATCTGTATGGTTACCTGTAGTCTCCAGACATTTTATTCATAGATCATCTGCCAGTAATACTATATCTGTATGGTTACCTGTAGTCTCCAGACATTTTATTCATAGATCATCTGCCAGTAATACTATATCTGTATGGTTACCTGTAGTCTCTTGTCATTTTGTTCATAGATCATCTGCCAATAATACTTTATCTGTATGGTTACCTGTAGTTTCTAGACATTTTGTTCATAGATCATCTGCCAATAATACTTTATCTGTATGGTTACCTGTAGTCTCTTGTCATTTTGTTCATAGATCATCTGCCAATAATACTTTATCTGTATGGTTACCTGTAGTCTCTAGACATTTTGTTCATAGATCATCTGCCAATAATACTTTATCTGTATGGTTACCTGTAGTCTCTAGACATTTTGTTCATAGATCATCTGCAAGTAATACTTTATCTGTATGGTTACCTGTAGTCTCTAGACATTTTGTTCATAGATCATCTGCCAATAATACTTTATCTGTATGGTTACCTGTAGTCTCCAGACATTTTATTCATAGATCATCTGCCAGTAATACTATATCTGTATGGTTACCTGTAGTCTCTTGTCATTTTGTTCATAGATCATCTGCCAATAATACTTTATCTGTATGGTTACCTGTAGTTTCTAGACATTTTGTTCATAGATCATCTGCCAATAATACTTTATCTGTATGGTTACCTGTAGTCTCTTGTCATTTTGTTCATAGATCATCTGCCAATAATACTTTATCTGTATGGTTACCTGTAGTCTCTAGACATTTTGTTCATAGATCATCTGCCAATAATACTTTATCTGTATGGTTACCTGTAGTCTCTAGACATTTTGTTCATAGATCATCTGCAAGTAATACTTTATCTGTATGGTTACCTGTAGTCTCTAGACATTTTGTTCATAGATCATCTGCCAATAATACTTTATCTGTATGGTTACCTACATGTTTGAGCCTGATTATAATCTGCAGCAAGTTGTGACCTGCACTTAAGAAACGGAGCCGACAAGACTTTCTAAAACTTGTACAGTGAAAGTTTAGATTTTTTGAGAGCATGTGTTTTACAATTATTACTGAAATGTTATTAAATGTTTTGACAAGTTTCAGACACAGCAGTGTTTGTTATTTCTGGTGATAACATTAGCAAGCTGCGCACTCAGCACAAGCTGTCAACATAGCATGGTGAATGTAACCATATAGCTGACCTACATGTGAGAATTTACACACTGACAGATATCTAACTGTGATCACAGCATGGTGACCTACATGTGTGAATTTACACACTGACAGATATCTAACTGTGATCACAGCATGGTGACCTACATGTGTGAATTTACACACTGACAGATATCTAACTGTGATCACAGCATGGTGACCTACATGTGAGAATTTACACACTGACAGATATCTAACTGAGATCACAGCATGGTGACCTACGTGTGAGAATTTACACACTGACATATCTAACTGAGATCACAGCATGGTGACCTACATGTGTGAATTTACACACTGACAGATATCTAACTGTGAACACACCATGGTGACCTCATTCATTCATTCATTTGCATGTCCCTTGCGGAACTTTGCCTCCCTAACAGCACTCCTGTAGGCCTCTCAGTTATGAGCAAGATGGCCTGCTTCTGATGCATCCATTTGCAGATCATCAACGATGTCTTGCAGCCATTTTCGCCTTGGTCTTCCTCTCTTTCCCATTATGCACCCTTCGAAGATGGTTTTCTCTAGATTATCATGGCGTTTAATGTGTCCAAAATATTTAAGTTTTCTCTATTTAATTCTTTTTACTAGCCAGCCTTCTTCAATATTAAGTTCTTGTAGTATGGATATATTTGTTCTTTTTTGTGTCCATATTTGAAGAACTCATCTGTAGCATTTACATTATGTGTTTCTCAGCTGTTTTGTTAAGTGTTCAGGTCTCACAGGCATATGTTGCAATGGGAAAGATGCATGCCCTTAAAAATCTTATTTTTGTAGTTTTGTCTGTTCCTTTCCACAGATTCTTTAGTAGTTTTACTTTCTGAAGAGCAATAGATGTCCTCCTTGTAATTTCCCTCATTGTATCTCCATTATTAGTTAGCAGTGATCCAAGATATTCAAAACTCTCCACTTCTTCCAGTTTTTTCCTCATTGATATCAGCTGCCTTGTTTGTTTTGTCAGTTGTCATCAATTTAGTTTGTGTCACAGCTGGTAGCAAGACTTCTTACATTGTGTCACAGCTGGTAGCAAGACTGAGAGTGTAGACTTCTTGCCTTGTGTCACAGCTGGTAGCAAGACTTCTTACCTTGTGTCACAGCTGGTAGCAAGACTGAGAGTGTAGACTTCTTGCCTTGTGTCACAGCTGGTAGCAAGACTGAGAGTGTAGACTTCTTGCCTTGTGTCACAGCTGGTAGCAAGACTGAGAGTGTAGACTTCTTGCCTTGTGTCACAGCTGGTAGCAAGACTGAGAGTGTAGACTTCTTGCCTTGTGTCACAGCTGGTAGCAAGACTGAGAGTGTAGACTTCTTGCCTTGTGTCACAGCTGGTAGCAAGACTTCTTACCTTGTGTCACAGCTGGTAGCAAGACTGAGAGTGTAGACTTCTTGCCTTGTGTCACAGCTGGTAGCAAGACTTCTTACATTGTGTCACAGCTGGTAGCAAGACTTCTTGCCTTGTGTCACAGCTGGTAGCAAGACTGAGAGTGTAGACTTCTTACCTTGTGTCACAGCTGGTAGCAAGACAGAGTGTAGACTTCTTGCCTTGTGTCACAGCTGGTAGCAAGACTTCTTACCTTGTGTCACAGCTGGTAGCAAGACAGAGTGTAGACTTCTTGCCTTGTGTCACAGCTGACAGCAGGAATGTGGGTGTAGACAGTTTGTGTGCCAGTGGATGTAACGCCATGCAGATCATTGAAAATCAAATGTTGTCTGCAGCATGGCCTATAAGCCATGATGGCTGACTTATCAAAGATGATATGATGTGCTGTACTAAATCACAAGTGCACATAAATATTGATAAGGCAGGTAGCAGAAAATACAAACACACAACACCTGAAGTTCATACAGGCCTGAAATATATCGATGAGTTTATTTGCATGCCACACGATGATGATGGACATGGATGAGATAATGAAAATATATGAAGTCACACAACAAATTACACGTAACAAAAAGAAACAGAGAAAGAATATGTCACAGAGAAAGAAAGAGAGGGAGAGAGACAAAGGAAGAGAGGGAGGGAGAGAGAGAAAGAGAGAGGAAGGGAGAGAAAGAGAGGAAGGGAGATAGAGAGAGGAAGGGAGATAAAGAAAGAGGAAGGGAGAGAAAGAGAGAGGAAGGGAGAGAAAGAGAGAGAGGGAGGGAGGGAGAGGGAAAGAGAGAAAGAAGGAGGGACAGAGAGAGAAAGAGGGGTGATTGATAAGATCTCGGTCATCATCATCATGTGCCGTGCCGACTGGCGTTGGCTATTATGCTTCTCCAGAGAGCATGATCCTTCACGCAGGCCATCAGCTCAGTTGGTATCTCCTCTCACACCATCCCATCAGACTGTCCAGTATCATTTCTCTTGGTCTTCCTCTTGATCTTCTTCCTTCTATTTTTCCTGTTGTTATAATATTTTCAGTGCACCTCTTCTCATTGCATGTCCTATGAAAGTACATTGTCTCTCTCTTATCTTTTTGACAAGATTTTTTGTCTCTCCAGCTCTTCTCATACATTCTTCATTAGTTATTTTTGCTGTCCAGGGGATTCGCAACATTCTTCTAATAAACCACATTTCTGCTGCTTCCAATGATTTTTGTGCAGACCTGCCTATTGTCCATGATTCACTTCCATATAACAAGATAGGTTCAATATAGCATTTTAGGACTCGTTTTCTAACATTCATTGATAAGGATGTGTTGGCTAATATGTTTCTCATTTTTTGAAATGCAGTCTTTGCTTGGCCTATTCTGTTCCTAATTTCTGTTCTGCATTTCCCATCTGAAGTTATTACTGCTCCAAGGTATTTGAATTTCTGCACCTGCTTTAGAATAGTTCAATTTAATTTTATACTGCATGTTGGTGGATTCTGTTTCTTAGATATAACCATAGTCTTTGTTTTTTTGATGTTCAAAGTAAGGCCTTTCTGTTCACTTTCGTTGGTGACTTTATCCAAGAGATTTTGCAGGTCTTGTTGGTTCTCAGCTATCAGTATTGTGTCGTCAGCATACCGAAGGTTGTTAATATTGTATCCTCCAATTTTTATGCCTGGTTCTCCAATGATCGTTCTTAGAATATTCTCTCTGTACAGAGAAAAAAGGTCTGGAGATAGTACACATCTTTGTCGCACCCCTTGTTTTATATGTTGATATTTTCCAGTACTATTTTCAACTCGAATTGCTGTTTCTTGCTGCCAGTATAGATGTTTTACAATCCTCAGGTCTTTGCAGTTATACTGATGTCTTGAAGCATTTGAATTATTTCATCATGTTTCACCTTGTCGAATGCCTTGGTGTAATAAATGAATCATAAGTAGAGATTTTTCTGTACTTCTAAAGCTCATCCAATAATCTTACCAACTATAGACCAATATCCATATAATCGTCATTATCAAAACCACTCGAAAAACACATACACAAAATAACTACGACACATGCAAAAGAACAACTTACTCATAGACAGTCAGTCAGGCTTTAGACTCAATCACTCCTGCCACACAGCTCTTACCAAAATGACAGAAAACTGGTTAGTAAACATAAATGACCACAGACTATGTGGTGCCATCTTTGTCGACTTTAAAAAAGGCATTTGATATGATTGACCACGATATTCTTGTAAGAAAAATAATAAAAACGTATAAATTGCACCCTGACCTAATAAAATTAATTGCGTCGTTTCTTTAAGACAGACAGCAGGTAGTATTCTTCAACAATTCTCTATCAAATTCTGCCAAAGTTGACGCTGGTGTTCCGCAAGGTTCTATTCTAGGCCTGTTGCTCTTTGCTATCTATATCAATGATCTTCCACTTTATCTTGAACACTCTTCTTGTGACCGTTTTGCCGATGATTGCACAGTCTACACCAGTGACTACGATTGTATTAATCTAGAATAAACTCTTCAGGTCGAGTTATACAATTTAATTAGATGAAGCAAAAACAGTGGCATGATTATAAACACCGATAACACAAAATCAAGGCTCATAACAAGAAGACAGAAACTATAAAACGCAACAAAAACACTTCGGCTCAGCATGGAAACTCACAGATAGAAAACGTTAGCGAGCACAAAACACTAGGTCTTATTATTGACCAACATCTGACCTGGAACTCTCATGTGCAAGGTCTAACAAAACTCATCTCACAAAAAGTATACAGTTAGCCAAAATTAAGCACTTCATCGATCAAGACACAAGGAAGACATATTACATATCTCATATACAAACACATTTAGACTATTGTTCAACAGTCTTGGATGTTGTTAAGTGTCAAATACAAAGAGGCTTTGCTCACTCCAAAAGCGAACAGTAAAGCTTATTAGTGACAAAGATCAAGTACAAATAATTAACCAGCACAAACGTATCTTATACTGTCTCTTATGAACAGGTTCCTCTTCAACAAAGCCAAGTTAGTACATCAAATTCTTTCACGGCATGCCCCGCCTTATCTATGTAACCTGTTTAAATTTAGCCCAAAGTGCAGCCAACGCTTGTTATACATATGTCTTCCAAAACCTAGACTTGATCTTTACAAGAAAAGCTTTAGCTATTCTGCTTCTCATATTTGGAATACTTTCCCATCCTGTATAAAAAATATAAATTATACTCCTTCCTACAACTACAAACTTTACAAATAACTATTTGATGTCGACTACATACCTCCATGAATTATAAAACTTAAAAGTTATCTTAAACTGCTCTTACAGACACCGAATACAATTAATTGTTTATTCTGAATAGTCCAGAAATTTTTGTTTAGTAGATAGTCATTTATACATGTATGTAGTTACTTCTGTACTGAGTGAATGTTTAAGAGTGAAACGTAAATGTTATATTTTATATTATATCTCTCAGCTTCAATGTTAATTATGTTTGTTACATGAACATCATATTTGTAGAATGTCTGGAATAGAGTGAAAGATGTATGATAAAGGGCAGAATGTCAGACGGGCCTGTGTGCCCAATTCTTAACCCTTTTGAAATAAAGATCAATCAATCAATCAATCAATCTGTTAGTGTTCGTAAAGCATAAATGGCATTGTGTGTTCCCTTTCCTTCAACAAATCCAAACTGTTCATCTGCTATTTCCATTTGTATCTTTTTCCTTGTTCTTCTCACAATAATTCTCAGAAGTAGCTTCGTTATGTGACATGAGAGGCTGATAGTCCGGTGGTCATCAGATTCCTTTACACCTGGTTTATTTGGTAGAGCTATAAACGTGGATTTAAGCAGGTCACTGGGCATATAACCACTGTTGTAAATGTCGTTCAGTAACATGGTTATTATTTTTATTCCTATCTCCTATTTCTTCTGTTGTTATATTATCAGGCCCAGTTGCTTTTCCTTTCTTCATGTGTTTTATGGCATCTATGATTTCATCTTCAAGTATTGGTGGCCCATCACAGTTTTCAGTATCCGGTGTTAATTCTGGTCTTTCTCCTCCATATAGCTCACCGATGTCCACCTGACCGCAATGTCTTCTTTTCCCATCAACATTTTTACCTTCTTTTGATTTCAACCATCCTGTGGAAGTTCGCGGCCTAAGGTACAAATACTTGAAGCACACAGTTGATATTAGTGCATTTGTAGGTCAGGTTAATGTAAGATTAAACACCAAGTTTCAGGAAATTAACTGCAACAAATTTTTGTTTTTACAGGCTACTGAAGTGGTAAGGTGTGGCAGAAATTGAGAAAATATATACAATTTCTCATCGAGTAGTCATTCGCTACCTTTGCATCAAGGAGATCCATGAGGACATGGTAGAGACTCTAGGGGAGAGTGCCCTTTCTTACAGCACAGTGAAGAAATGGGAAGCTCAATTTAAATATGGAAGAGAGAGTCTGGAAAATGATCCCCTTCCAGGAAGATCAAGAGAACCACCAATGAAACTAACAGCAGAATCCATGACATGATAATGGAGGATCGATGACTAACTGTGCGGTACATTGCTACTGAGTTGGGCATCTCCCAGGAGCGTGTTCATGCCATTATTCATAATGATCGTCAAATGACAAAGGTCTCTGCTCTACGGCTCCTAAAACTTCTTGGAGCTGATCACAAACGACAGCATCTCAACATGTCAAGAGACAATCTTGGCCATTTTACTGCAGATCCTGAAAAGTTTCTTCAGCAATTTGTGGCTGTGGATGAGACTTGTTCATCATTTTCACCAAGAAACCAAAGAACAGTCAAAGCAGTGGAAACATCATGGATCCCCACCTCCAAAGAAAGCAGAGGTGGTTCAGTCTGCAGGCAAAGTGATGGCTTTCATCTTTTGGGATTCAGAAGGTGTGCTATTGGGAGACTATCTTCAAAAGGGCAGAACGGTCACCAGGGTCTATTACGCTAATCTTGTGAAGCAACTTCGGGTAAAATTAAAGGAAAAGTGTCGATGGAAACTGACGAGAGGAGTCATCTTTCATCAAGACAATGCTCCAGTTTACAAGTCGGCAGTGGCAATGGCTGCCATTCATGAATGCGGCTTCCAGCTTCTTCCTTATTCCCCAGATTTGGTCCCTTCGGACTATTGTCTGTTTACTAAACTCAAAAAAGGAGCTCAGTGGTGGCAAATTTGCTTCAGATGATGACGTCATTCACGCTGTAGACCCACTTTCTACTGGCACAAGATGCTGACTTTTACAAAGACGGGGTCAGTGTGCTCCAGGATCGCTGGACTAAGTGCATAAACTTGCAAGGGAACTATGTTGAGAAATAACCCAAAAAGGTGTCCACAAATAATCCGTTGTACTTTATGCCGAGAACTTATCAATCACCCCTCGTAACTAAACTAGAGCTGCCACCGTTAGAACTACTACAAAAACCGATCTCACAATCTGCCAGACTATATCCTAGCAGACAAGATTTAGCAACTATCTCACAATCTGCCAGACTACATCCTAGCAGACAAGATTTAGCAACTATCTCACAATCTGCCAGACTACATCCTAGCAGACAAGATTTAGCAACTATCTACAGCACATCTCTTGCTTCAGCTCCCGTCTCAAAAACACTCTGGAAAAGTTCAGCAAAGTTATTCTTCACACACTATCGCCGCGATTCTCAAAAGTCCCTTTCTAAACTACAATGTACAGGACCAAACATAAAGCACAGCTGGATTTTAAAAATGGAAAATAAATAAGCGCTATACATGTTTTTGGTTAAAAAAAAAGTGAAATGAAACTCAGAAAAGTGGGTATTTTTATTATTACTGAAATCATATTTAGGTTTTGAAAATTACGCCAGTTAGATGACCCCCATTACATTTGATACATTCAGCCAAGCGTCTGGAAAATAATGATACCATTTAACACGTTCAAAGAGATATTTTGAATGCAGTGTCGGGTTAGATTTTGTAGGTCTGCAACTGACTGTGGTCGACTAGCATACACCGTGTTCTTGAGATACACCCACAAAAAGAGTCTGTGGCCAATAAATCCCGTGACCTTGCCGCCAATGAATATCCCCAAATCTGGAAATAAGACGATTGGGAAATGCTTGTCGCAGCATGGCCATGGACTGACGGGTTGTGTGGGCAGTTGCTTCATCTTGTTGAAACCATATTAATCTCTTATTTCTATTGGCCAAGTCTGGAATGAAGTATTCATTTAGCATCTGCACATAAAGATCACTAATAACAGTAAGAGGATGCCAGGTGCCAAAACGTTCCTAACAGCTGATCGCCGAGGGCTACTCAGCAATGCGTTGCGGACTTGTTGAATTCGTTCAGGTGTCTGTTGAGTTCTTGGACGACCAGTAGACTTGTTATTAAGGCAATTAGCGGTTTCTTTAAATTTTTTGACCCACCTCAAAATTGTTTTGTCCTCCCATTGGGAACATTATCACGGGGATGCAACACAAAATGGCGACGAAATTTCGTTGTACAGTAATAGACGATTCTCCACTTTTAAAATAAGTTTCAACGGTGAATGCGCGATGTTGTGTTTGCCAAGAAGCCATTGTTAATGATGACCTTTTGTCTTCTTCATCTCTGACGTCATGTTTTTTTCACTTATTCAGTTTCGGCGCACTACGTCATTTAAATCCAGCTATGCTTTATGCCGGACTCTGTATAAGCTAGGACAAAAGTAGGGCAGCTTTATTATTTAACCACTACAAAGTTGTGACGTTTCTACGTCAGCCTTAATCATACAAAAACATACAGGACGAAGAAATACAGAGAGGAGATAAAGTATAGATTCACATGAAGGCTAGTTTTAAAAAAAAATTAATAATGAATCTAACCTGATGCTAGTTTCACCAATATACGTTATCCTGCATCTTTTGCATACGATGACATATATCACATTACGGGACTCTCATGTGAATCTCTCGCATATGAATCCCTCATGAGTCCCTAACCAGTTCCGTAATGTGATATATGTCGTCGTATGCAAAAGATGCAGGATAACGTATATTAGTGAGACTAGTCTCAGATTAGGAGACCGCGTGCAGAAATATCTGTACGATATCACCCAGCATGCTTCGAAACCAGTTCCAAATCATTTCAATGGCCTCAACCACAGAGGCAAATCTGGTTTACTGGTAACAGCCATCAAACAATGTCACACAGATGACACAAGCCGACTAGCGCTTGAGAACCGCTACATTCAGGATTATGGAACGCTGGGACCACACGGGCTAAACTCTCTATTCAGCTACACCACCTAACATTCTCCTCTTCAACAATTATAATTCCTCTCCAATAAGCACCGCTCCCTTCTCACTTGTTATACATAATTCAGAATCTCCTCACAGCATCACATTACAGCCCCTCTATCCGAACTATAATAATCTATTTCACCTTCTCCTGGCTAGGTTAACATTGTACCACTCTCTCTCCCCTCCATGGCTTCCCCACCCACCACCCCCAGTTACCACCCACCGACCACAAATAACAAGTCTCCATTTAAACAGTCTCTACGCCCTACCATGCTCATTTCTGACACACAGCGTCAGACAAGCCACATATTCTTACAGTTACAGCTAAGTGCTCTTTTCATTACTAATTTTTTTAAAACTAACCTTCATGTGAATCTATACTTTATCTCCTCTCTCTATATCTTCGTCCAGTACGTTTGGTTTTTTTTTTTTTTTGTATGATTAAGGCTCACGTCGAAACGTCACAACTTTGTAGTCGTTAAGTAATAAAACTGTTCCTACTTTTTTTCCTAGTTTATATATTCTGGTATCACAGCTTTACTGCAGTGCTTCGTGTATAGTTGTATACTTATATGCTAATTATTGTGTGTTACGTAGTTAACTATAGGTCACTGGCCTTAACCAGAGCAGTCAGGTATGTGTCATTGCATCAGTCAAGCTTTTTTAAAACAGCAGGGAGTCAGTGGCCTGTATTTTAATACAGCAGAGAATCAGTGGCCTGTATTTTAATACAGCAGAGAGTCAGTGGCCTGTATTTTAATACAGCAGAGAGTCAGTGGCCTGTATTTTAATACAAAAGAGAGTCAGTGGCCTGTATTTTAATACAGCAGAGAGTCAATGGCCTTATTTTAATACAGCAGAGTCAGTGGCCTGTATTTTAATACAGCAGAGAGTCAATGGCCTTATTTTAATACAGCAGAGAGTCAGTGGCCTGTATTTTAATATAGCAGGGGGTCAGTGGCCTGAGTTTTAATACAGCGGCAAATCATTGTCCTGGATTATCATACAGCGACAAGTCAGTGTCCTGGATTTTAATACAGTGACAAGTCAATGTCCTGGATTTTAATACAGCGACAAGTCAGTGTCCTGGATTTTAATACAGTGACAAGTCAATGTCCTGGATTTTAATACAGCGACAAGTCAATGTCCTGGATTTTAATACAGCGACAAGTCAGTGTCCTGGATTTTAATACAGCGACAAGTCATTGTCCTGGATTTTAATACAGCGACAAGTCAGTGTCCTGGATTTTAATACAGCGACAAGTCAGTGTCCTGGATTTTAATACAGCGACAAGTCAATGTCCTGGATTTTAATACAGCGACAAGTCAATGTCCTGGATTTTAATACAGTGACAAGTCAATGTCCTGGATTTTAATACAGCGACAAGTCAATGTCCTGGATTTTAATACAGCGACAAGTCAATGTCCTGGATTTTAATACAGTGACAAGTCAATGTCCTGGATTTATATACAGCGACAAGTCATTGTCCTGGATTTATATACAGCGACAAGTCAATGTCCTGGATTTATATACAGCGACAAGTCAATGTCCTGGATTTTGTAACAGCAGGGGGTCAATTTGATGGATTTTTTAACAGCAGGGGGTCAGTTTTATGGATTTTAAAATAGTGTGTAATCAGTTTCCTGGATTTTATATCAGCAGGGGGTCAGTTTCATGGATTTTATAACAGCAGGTTGTCAGTTTCATGGATTTTATAACAGTAGAGGGTCAGTTTCATGGATTTTATAACAGCAGAGGGTCAGTTTCAAGGATTTTCAAACAGCGGGGAATCAGTTTCCTGGATTTTAAAACATCTGAGAAAAAGTGGCCAGGGTTTTAAAACAGTCGGGAATCAGTTCTATGGGTTTAAAAAAAAAAAGTACTGGTTAGTGACCTGAGTTTTAAAAGTACAGGGTGCCAGTGACCGCGATTTTAGTACAGCAGGGAGTGAGTGCAGGGAGTGAGTGCAGGGAGTGAGTGTATAACAGAATTACTATTTATGGTTTAAGGCACCAGTGAAATAGTATTGGCGCCAACTAAATTGGTTTTCTTCTCTCTGAGGCCATATTATATATATAATGGCTGTACCTAGCTGCTGAATCCGTATTCTATTGGGTTGATTAAATCTTCTTGTGGAGTTCAGTTTCATCTTATAATTTTCTTCTTGTTGTTGGTGTTATAGGTAAAGGGTAAAGGTAATCCTCTCATGCCTTAGAGGCACACAGGGATATGGTGTTAGTGCCCATATTTTCCTTGACCTGTCAGCACACTAGAGGGTGATATGGTCAGTATCACGCCTGGCCACCTTTCCTTGACTTGTCAGCACACTAGAGGGTGATATAGTCAGTATCATGCCTGGCCGCCTTTCCTTCCCCAACTCCAGAAGAAGTCGGGTACCCATTTCTACAGCTGGGTGACTGGGGTGCCTCCGGCCGGATTCGAACCCCCGACCTTCGCCATGAGAGACCAGTGCACTAACCACTTCGCCACTCAGACACCCTGCTGGTGTTATAGAACAACCTAATTTTCTATGTTACACACTAAGAAAATACAACAAGATTCCCAGGCTTCCAACTCCACAGAATAATACTGATACAACAACTTAACTGAACTTGGCAGTCTTCCAACCAAACAAACTGGTCAAACAATGAGAATCCCAACAAAGCCAATGGTGTAGTTTATATAAATTCAGACAACGCACGTTTATTGATGGAAAAAATGAGGGATGAAACTCATGAGGATGGAAACGTAGCCCATCAGGCTAATGACAATGCCCGGCGTGAGGGAACACTAGTAGGGGCTCTTCATAACAAGGCTCCATCTACATCAAACTAGTGAGATTATTCCTACACACAAACAAGTAAGGCTCCCCTTTGACTAATCGTGAGTGGTATTTATACTATCCCTACCCACTCAGTTTTCTCCATGCTGCACGCTTATCACAAGACCCCTGCTCGATGGTCTCAACCAACCTACCTTTCAAACAAGGGTACTCACTCTAGTAATTATTTCCTAAATTCTAATCCTGCTTATAACCCCTAGCCAAGAGCATACTGCTATAAGTGGCCAGCATTTTAGTACAGCAGGGAGTGAGTGGCCAGCATTTTAGTACAGCAGGGAGTGAGTGGCCAGCATTTTAGTACAGCAGGGAATGAGTGGCCAGCATTTTAGTACAGCAGGGAGTGAGTGGCCAGCATTTTAATACAGCAGGGAGTGAGTGGCCAGCATTTTAATACAGCAGGGAGTGAGTGGCTAGCATTTTAGTACAGCAGGGAATGAGTGGCCAGCATTTTAGTACAGCAGGGAGTGAGTGGCCAGCATTTTAGTACAGCAGGGAGTGAGTGGCCAGCATTTTAGTACAGCAGGGAGTGAGTGGCCAGCATTTTAGTACAGCAGGGAGTGAGTGGCCAGCATTTTAGTACAGCAGGGAGTGAGTGGCCAGCATTTTAGTACAGCAGGGAGTGAGTGGCCAGCATTTTAGTACAGCAAGGAGTGAGTGGTCAGGATTTTAGTACAGCAGGGAGTGAGTGGTCAGGATTTTAGTACAGCAGGGAGTGAGTGGTCAGGATTTTAGTACAGCAAGGAGTGAGTGGCCAGCATTTTAGTACAGCAGGGAGTGAGTGGCCAGCATTTTAGTACAGCAGGGAGTGAGTGGTCAGGATTTTAGTACAGCAGGGAGTGAGTGGCCAGCATTTTAGTACAGCAGGGAGTGAGTGGTCAGGATTTTAGTACAGCAGTGAGTGAGTGTCCTGGATTTTATAACAGCAGGGGGTCAGTGTCCTTGATTTTCAAACAGCTGGGGGTCAGTTTCCTGGATTTTAAAACAGCGGGGAGACAATTTCACTAATTTAAAACGGCGGGGAGACAATTTCCGAATTTAAAACAGCGGGGAGACAATTTCACTAATTTAAAACAGCGGGGGACAATTTCCAAAATTTAAAACAGCGGGGAGACAATTTCACTAATTTAATACAGCGGGGGACAATTTCCAGAATTTAAAACAGCGGGGAGACAATTTCACTAATTTAAAACAGCGGGGAGACAATTTCCAAAATTTAAAACAGCGGGGAGACAATTTCACTAATTTAAAACAGCGGGGAGACAATTTCCAGAATTTAAAACAGCGGGGAGACAATTTCACTAATTTAAAACAGCGGGGAGACAATTTCACTAATTTAAAACAGCGGGGAGACAATTTCACTAATTTAAAACAGCTGGGAGACAATTTCACTAATTTAAAACAGCGGGGAGACAATTTCCAGAATTTAAAACAGCGGGGAGACAATTTCCAGAATTTAAAACGGCGGGGCTCAATTTCTTGGATTTTAAAACAACAGACGATCGATGGCTTTTATTTTTAAACAGCAGGGGGTTAGTTGCCTGGATTTTAATACAACGAAAGTCAATGTCTTGAATTTTAAAACATTGAGGAGAAATTTTCCTATGTTTTAAAACAGCGGGGAGTCAGCTTCCTGTATTTTACAACAGCAGGGAGCCAGTGGCCATGATTTTAAAACAGCTGGGAGACAGTTTCCTGAATTTTTTTTAACAGCATTTGGTCTGTGGTCTGGATTTTAAAACAGCAGGGGTTCAGTGACTTGGATTTTAAAACAGCATTGGGTTAGTGGCCTGGATTTTAAAGCAGTAGGAGGTCAGCAGACTGGAATTTAAAACAGCAGGTAGGAGATCAGTGGCCTGAATTTTAACACAGCGGGGAGTCTGTAGCCTGGATTTTAAAAGAGAGGGGAGTCAGTGCCTGGATATTAAAACAGCAGGGAGTGAGTGGTCTGAATTTTAACACAGCGGGGAGTCTGTAGCCTGGATTTTAAAAGAGAGGGGAGTCAGTGCCTGGATATTAAAACAGCAGGGAGTGAGTGGTCTGAATCTTAAAACAGTAGGGGGTCAGTGGCATGGAATTTTAAAGCACCGTGTAGTTAATTTTGCTGTGTTTGAAAACAGCAGGGGGTCCATGATCTGGGTATTAAAAACAAGAGGCTATCAATGGCCTGTATTGTAAAATAATAGTGGGTCAGTGGTCTGGAGTATAAAACAGCGGGTTGGGGGGGGGGGGGGGTTCGTGGACTGGAGTTTAAAACAGCGGGTGGTCTTTGGTCTGGGTTTTAAATCAGCAGGGGGTTGATGGCCTGGATTTTAAAGCAGCAAGGAGTCAGTGTCCGGATTTCAAAACAGCATGGAGTCAGTGGCCTGTTTTTTTAAAAAACTATCTGGATTTTAAAACAGCAGGGAGTCAGTGGCCTGTTTTTTTAAAAAACTATCTGGATTTTAAAACAGCAGGGAGTCAGTGGCCTGTTTTTTTTAAAACTATCTGGATTTTAAAACAGCATGGAGTCAGTGGCCTGTTTTTTTTAAAAAACTATCTGGATTTTAAAACAGCAGGGAGTAGCCTGTTTTTTTTTAAACAATAGGGTGTTTTGGTCTGGATTTTAAAACAGCAGGAGGTCTGTGGTCTGGAGTTTAAAACAGCGGGGGGGGGGGGGGGCAGTGTCCTGGATTTTAAAATAGTGGCGGGGGGGGGGGGGGGGGGGGAAATCCCTGGCCTGAATTGTAAAATAGCGGGGTAGAGAGGTGTTTAGAATCCGAAATCGATGTAAAGAGAGCTAATCGTTTTTAAGCGACTTATGAAAATATCAACAGTTATCTCCCTTGACCAGGGAATAAATATGTGGAAAATAAAAGAATGGACAGGAGAAGTAAAAAGAGAGACTTTGTAAGCTGTACGAGACACGGCTAGATCTGACATTATCCCGTTTTGTTAACTATTCAGGACACGGCCACGTCTGATAATTGTTCCGTTTCATGCTCCAAGCTTCATACTCCATGGAGGAGCAGGGCAGGGTTTGACCAGCGTTACCTCTGCCACTCATGACGACACAAGTCTATAGTAGTATGGATTGTCTTGAAAGGATTAGAGAAAGTTGACTGAGTCTCTGAGATAGTATTTTCTTTTCTGAGTTGCCAGCACTGATTGTCAGCATACAACAGTAGATGAGATAGTGTCTTCTTTGCAGAGCTTGACATCTGAGACTATTTCTAAAGATATTATCCTGGGTGAATGCAAGGGTATCTTTCTTTTAGAGATCTTAGACTGTGTGATTGTGGTTTCTACTACAGATTTTAGATTGTGTGATTGTGATTTCTACTACAGATATTAGTTTGTATGACTGTGGGTCCTACTACAGATCTTAGCTTTTGTGGCTTTTGGTTCCTCTGCAGAACTTAGCTTCTGTGACTTTGGGTTTTACTACAGATCTTAGCTTTGATGACTTTGGGTTCTACTACAGATCTCAGCTTTTATGACTTTATGTTCTACTGCAGATCTTAGCTTTTGCGACCTTGGGTTCTATTGCAGATCTTAGCTTCTGTGACTTTGGGTTTTACTACAGATATTAGCTTTTGTGACTGTGGGTTATACTACAGATCTTAACTTCTGTGACTTTGGTTTCTACTACAGATCTTAGCTTTTGTGATTTTGGGTTTTACTGCAGATCTTAGCTTTTGTGACTGTGGGTTCTATTACAGATCTCAGCTTTTGTGACTGTGGGTTCTACAGCGGATGTTAGCTTTTGTGGCTTTTAGTTTTACTGTAGTTGTTAACTTTTGTGACTATGGGTTTTTTTTTAAAGATCTTAGCTTTTGTGACTGAGGGTTCTACTATTTATCTTAGCTTTTGTAATTTTGTTTTACTTCAGATAGCTTATGTGACTGTGGGTTCTATTACAGATCTTAGCCTTTTGTTATTCTTAATTCTACTCCAGGTCTTAGCTTTTGTTACTGTGTGTTATACTGCAGATCTTAGCTTTTGTTACTGTGGGTTATACTGCAGATCTTAGCTTTTGTTACTGTGATTTCTACTATAGACCTTAGCCCTTTTTTTCTGCGGGTTCTACTACAGACATTAGCTTGTATTACTGCATGTTCTGCTAAAGGTTTTACCTTTTGTTACTGTGGGTTCTCCTGTAGAGCTTAGCTTTTGTTACTGCGGGTTCTTTACAGATCTTAGCTTGTGTTACTGTGATTTATACTGCAGATCCTATCTGTTGTGACTGTGATTTCTACTACAGATCTTAGCCTTTGTTACTGTTTGTTCTACTACAGATCTTAGCTTTGTTACTGTGGGTTCTACTACATATCTTAGTTTTTATTACTGTCGGTTTGACTAACGATCTTATAGTTTATTACTTTGGGTTTAACTACAGATTTTCGCTTTTGTTACTATGGATTTTATTACAGATCTTAGCTTTTGTTAGTGTTGGTTCTACTACAGATATTACTTTTTGTTACTGTGGGCTCTGCCACACATGTTAACTTTTGTTACTGTGGGTTCTACTAAAGATCTTAGCTTTTGTTACTGTTGCTTCTACTTAAATATCTTAGCTTTTGTTACTGTGGGGTCTACTATAGATTTTAGCTTGTGTGACTGTGGGTTGTGCTTCAGATCCTAGCTTTTGTGACTGTGTGTTCTACTAAAGATCTTAACTTTTGTGACTTTGGGTTCTACTATAGGTCTTAGCTTTTGTGAATTTTGGTTCTGCTTCATATCTTAGTTTTTGTTAAGGTGATTTCTATTACAGTTCTTAGCATTAGTGACTGTCGCTTCAACGCAGATCTTGGCTTTTGTGACTGTGGGTTCTCCTACAGATCTTGGCTTTTGTGACTGTGGGTTCTCCTACAGATCTTGGCTTTTGTGACTGTGGGTTCTCCTACAGATCTTGGCTTGTGTGACTGTAGGTTCTCATACAGATCTTGGCTTTTGTGACTCTGGATTTTACTGTAGATGTTAGCTTCTGTGATTGCGGATTCTACTACGTATCGTATCTTTTGTGACTGTGGGTTCTATTACATATCTTAAATTTTGTGACCGTGGGTTCTACTACATATCTTAGCTGTTGTGACTTTTGGTTCTACTATAAATCTTAGCTTTTTTGGCTGTGGGTTATACTACATATTTTAGCGTTTGTCAGTGTTAGTACTAATACAGATCTTAGCTTTTATGATTGTGGGTTCTACTGCAGGTCTTAGCTTTTGTGACTGTAGTTTCTACTACAGATATTTGCCCTCTGTAGGCCTTTGTTTTACTATAGATCAAAGTCCATTCTACAGATCTTATTCCAGTCCCTTCTACAGATCATAGTCTATTCTACAGATCATAATTCAGTCAACAGATCATAGTCCATTCTACAGATCATAATTTATTCTACAGATCATAATTTATTCTACAGATCATAATTTATTCTACAGATCATAGTGCGGACTACAGATCATAGTCCATTCTACAGATCATAGTCCATTCTACAGATCATAGTCCATTCTACAGATCATAGTCCATTCTACAGATCATGGTCCATTCTACAGATAACTGTATACAACAGCAAGAGTTTGCAGCTTTTCAGACAAGATCCACCATCACATTACCTGGCATCACAGATTTGTACAAAATGCCAGCTTTTCTCCCAATACATTTGTTAGCAAAAACTTGAAGAAGCAAGAGAAGAAGAAGAAGAAGAAGAAGAAGAAGAAGAAGAAGAAGAAGAAGGCGTGTGTATATTGAGATAATAACAAATATCCACTCAAAATGCCAAGGACAATCATCATCTGGATAATTCCGTCTGACTCACTTGAACTTCTTGTACCACGTGATAGGAACAAACATCCCCTGGACTGTTAGTTCAAGTGCTCACTTCAGAAGATGTCGGTACAATGACACGCCTGCAGGAACACACACTTCTTGGGCTCCCTCCCCTGGAAGCTTCAAGGCCTAACTGTCCTGGACAATGTGAAGGAAGTGCCCAGAGCAAATGTTTCCCGTGGCTGCTGAAGCGTGAAGAGACTTCAGTGAAGCAAATCTAAAACATGTTTTCCAGAAACGTGTGTCAGACGACGCGGTAGCGGTAGAACTTTCACAGATGGGACCACAGGTTTACAAAGTCAATATAACTACAACTGTTGGACATACAACACTTGTTTGTTGTTTTTTTTTTAATTAACTCATGTAAGTCGATCTATTTTTCTGTCTCTCCACAAAGTTGGTCAGATCTTTATCCCAAACAGGGTTAAAGAATTTCAGGAGATTTTGTTTCTGAAGTTTTCAAAATGTGCCAGAAAATCTGTGCTTCAGACACGAAATGTAAATCTTCTGATTACACAAGTGTCGTCCCTAGACATGAAATGTTAATCTTCTGATTATACAAGTGTCGTCACTAGACATGAAATGTTAATCTTCTGATTATACAAGTGTCGTCCCTAGACATGAAATGTTAATCTTCGGATTACACAAGTGTCGTCACTAGACATGAAATGTTAATCTTCGGATTATACAAGGGTCGTCCCTAGACATGAAATGTTAATCTTCTGATTATACAAGGGTCGTCCCTAGACCTGAAATGTTAATCTTCTGATTATACAAGGGTTGTCCCTAGACATGAAATGTTAATTTTCGGATTATACAAGTTTCGTCCCTAGACATGAAACGTTAATCTTGTGATTATACAAGTGTCGTCCCTAGACATGAAATGTTAATTTTCGGATTATACAAGTGTCGTCCCTAGACATGAAATGTTAATCTTCTGATTATACAAGTATCGTCCCTAGACATGAAATGTTAATTTTCGGATTATACAAGTGTCGTCCCTAGACATGAAATGTTAATCTTCTGATTATACAAGTGTCGTCCCAAGACACGAAGTGTTAATCTTCTGATTATGCAAGGCTCGTCCCTAGACATGAAATGTTAATCTTCAGATCATACGCCATGTGCTGACATAATCTTGCGTGCTTGACAGACAGACAGACAGAGAGATAGATAGATAGATAGATAGATAGATAGATAGATAGATAGATAGATAGATAGATAGATAGATAGATAGATAGATAGATAGATAGATAGATATTAAACCACCCATCAACAGCTGTGACACTTGTCAATCACTCTAGTGGAAGGATATTTTTGTGAATGCTTCTAAGAGAACGACAAACTTCAGGTGACTGTTTTGTGTTGGTAACCCTACATAATGTGCATGGCGAATAGAACTAAACGCTATAAACGATGAGATAAACGCTAGGACAGCCTTATTGTGGCCAAGATATCAAATGTCCCATAAATTTTGCCCGGCAACTTATATCCAGCTCAGGTGACAGGAAACTTTTGCTTGAGAAGCGGGGACAGATCGGATCTATGACGGCACTGCTGGTCACGTGTGCTGTGCTCATATTCTGTCAAATGGGAACAGCCTTGTTTAAGTACAGGTCTTTATTTGTAGGAAATTATCATCATTGTTCCCCCGTGTGGTACCCGAGACCTGCAAAGAATAGGACCACTGTACCCTACCACGCATGATCGTAAAAGGCGACTAAGGAGGGTTCGGCATAGGGCCAGCAACCCTATCTGGTAAAAAAAACTATCAGACTGCTACAGAAACGGAAGCAAGAGAAAAAACAAATGCAGGTGGAAGGAGAAATGCTTATCAGGAAACTGAGCCCATGAAGCTTGTGGATGAAATCCAGCCACTGGAAGTCCCCAACCCAACTGCAGACCTCCTGGAACCTAACATAAGATGCAAATAGGCAGCTGGAATGTAAGAACACTAAACCAGACTGGAAAACTAGCACAAACCATCAAGGAAATGCACAGATACAAACTAGACATACTAGGAATACAAGAAGCAAGATGGACTGGACAAGGCAGAAGGAAATTAACAACACAGCACACAGAAGATACAATAATATGGTCAGGTAAAGAAGATCATCATGAAGGAGGAGTAGCATTGATTATAACAAAAGAATCATCAAGACCATTGCTGAAATGGACCCCTATAAATGAGAGATTATTATATGCGCGCCTCAACTGAAGATTCACAAAACTGTCTATTATAGTTTGTTATGCACCAACAGAAGCAGCTGAAGAGGAATTAAAAGAAGATTTTTACAACAGCCTCCAAGCCACAGTAGAAACAATACCCAAGCATGATATGCTACTCATCTTGGGCGACTTCAATGCAAAAGTAGGTGAGGGAAATGAAGATAGAAGAAGAATCATGGGTAGAGAAGGAATCGGAGAAATAAATGAAAATGGAGAAAGACTGTGCGGTTTCTGTGAAGAAAACATGATGACCATCGGAGGGACAATTTTCCAACATAAAAACATCCATAAAGTGACTTGGAGATCACCAGATAAAACCACAGAAAACCAAATCGATCACTTACTAATAAACAACAAGTGGAAACGGTCACTACAAGATGTGAGTGCAAGGAAAGGAGCAGATATAGGAAGTGATCACGACCTTCTGGTAGCAAAAATAAATCTAAAATTAAGGAAAGCCAAAATCGGAAAACACAGAAGGATAAATTTTGATACAACAAAACTGAAAGACCAGCAAACAAGAAATGAATTCTCAATAGTACTTAAGAACTGCTTCAGTGTCCTACAAGACAAAGCAGAAATGTCCATACTAGAGTTCAATAAAACACTACAGGAAACAGCAAAAGAAGTGCTGGGATATCAGAAACGGAGAAAAGAGGAATGGATAAGCCAGACCACATGGGAAAAGATAGAGCAAAGAAAAGAAATCAAGAAAAAATTACTGAACACCGAATCACAAAGGCTAAAAGAACAAGTTTTAAGTAATTATGCACAAAAAGACAAAGAAGTGAAGGAATCATGCCATCAAGATAAACGTCAATACTATGAAAACTTAGCAGAAGCAGCAGAGAAAGCAGCATATGCAAAAGACATGAAAACCATATATAAAATTACAAAACAGATGACAGGTAACTTCAGCATAAGATGTGAGAGTGCAGTAAGGACACATAAGGGACAACTGGTCAGTGGAGAAAGAGAAAAAATTGAAAGATGGAGGGAACATTTTAACACCCTACTAAACAGAACACAAGCAGTACAAACAATAGACATACCTGAAGCAAAAACGGAACTAAACATCAATACAGGACCAATAACAATAAGTGAAGTAAAGGAGGCAATAAAGAAGCTAATATTAGACAGGGCACCAGGTGAAAATGAGGTGACTGCTGAGATGTTGAAAGCAGAATAAATAGAAACACCAAAACAACAAATTTGGGATCTAGAAAAAGCTCCAGAGGAGTGGAAAACTGGGCTTATAGTAAAATTATCAAAGAAGGGTGACCTCAGAGATTGAGGGAACTGGAGAGGCATTACCCTACTGCCACTCACCAGTAAAGTATTTTGCAGAATAATCATCAACAGAATTGTACAAACACTTGAGGGAAAACTTCGGAAAGAGCAGGCAGGATTTAGGAAAGGAATATCATGCATAGACCACATATTTGTACTTAGATAAATATTAGAACAGGCAAATGAGTGGCATAACACAACATATGCATTGTTTATAGATTTTGAGAAAGCCTTTGACAGTGTCAACAGAGATGCACTGTGGAAAATCATACGATGGCATGGCCTCCCCCATAAGATAGTGAGTGTAATCAAAGCCATATACGAGGGTTTTCAGTGCAAAGTGATCTGTGAAGAACATACCTCCAGCAGCTTTAGGGTATAAACAGGAGTAAAGCTGGGATGTGTACTATCACCAACATTATTTATCTTGGCATGAACTGGTTAATGAAGGAGGCAACATCAGACAAACGCAGAAGATTACAATGGACCCTTGACACAGTGCTGGAGGACCTTGACTTTGCGGACGACATTTGTCTACTATCAAGCAGCCACAAAGATATGCAAGATAAAATAAACAAGCTAACTCAGAATGCAAACAACATAGGATTAAATATCAATGTAGGAAAGACAAAGTTAAAAGCAAAATGTGAACAACAGAAATGTACTCAGAGTAGACAGCAAATTAGTGGAGGAAGTCAACGAATTTGTATACCTTGGCAGTAGAGTAGTAGAAAATGGAGACAGCACAGAGGACATCAACAGCAGACTTACTAGAGCAAACCAGGCTTTTGCAGTTCTGCAGACTATATGGAAATCTAAAAAACTAAGCATGAATACGAAAATCAGGATATTTAAGAGTAATGTACTAAGTGTACTACTCTATGGAAGTGAATGTTAGAAACTCATCAAAATCACAGAAAACAAGTTGAATTCCTTCCAGACTAAATGTTTACGAAGAATTAGAAAAATATTTTGGCCAAACACCAACAGAAATAACATCTTGTTGGCAGAAATGCAGATGAAGCCACTGACAACAATTATTGAGGAAAGACACTGGCGATGGTTGGGACATGTGCTCCGAATGACTGACAACTCACTACCAAAAAATAGCACTAAGATGGACACCACAGGGGAACAGAAGTAAGGGTAGACATGGAGAAGAACAACAGAAAGGATGTTGAGCAATAGAGGGCTCACCTGGGCAAGAGCAGAAAAAAGGCAAAGGACAGGCATTTGCGGAAGCCCCGTGTGCTCTGGGCACTTGAGGTTCAGAAAGAGAGATCATCATCGTCATCATCGTCATCATCATTATCATCAATTCCGTCAAGTTCTTGGTGTGTGGTGACTGTTGAGAACACATCTTCTAGTTGGTGGGGGGGGGGGGGTGGAAGAGGGTTGTCAGTGAAAGTAACCAACTTAGAACATGAAGACGAAACATTCAGGTGAAGTATACTTGTGATGATCATAGGCGTATGGTTGTTTCTCTGTATGTAACTTAGGTTTTCACATACACGATTTGTATTCAACAAATGCCAAGCCCAGGCGAAATTTTCATGAACACGCCCAAACAAAACCCAAGAGTTGACAAACACTCCCAGGTTTTCTATAAACAAAAATGAAGATAAACACTCCCAGGTTTTCTACAAACAAAAATGAAGATAAACACTCCCAGGTTTTCTACAAACAAAAATGAAGATAAACACTACCAAGTTTTCTACAAACAAAAATGAAGATAAACACTCCCAGTTTTTCTACAGGGTGCGGCATAAAACATAGCTGGATTTAAATGACATAGTGCGCAGAAACTGAATACGTGTGAAAAAACATGACGTCAGAGATGAAGCAGACAAAAGGTCATTTTTAACAATGGCTTCTTGGCAAACACAACATCGCGCATTCACCGTTGAAACTTATTTTAAAAGTGGAGAATCGTCTATTACTGTACAACGAAAGTTTCGTCGCCATTTTGTGTTGCATCCCCGTGATAATGTTCCCCTATCGGAGGACACAACAATTTTGAGGTGGGTCAAAAAAATTTAAGGAAATCGCTAATTGCCTTAATAACAAGTCTACTGGTCACCAAGAACTCAACAGACACCTGAACGAATTTTAAAAACTCCGCAGTTCATTGCTTCATAGCCCTCGACGATCAGCTGTTAGGAACGTTTTGGCACCTGGCATTATCTTACTGTTATTAGTGATCTTTATGTGCAGATGCTAACTGAATACTTCATTCCAGACTTGGCCAATAGAAATAAGAGACTAATATGGTTTCAACAAGATGGAGCAACTGCCCACACAGCCCGTCAGTCTATGGCTATGCTGCGACAAGCATTTCCCAATCGTCTTACTTCCAGATTTGGGGATACTCATTGGGCGGCAAGGTCACCGGATTTATCGGCCGTAGATCTTTTTTGTTTTGTTTTTTTGAGAATATCTCAGGAACACGGTGTAAACTAGTCGACCACAGTCAGTTGCAGACCTAAAAGATTGAATCTGACCAATGCATTCAAAATATCTCTTTGAACATGTTAAATGGTGTTATGCAGGAATTTTCCAGACGCCTGCCTGAATGTATCAAATGTAATAGGGGTCATCTAAGTGGTAATTTTCAAAACCTAAATATGATTGTCAGTAATAATAAAAATACCCACTTTTCTGAGTTTCATTTCATTTTTTTTTTACCAAAAACATGTATAGCGTTCATTTATTTTTCATTTTAAAAATGCAGCTATGCTTTATGCCGGACTCTATACAAACAAAACTGAATATAAACACTCCCAAGTTTTCTACAAACAAAAATGAAGATAAACACTCCCAAGTTTTCTACAAACAAAAATGAATATAAACACTCCCAAGTTTTCTACAAACAAAAATGAATATAAACACTCCCAAGTTTTCTACAAACAAAAATGAAGATAAACACTCCCAAGTTTTCTACAAACAAAACGGAACAAAGAAGATCATCTTCTCGATCAAGCGTGATCTCCTGGTCTGTGTGGTCTGTTGACTGACGGAGAATGACCAATTTCAGAATGGGCGTTCCCAGAATTGGACAAGATCCTCTGGTAAAAGAGAAACTATTCAGCACTGAGACCCTTCCTGCAGGAGACATTTTAAGCGCAGGCCACAAACAATCAGGACAACCAAGTGCATTATGTGCCACTGATGGCGGGCGATGAAAAGGAACGCCCTTCCCGAGATACATCAATTGTATGCGGGCGTAAAGTTTGAGCATCTGAATACGCAGGCACAAACATGGATGTGAAGCGTTTTTCTGGTCTAGTGAAAACTAAAACTTTTGGCATAAACATTGACACTTGAGACAGCAGGCACAAGATAAAACCAGGAAAACAGAGCGACAGGAGACAGATGGCGTTGTTTATCTTTACACTCTTCAAGTGTTTTTGGTCCGAGTGAACTCTTTTCTTTCAGCCGGCCCCTCTCTTCATACCAGAGAAACTAGTTTTGATGTGTCCACAAGAAGAGTTAAACTGGGGAGTTAAACTGGAGGGTGAAACTGGAAAGTTAAGGTGGATGGTGAAACTGGAAAGTTAAGGTGGAGGGTGAAACTGGAAAGTTAAGGTGGAGGGTGAAACTGGAAAGTTAAGGTGGAGGGTGAAACTGGAAATTTAAGTTGGAGGGTGAAACTGGAAAGTTAAAGTGGAGGGTGAAACTGGAAATTTAAGGTGGAGGGTGAAACTGGAAAGTTAAGGTGGAGGGTGAAACTGGAAAGTTAAGGTGGAGGGTGAAACTGGAAAGTTAAAGTGGAGGGTGAAACTGGAAAAATAAGGTGGAGGGTGAAACTGGAAAGTTAAGGTGGAGGGTGAAACTGGAAAGTTAAAGTGGAGGGTGAAACTGGAAAGTTAAACTAGAGGGTGAAACTGGAAAGTTGAGGGTGAAACTGGAAAGTTAAACTAGAGGGTGAAACTGGAAAGTTAAACTAGAGGATGAATCTGGAAAGTTAAACTAGAGGGTGAAACTGGAAAGTTAAGCTGGCAGGAACTCGCTTGCTTGGTAACAAGCCGGAGAAACCAATGTTCCGACGGAAAACGAAACATGATGATGATGATGATGATTGAACAGACGTCTTGCTGCAAAGAAGACAAATTCCTTAATATTCGAGATGAAAACATCAGAACAGAACAGAGTGCGCATCAAGAACAAAACAGTGTGCATCAAGAACTAAACAGTGCGTATCAAGAACAAAACAGTGCGCATCAACAACAAAACAGTGCGCATCAAGAACAAAACAGTGTGTATCACGAACAAAACAGTGCGCATCAAGAACAAAACAGTGCGCATCAAGAACTAAACATTGCACATCAAGAACAAAACAGTGCGCATCAAGAACTAAACAGTGCGCATCAGGAACAAAACAGTGCGCATCAAGAACAAAACAGTGAGCATCAAGAACTAAACAGTGCGCATCAAGAACAAAACAGTGCACATCAGGAACAAAACAGTGAGCATCAGGAACAGAACACAGTGCACATGAAGAACAGAACACTGACATGAACTGAGCTTGGAGTGTCTGCTGATCTGTGAAATCCTGTGGAACATTTGTTTTCTGATTTTCCTGGTGTCCAGCATCAACAAAACAGCTACACCCAGTGAAGTGAAGTGAAGTGAAGGTAAATGTGAAGAATAAGTGGGCGTATGTGTGAAGAAGCGGTCACGGAGGTGGAGATAAATATGAATAAACAGTCACAAAGTTCAGACAAGTGTGAAGAAACAGTCGCAGAAGTAGTTTATTTTTTTTAATAAACTGTTACAGAAAACACCCAAATCAGACAGCATGTTAGAGTGAAGTATCCTCAGCTGACTCCAGCATAGAATTATCCTCAGCTGACTCCAGCATAGAAGTATCCTCAGCTGACTCCAGCATAGAAGTATCCTCAGCTGACTCCAGCATAGAATTATCCTCAGCTGACTCCAGCATAGACGTATCCTCAGCTGACTCCAGCATAGAAGTATCCTCAGCTGACTCCAGCATAGAATTATCCTCAGCTGACTCCAGCATAGACGTATCCTCAGCTTACTCCAGCATAGACGTATCCTCAGCTTACTCCAGCATAGAATTATCCTCAGCTGATTCCAGCATAGAATTATCCTCAGCTGACTCCAGCATAGAAGTATCCTCAGCTGACTCCAGCATAGAAGTATCCTCAGCTGATTCCAGCATAGAAGTATCCTCAGCTAACTCCAGCATAGAATTATCCTCAGCTGATTCCAGCATAGAATTATCCTCAGCTGACTCCAGCATAAAATTATCCTCAGCTAACTCCAGCATAGAATTATCCTCAGCTGACTCCAGCATAGAAGTATCCTCAGCTGACTCCAGCATAGAATTATCCTCAGCTGACTCCAGTATAGACGTATCCTCAGCTTACTCCAGCATAGACGTATCCTCAGCTTACTCCAGCATAGAATTATCCTCAGCTGATTCCAGCATAGAATTATCCTCAGCTAACTCCAGCATAGAAGTATCCTCAGCTAACTCCAGCATAGAAGTATCCTCAGCTAACTCCAGCATAGAAGTATCTTCAGCTAACTCCAGCATAGAAGTATCCTCAGCTAACTCCAGCATAGAAGTATCTTCAGCTAACTCCAGCATAAAAGTATCCTCAGCTAACTCCAGCATAGAAGTATCTTCAGCTAACTCCAGCATAGAAGTATCTTCAGCTAACTCCGGCATAGAAGTATCATCAGCTTCTTCTTCTTCTTCTTCTTCTTCGTTCGCACTGTCTGTCTATATCTGCAGTCCTGTCTCTTGGATACATTTCACTGTTTTTTGTAATTCATGTATGGAACCATAGAGTTTATCTTCTTTAGTGGTTTCACTGGGCCAGTAATTATTTCTCAGTGACTCGTAGTTGATGCAGTTCTGGAGGATATGTTCCACAGTTTGGGGCACCTGGGCACATGTACACAGATTAGTAATACCAACCTTAAACTTTGTATACATATGACTTCGGAGTCGGCCGTGTCCTGTTCGGAGACAGAAGATGGTGACTTGTTCCTTTCTGTTTAGCATGTGATAGTCATCATGTGGTGGTGTTTGTGGCTTCCTGTAGGTTTTTATCATGCTTTTCTTCTGATTATAAGTGATTGGTATGTCTGGCTGCTCCATTTCAGTGCCCTCTTTGGCCAGTTGGTCAGCTTTCTCATTGCCTGGTATCCCACAGTGGGAGGGAATCCATTGCAAAGTGACTCCATGTTGTAAGCCAATTTTTGACAAAGCATCCTTAAGGTCTGGTAGTTTGTTGCACTGAAGAGCCTCCAGTACTGATCTTGCATCTGTGAGAATTACTACAGGACATGTATCAATTCTGGAGTCTGATAGTTTTTCAACTGCAGCAATAATTGCCCTAACTTCTGCATCAAAGTTGTTGCAGTATTTACCAGTGGGTATGGAAATCTTGTCAATGGTGTTGTTTGGATATTCAATATATGCTCCTGCCCCTCCATTCTTTATGGCATTATGTGCAGATCCATCTGTATACACACGTATCCAGGTGTCACATGGATATTTGTCATCTAGAACACTAAGTGTGGCTGTTGATCTTATAAGACTGCTCTGCATCTCACCACTCTGCACACCTTTCATTTCAGTCTGAATAGATATTTGTGTATAATCTGCTTCTTTCCATGGTGTATGCTCTGGTACAGATGATAATGGAGCGACTACAGTTGGAAGGTCAGGTATCAGCTTACGCATACGCTTGGCCTGATGAATGAAGCTGCTTCTTTTAAGCCGTCCTAATGCCAAGTTACTGAATCTCTCCTTCAGGGGATGGCTTACAGAGCTAAGGAATTTTTCTCCCATGGTCATGACCTTTGTGTCTCTACGTTCCTTTAGCGGTTGAACACCAACTATTTTCTGCATTTCTACTATTGGTGTGGACCTCATGGCACCTGTGATAATCCGTAGTGACTGATTTTGAACCTTGTCTAGATTATGCAGCGTAGTGTTTGATGCTGTGCACCAAGATGTTGAGCCATATTCTAAATGTGGTAGAATACTTTGCTGATATACATTCTTGAGGATTCTTTCACTAGCTCCCCATGTGGTTCCACTCAATTTTCTTAATATGGCTAGTTTTCTTCTGGCTTTTGCTTCTGCACTGTTGATGTGTTGCTTCCACGTCAGTTTTGAGTCAAGAGTCACTCCTAAGTAAGTGGGTTGGTTGTCCATCCTTAAGGGTATTTCATTTACAAAGATCTTACCTGCTTTCTGTTTAGATGAGAGGGTGAACAGAGTGGTACTTGATTTCTCTGTGTTGATACTTACACACCATTTGTTTGTCCATGATGTCAAGATGTCTGCTGCTCTTTGGAGTCTCTGTGTAGCAACTGTCGCATATTCATCTGTACACCACATGACCAGATCATCTGCATACAGTGCCGCTTTGATTCCATAGGGAAGTTCCTTGACCAAGTCATTAATGAATACAAGGAATAGTGTAGGCGAAAGGACTCCTCCTTGTGGTACACCGTGTCGCAGAAGTACTTTCTGGCTGTTGTGTCCATCCATTACTACTCTAGCTCTTCTATTGTGTAAATAAGACTTTATCCAGTTGTACAGTCTTCCATTCACATTGCAGTTTCTTAGTTTCCACAGCAGACCTTTTTTCCATACTTTATCAAAGGCTTTCTTCAGGTCTATCCACGCTGCTAGTACAAGGTTTTTCTCTTGGAATGCATCCTCAATCTCTTGAGATAGATAGGTCACTTGATCTTCCGTACTGTAGTACTGCCTAAATCCTGCTTGTTGTGGAATGAGAAGGTTTTCACTTTCTAGGTACCATTCTAGCCTCAGGTCAATGATGCGTTCCATCGTTTTGCATAGGCAGCTAGTGAGACTGATTGGCCTGTAGCTGGAGGCAGTATCACTGTTTTTTCCTGGTTTTAGCAGTCGTACCATGCTTGCTTCCTTCCAGATTTGAGGTAACTTACCTGTGCTCCAGCACATATTGAAAATATCCAACAGCTTTCCCATTGCTGCCATTCCCAGGTTCTTGATCATTTCATTGGACACTCCATCTGGTCCTGGTGATTTCCTTGGTTTCAGTTTACTAACTGCTAGGTCTAACTCACTGCGTGTGATTGGTGCATCCATGACCTCCACTTTTCTGACTTGTTCCTCCTCTTTCTGTGGCTCGATGCGCACTGTACGCTCCTTCTCTGGATGGATATCAATGTTGCAGTCCTGTGCAAAAATGCGAGCAAAGTGATCTGCTACCTGCTTACCTGTAAGAGTTTTCCCATCCTCTATTAGTGTAATCTTTGTACTTCTTCCAGTACTCTCATCATTTAACTGTTTGATTAGTTTCCACAGTTTCCTTCCATCCTTTTCAAAGTTTAGGGACTCTGTTTTCTCTCTCCAACTTTCCCGTCTGGCTTGCAGCTTTGCTCTCTGAAATTTGGCCTTAGAATGTTGGTAATTATTGTGGTGTTCTTAGCATGGTCTATTTTCTGCTTGCTTTCGAGCTGCTTCCACATCATCATGGAGTTTTCCCAGCTCACTAGACCAGTATGGTTTATAGTCCCTGAGAGCTCCTCTGGGAATGGTTTCACGAGCGGCCTGAAGGATACAAGCATTGAATTCCTTCACTATGCTGTTAATATCCTTACCTTCTATGGACAGCTGTCCCACCAGGATACCTGTACGATGTCTGTACATTGTCCAGTTTGCTTTTTTATAGTTCCATCTGGGGAGAGGGTTACTGGTGTTAAGGAGTTCATTTTCTATTGTCAGGAAGACTGGTCGATGGTCGCTACCTCCAAGCTGTTTTCCAACTTCACGTGTAATGTTCCACTTCAGATCTGGAGAGTGGAATGCCAGATCTGGTGTTGATTTTGTATGCCATGCCCTTGAGTAAAATGTTGGGGCATCCATTGGCTGGTTGATCAGGAGAAGTCCATTATCATCCTGCCAGCTCTCAACTTCCTCTCCTCTCTTGTCTATGTGGTCATAGCCCCAGCTCTGGGAATGACTGTTAAAATCACCACAGACCATCAGTCTCTCTTTGTGTGGGATTGTTCCTAAAGCAAGTGGGCGGTCATTAGGACAGTAATAGTTAAGGAGGTGGAAATCTGTATTACTACTTTTTAGATGGATCATCTGGTATTCGGCTCCTTCCATGTACACTCCCACCTGACATGCGCTGATGTTATTCTTAACAAGTGTGAGTACTCCTCCTTTTCTTCTGTCCTGTCGGTCTGATCTAAAACACTGGTAGCCTCTGATTTTAAAGACGGCATCTTTGGTTAGGTGTGTCTCCTGTATGCAGCATATACTTACCTGCTCTGCAAAAAGTATGTTCTCTAGTTCAACCTTTTTGCTATAGCCATCTCTAACACTGCTGACACCCTCAGCATTCCACTGCATTATTTTAAGTTCTTGCTTTTTGGCTATTTTCTTCTGTTGTATTTTTTGGCCAGTAGCTCTACTCTCATGTCTCCTGACTCCACAAGACGAACTGAGAGGACCTCCAGTAGCATTGGGTGGACCCTTTCGAGGCAGGGGGCCCGGCACTGCACCTGCCTGGTTAGTCTTCACAGGGCGAGCACCATGTTTGAAAACTGCAGATAGAGACATTTCATTAGCGATAATGCGTGTTACCCTGATTTTTGCGATGCGCCTTTTGGCTGGGTAACTCCGACTTCAGCACCTTTCCTTGCTAGGGCAGACTGTGGTCTTGCTCGGACTGCCATGAAGACAGTGTGGCTGGCCTGGCCAAAACTTTGTTTTCCAGCCTCTGGTGGCTGTACTTAAGCGCCTTCTCCATGTCAGATGGTTTGAGACAGTTCCACAAAGACACTCTGACTTTGAGATGAGGAATCTGATGAGTGCTTCAACGATATCCATTCCCCGCCACCCATAGTCTACTGGCTCTGTTTTGTTTACATCATTCTGATAGCCATTGTTGTAAAGACCCATAGGCTTGTCACGTCCTGGATTCATTGGTTTCACACCAGACTTCCCTCATCCCCGCCAGAGATCTCCATGTCCCCATCTATCCACCAACCTGACATTACATTTTGGAAAAATAACAATTACAATTAGTGTTGATTGCTACAAGTTTCTGGGCTACAGAGGTAGGTCAGAGTTTTTAAGCAAACAGATCTATGTTCCCTGTCTCACAAACACTATGTTAAGATAAGTGTGCTCTTAACACAGTTGTTCCCAGGGGGATCCTCAGCTGATTCCAGCATAGAAGTATCTTCAGCTAACTCCAGCATAGAAGTATCCTCAGCTAACTCCAGCATAGAAGTATCCTCAGCTAACTCCAGCATAGAAGTATCTTCAGCTAACTCCAGCATAGAAGTATCCTCAGCTAACTCCAGCATAGAAGTATCTTCAGCTAACTCCAGCATAGAAGTATCCTCAGCTAACTCCGGCATAGAAGTATCCTCAGCTAATCCGGCATAGAAGTATCCTCACCTAACTCCGGCATAGAAGTATCCTCAGCTAACTCCAGCATAGAAGTATCCTCAGCTAACTCCAGCATAGAAGTATCTTCAGCTAACTCCAGCATAGAAGTATCCTCAGCCGACTCCAGCATAGAATTATCCTCAGCTGACTCCAGCATAGAAGTATCCTCAGCTGATTCCAGCATAGAAGTATCCTCAGCTGACTCCAGCATAGAAGTATCCTCAGCTAACTCCAGCATAGAAGTATCCTCAGCTAACTCCAGCATAGAAGTATCCTCAGCTGATTCCAGCATAGAATTATCCTCAGCTGACTCCAGCATAGAATTATCCTCAGCGGACTCCAGCATAGAATTATCCTCAGCTGACTCCAGCATAGAATTATCTTCAGCTGACTCCAGCATACAAGGGGCGTTCAGAAAGTAATATATCACGTTTTTCTCAGAAGCTGTTTATTAAAAAAGCATGAAATTTATACACAACATACATGGATATGTCATGTAAACATCGGTATTATTCAACATAATCCCCATCAACTTGTACGAGTTTACGCCGCAGAAGTATCATCAGCTAACTCCAGCATAGAAATATCTTCAGCTGACTCCAGGATAGAAATATCTTCAGCTGACTCCAGGATAGAAATATCTTCAGCTGACTCCAGCATAGAAATATCTTCAGCTGACTCCAGGATAGAAATATCTTCAGCTGACTCCAGCATAGAAATATCATCAGCTAACTCCAGCATAGAAATATCTTCAGCTGACTCCAGGATAGAAATATCTTCAGCTGACTCCAGCATAGAAATATCTTCAGCTGACTCCAGGATAGAAATATCTTCAGCTGACTCCAGCATAGAAATATCTTCAGAAAACACTAGGAAAGTGCAGTGTGTTGTCAAACTTAGAAATATGTTATCAGCATTTTTTTTTTCCCCTGGAGATTTCAGTAACAAGGCAGACACTGAGGCAGACACTTAGGCAGACACTGAGGCAGACATGATGGAAGACAGAATTGTATTTGTTTTACCATTGTCTGTGTTTTCCTTATTTCTAGAACAACCAAGGAACTTCTTATTCATCCTGTAAACATTGATACACCTGGTCAGAGTATTCGCTTTCCTGCCAAACTCGAGGACTTAGTTCTGTGGTAGACCCGCTTAGCAGAGCCAGCTATCCTGAAAACTTCAGCGTAATCCCTGCCCTCTCATTAAGAGAAAACATAATCCCTGCCAGGGTTAGAGATGTTTAACAAAGATCGGAACTAAGCGCTCGAGCATGTGACACGGACAAGAAGTGGCTTTTACTTACACAAGTTTATTTGTCTGGGTGGAAATTACGTGGCTCTTGACATCCATGGCCAGTGGGTTAGCGAAGCCATTGCTTGATCCAACTTTCTCACACAGAACACTGATCCGACTTTCTCACAAGAACACTCTATTCACGTCTTCTGTTGACTGTTGTCTGTTGTTCCAGCAGTTTCCTTGGAACCGTAACTTTTATATGTCTGTTGTTTGTGTCTTGTTTCTTGTCTGTTGTTTGTGTATTGTGTCTTGTCTGTTGTTTGTGTGTTGTTTCTTGTCTCCTGTGTGTGTTTTTTTCTCGTCTGTTGTTTGTTTCTTGTTTCTTGTCTGTTGTTTGTGTCTTGTTTCTTGTCTGTTGTTTGTGTCTTGTTTCTTGTCTGTTGTTTGTGTCTTGTTTCTTGTTTGTGTGTTGTTTCTTGTCTCTTATGTGTGTTTTTTCTTGTCTGTTGTTCCAGCAGTTTCCTTGACACCATAACTTTTATATGTCTGTTGTTTGTGTCTTGTTTCTTGTTTGTGTCTTGTTTCTTGTCTGTTGTTTGTGTCTTGTTTCTTGTCTGTTGTTTGTGTCTTGTCTCTTGTGTGTGTTTTTTTCTTGTCTGTTGCTTGTTTCTTGTTTCTTGTCTGTTGTTTGTGTCTTGTTTCTTGTCTGTTGTTTGTGTCTTGTTTCTTGTCTGCTGTTTCTCACTTTATGGTAGCTCACCCACACAATGTTTGGCATCACTTGTTCACTCAAATAAAAATGACAAATATAGCGACGAAAACGTCACTCAGTAATCAACTCTGTATATAAAAGTGATGAGACATGCAATATAACTTCTCTCCTGTTATCCTGGAGACAACCAATACAACTTCTCTCCTGTTATCCTGAAGACAACCAATACAACTTCTCTCCTGGTTATCATGGAGACAAGCAATACACCTTCTCTTCTGGTTACCGTGGAGACAACCAATACAACTTCTCTCCTGGTTATCATGGAGACAAGCAATACACCTTTTCTCCTGGTTACCGTGGAGACAAGCAATACACATTTTCTCCTGGTTACCGTGGAGACAAGCAATACACCTTTTCTCCTGGTTACCGTGGAGACAAGCAATACAACTTCTCTCCTGACTATCACGGAGACAAGCAATAACTTGATTGTTGACAAGATAGTCAAAATGTGTCGACAACTATACTAGACTGTCAAAATGTGTTGCTAACAATACCAGACTATGTCAGAATGTTTTAAAATTAATTATCTTTCACGTCATTTCTCTTATCTCTTACATCATTTCTCTTATCTCTCGCATCATTTTGACCTTGAATGATGTCAAAGCAATAAAGATTGTTAAATTTAGGATCAAATTTCTAGTAATAATTACAGCAACATGTTCATTTCCATGTTTAAGCTCATGTTTATGTTTATGCTCATGTTTATGTTCATGTTTATGTTCATGTTTATGGTCATGTTTATGGTCATGTTTATGTTTATACTCATATTTATATTTATGTTTATGTTTATGCTCATGTTTATGTTTATGCTAATGTTATTGTTATGTTTATGTTTACTTTCATTTTTATGTTTATGTTCATGTTCATGTTTATGTTAATGTTTATGTTTATATTTATGCTCATGTTCATGTTTATATTTATGTTCATATTTTTGTTCATGTTTATGCTCATATGTGTGCTCATGTTTATATTCATGTTTATGTTCATGTTTATGTTTATATGTATGCTTATGTTCATGTTTATGTTTATTTTCATGTTTATGTTCGTGTTTATATTCATGTTTAATGTTTATGTTTATGTTTTTGTTTATTTTCATGTTTATATTTATGGTCATGTTCATGCATTTTTGTAAATAATTCACAGTGCACTGTTTGTATTGGGCCTGTCTGAACATAAAATATTCACACTGGATGGGGTACCTAAAATCAGCTCTACTTGTATTTTTCTGTAAAGAAAGGCATCTGCTATCGTTGGCCCGTTCAGGCCCAAAATAAACAAAGGGCCCCAGATTTCAAACTCAAGAACATGATCTGCCTGTGCTGTATGTCAACATGAGCAAGTGTGGGCCGGGACACTGTCCCATTTGGCCGTCAGTGACCCATGCTAGCGTCAGGGCCGGTGACCCACGGCTGACCAAGACCCTGTCCCCGCCTCTGGGTTGATACCCCCGTAGCAAGCCTAGACTAGCTCACAGGATGGGGATCTCCAGTCTCCATGATGGTGGAGTCTGCTACAGAAGCACTGCACACATCCTGTTTTTTTACATGTACTCATGGACTGAAAAAATAGCTGCCGTGACCTGCTCCTACTTTGACACGTCGCTGTGGTTCGACATCTTCACCACATCAGCTGCAAGAAACATCACTCAGCGACTGTACACAATCTATATTGAAATGTCTAGATTATGTCTGCCTGTCTGTTGTTTCATGACAGAACAGATGTCTAGATTATGTCTGTCTGTTGTCACATCACACAACAGATGTCTAGATTATGTCTGTCTGTTGTCACATCACACAACAGATGTCTAGATTATGTCTGTCTGTTGTCACATCACACAACAGATGTCTAGATTATGTCTGTCTGTTGTCACATCACACAACAGATGCCTAGATTATGTTTGTCTGTTGTCACATCACACAACAGATGCCTAGATTATGTTTGTCTGTTGTCACATCACACAACAGATGTCTAGATTATGTTTGTTTGTTGTCACATCACACAACATATGTCTAGATTATGTTTGTTTGTTGCCACATCACACAACAGATGTCTATATTATCTTTGCTTGTTGCCACATCACACAACAGATGTCTAGATTATCTTTGCTTGTTGCCTGATAGCACCAGTGTCCAAATTTTCTGGTTGCAATCAGTACAAAAGAAAAATCCTTCCGTCTGTCTCCTGTAGTCTATCTTTTATCAATGTAGAAGGAACACTGTCTCTTATTAATGTACAGAGAGCACACTGTCTCTTACCAGTGTACAGGGACCACACTACCTCTTATCAATGTACAGGGAACACGCCGTCTCTTATCAGTGTACAAGAATGTATAAACTAGGAAAAAAGTAGGAGCAGCTTTATTACTTAACGATTACAAAATCGTTAAGTAATAAAGCTGCTCCTACTTTTTTCCTAGTTTATACATTCTGGTATCACAGCTTTACTGCAGTGCTTCGTGTATAGTTATATACTTATACACTAATTATTGTGTTATCAGTGTACAGGGAACACGCTGTCTCTTATCAGTGTACAGGGAACACACTATCTCTTATCAGTGTTCAGGGAACACACTATCTCTTATCAGTGTACAGGGAACACACTATCTCTTATCAATGTACAGGGAACACACTATCTCTTATCAGTGTGCAGGGAACACATCGTCTCTTATCATTGTACAAGGAACACACTTCAATGTTTACGAGATGTGCCCACACTGAACTAGGTCAGAAATAGAAGAATCGTGACCTGCTGCTACCGCTAATATAATTCTCGTGCCCCCCCCCCCCCCGACTGTCACACGACATGCTGACATTAAAGTGGACCACGTATTACAGAAAAATTTCATGAAGTAGTTCAAAATTTCCTTCTCTCTTCAAATATTTGTCCCCAGATTTGGAGTTTAGGGCGCTCCTGTATGGCGGTCTGCAAGCAAACTTTCCACTTCCGCCGAAAGGACAAATACGAGTATTGTAATCGTAATCGCTTGTTGAAAATGGCTTTCTGTGAGGGTTCTTCTGTCGTGACCTGGTCTAATGTAGTCTCGCTGTGTTCTATTGTCACGTGTGGTTATATAGTCACGCTGTTTTTTATAGTCATGTGTGGTTATATAGTCACGCTGTGTTCTATAGTCACGTGTGGTTATATAGTCACGCTGTGTTCTATAGCCATGTGTGGTTATGTAAAACACGCTGTTTTCTATAGTCATGTGTGGTTTTGTAAAACACGCTGTTTTTTATAGTCATGTGTGGTTATGTAAAACACGCTGTTTTCTATAGTCATGTGTGGTTATGTAGTCACATTGTTTTCTATAGTCATGTGTGCTTATGCATGTCATGCTGTTTTCTATAGTCATGTGTGTTTATGCAATTCAGACTGTTTGTTATAGTTATGTTTCTTTATGTAAGCCACGCTCTTTACTATAGTCATGTGTGTTTATGTATTCATGCTGTTTTCGATAGTCCTGTGTTTTATGTAAAACAGACCGTTTTCAATAGTGATTTGGTTTTTTTAGTCATGCAGTTTTCTATAGTTATGTGTTTTTGTTTTAGGTACATTGTTTTTTATAGTTATTTGTATTTATATAGTCACGCATTTTCTATAGGCATGTGTGTTTATGTAAATCAGGCTGTTTTCTATAGGCATGTGTGTTTATGTAAATCAGGCTGTTTTCTATAGCCATGTGTGGTTATGCAGTCACGCTGTATTCTATAATAATGTGTGTTTATGTAGTCACGCTGTATTCTATAATAATGTGTGTTTTATGTAAGTCACGCTGTTGTCTATAGCCATGTGTGTTTTATGTAAGTCACGTTGTTGTCTATAGCCATGATGTTTGTGTAGGTCGTGCCGTTTCCTATAGTCATGTGTGTTTAAGTAAGTCACACTATTTCCTATAATCATGTGTGTTTAAGTAAATCACGCTGTTTCCTATAGTCATGTGTGTTTAAGTAAATCACGCTGTTTCCTATAGTCATGTGTGTTTAAGTAAATCACAATATTTCCTATAGTCATGTGTGTTTAAGTAAGTCACACTATTTCCTATAATCATGTGTGTTTAAGTAAATCACACTGTTTTCTATAGTCATGTGTGTTTAAGTAAATCATGCTGTTTTCTGTAGTCACGCGTTTTTATGTATGCGCACGCTGTTTTCTATAGTCACGTGCGTTTGTGTAAGTAACGCTGTTTATTGCCGTGACGTGTCTGTACTTCAATCTGAATGTTCCCATCTATCCATTAACTCCTTGGTATATATGCCTGTCTGTCCGTCCATCTGTCTGCCTGTCTGTCCATCTGTCTGTCTGTTCATCCACATATCTGTCTGCCTGTCTGTCCATTTGTCACTGTCTGTCCGTGGATCCGTCTGTCAACAAAACTTGCATGGTGACACACTCTATGTAGAAGAAGAAAGACACTAAATGATTATGTCCTCTCTATATATTTATTCTCATAAGTTATCATTATTAAGAAAATATGCAACATTTGCTGACTGATCTCAGCAATAGACATGAGTGTTCTCACGGCATTTCTCTTGTCTCTCACATCATTTCTCTTTTTCCCTTATCTCTCACATCATTTCTCTTATCTCTGATATAATTTCTCTTATTCTTTTGTCTCTCACATTACTTCTTTTATCTCTCACATCATTTCTCTTATTATCTTATATCTCATATCATTTCTCTTATTCTCTTATCTTTCTCGTCATTTCTCTTATCTCTCTCACATCAGTTCTCTCATTCTCCTATCTCTCACATTATTTCTTTTATCTCTGATATCGTTTCTCTTATTCTCTTATCTCTCACATCTTTACTCCCGTTCTCTTATCTCTCACATTATTTCTTTTATCTCTCACATCATTTCTCTTATTCTCTTATCTCTCACATTCTTTGTCTTATCTCTCACATCATTTTTCTTATCTCTCATATCATTTCTATCATTTCCATATCATTCCTCTTATCTCCAACATCGTCTCTCATCTCACGCATTATTTCTCTCATCTCTGACATTATTTCTCTTATCTCTCACGTCATTTCTCTCGTTTCCATATCATTCCTCTTATATCCCACACCATTTCTCTCATTTATCTCATCTTTCACATAAT
The DNA here is from genome assembly GCA_009760885.1 of Achatina immaculata. NCBI lineage: Eukaryota > Metazoa > Mollusca > Gastropoda > Stylommatophora > Achatinidae > Lissachatina > Lissachatina immaculata. The sequence goes on from CM019700.1 coordinate 33,223,996, forward strand.
TTCTCCTATGTGTCACATTATTTCTCTCAACTCTCACATCATTTCTCTTATTTCTCATATCATTTCTCTCATTTTTAACGTCACTTCTCTTATCTGTCACATTATTTCTCTCACCTCTCTTATCATTTCTCTCATCTTTCACACCTATTTCTCTTATTTTTCACATCATTTCTCTCATCTTTCACATCATTTATCCTATATATCACATTATTTCTCTTATCTTTCACTTCATTTCTCTTATCTGTCAAATCGTTTCTTCTCTTTCTCATGTTTTCTTTCTTATCTGTCATATAATTCCACTTAATTTCTCACATCATTTCTCTTATCTCTCACATTGCTCGATCTCAAACAATGGTGATTCACTCCCGCTTTTTGTGATGTGTTTTTCATTACATCATCCAAGTATAGGCTCAGGCAAGCAACTTTACATACATGATTTCATTTGCACATACGTGATTTCATCCTCGCATACATTGCTTGTTTTCACATACATGATTTCATCTTCACATACATTATTTCATCTTTATATACATGGTTTCAGACATGCATGGCTCTCTCTCTTTCTCTCTCTCTCTCTCTCTCTGTCTCTCTATCTTTTCTTATGATAACGAGCAGACATGAAGGACAGTATAGATGACAATATAAATGACAGCCTGATGACGTATATTTTGCATGTGAAAGTTCCCCTGAAAGGAACAGAAAATTGCTACTGACAAAATTCTCACACATCACCGTGTATCAGCACGTGCTGATGTTACCATGACAACATCATGATGTGCAGCACTAAATATAACTCAATGTTATAACACGATATAGTTCCGACTACTTATAAATGGCGTATTGATTTCATGATTGTGTGGAAGTGTTTTGTATTCAGAACTAGTAGGGGGTGGGATGAGATGGGGGAGGGGAGGGGCACGTAAACAAACGTAGAGAAAGAGACAAGGCACCAGACGTCTCTCACCTGGAACTTTTGTAAAGAGAAAGGCGTGGCTCCCGAGGTATCATGACAGTTCTGGAGACGTCATGACAGTACTGGAGATATCATGACAGTACTGGAGATATCATGACAGTTCTGGAGATATCATGACAGTACTGGGATATCATGACAGTTCTGGAGACATCATGACAGTTCTGGAGACATCATGACAGTTATGGAGATATCATGACAGTTCTGGAGACGTCATGACAGTGCTGGAGACTTGATGACAGTTCTGGAGACGTCATGACAGTTTTGGAGAGTTAGTGACAGTTCTGGAGACTTAATGACAAATCTGGAGACGTCATGACAGCGCATGAGACTTAATGGCAGTTCTGGAGATGTTATAACAGTTCTGGAGACGTCATGACAGTTTTGAAGATGTCATGACAGTGCCGGAGACTTAATGACAGTTCTGGAGACGTCATGACAGTGCCGAAGACTTAATGACAGTTCTAGAGACGTCATGACAGTGCCGAAGACTTAATGACAGTTCTAGAGACGTCATGACAGTGCTGGAGACTTAATGACAGTTCTAGAGACGTCATGACAGTGCCGAAGACTTAATGACAGTTCTAGAGACGTCATGACAGTGCCGAAGACTTAATGACAGTTCTAGAGACGTCATGACAGTGCCGAAGACTTAATGACAGTTCTAGAGACGTCATGACAGTGCCGAAGACTTAATGACAGTTCTAGAGACGTCATGACAGTGCCGAAGACTTAATGACAGTTCTAGAGACGTCATGACAGTGCCGAAGACTTAATGACAGTTCTAGAGACGTCATGACAGTGCTGGAGACTTAATGACAGTTCTGAACATGTCCAGACAGTTCTGGAGAATTGTGACAGTTCTAGAGATATCATGACAGCTCTGGAGATGTGACAGTTCTGATGATGCCGTGACAGTTCTGGAGAATCGTGACAGCCCTGGAGGTGTCGTGACAGTTTTGAAGATGGTCGATGTTTGTGTCTTTAGACAGAATCGATTACTGTCATTAAAATCTCGAACAGAAAGTTGTGGTGATCAAGTACAGAACTCGATACATGATACGACACTCGTGACCCGTCATGACCTTTCAGAATTACATACAACTCCATTACCAGGTAACGCCAATCTTTGTGTATATCACATCAGCGATCGTACCTTTGTTACGTCAATGATTGTATGTCGACCACGTCAATGATTGTATGCTGACCACGTCAATCATTGTATGCTGACTATGTCAATGATTGTATGCTGATCATGTCAATGATTTGTATGCACACTACGTCAATGATTGTATGCCGGCCACGTCAATGATTGTATGCAGACCACATCAATGATTGTATGCTGACTACAACCAATGATTGTATACTGACCACGTCAACGACTGTATGATGAAAACGTCAATGACTGTATATAGACCACATCAATGACAGTATACTGACCACATCAATGATTGTATGCAGACCATAACAATGATTGTATGCAGATCACATCAAAGATTGTATGCAGACCACATCAATGATTATATACGCAGACCACATCAAGGATTGCATGTAAATTATATCATTGAATGTATGCAGACCACATCAATGTCTGCATGTAGATTACATCAATGACTGTATATGGAGTACATCAATGACTGCATGTGTAGGGAGGTTCTCAACAGAGCACACACATATAGAGAGGTTCTAAACAGAGCACACACATGTAGTGAGGCTCTAAACAGTGCACAAACATGTAGAGAGGTTCTAAACAGAGTACACATGTAGAGAGGTTCTAAACAGTGCACAAACATGTAGAGAGATTCTAAACAGTGCACAAACATGTAGAGAGGTTCTAAACAGTGCACAAACATGTAGAGAGGTTCTAAACAGAGCACACACATGTAGGAAGGTTCTAAACAGTGCACACACATGTAGAGAGGTTCTAAACAGGGCACACACATGTAGGAAGGTTCTCTACAGGGCACACACATGTAGGAAGGTTCTAAACAGTGCACACACATGTAGAGAGGTTCTAAACAGGGCACACACATGTAGGAAGGTTCTCTACAGGGCACACACATATAGGGAGGTTCTAAACAGAGCACACACATGTAGGAAGGTTCTAAACAGTGCACACAAATGTAGGGAGATTCTCTACAGAGCACACACATGTAGGATGGTTCTAAACAGTGCATACACATGTAGAGAGGTTCTAAATAGAGCACACACATGTAGGGAGGTTCTCTACAGGACACACACATGTAGGGAGGTTCTCTACAGGACACACACATGTAGTTGTCACAGACATCTAGATCCCACATGTCAGTGTCAGATCAGTTTATTCTCTCATCAGTTACCGAACAATGTCACTTGCTTACTTCAGCTGTCACTTTATTTAATGTATGTGATGCGGGCCTGTGAGGTTTTTTTTTATCCCAGTACTCACGATTAGCAACAGCCTGTACAACTGACACACAGTGCTAGTGGCCGCCACACATCTTTCCATGACGTCACACTCAACGCCAGTCGCTCGCAGTCACTCGACACCTTCATTCATTCCTTACATTCATTCCCCCCTCCTCAAAAAAAAAAAAAAAGGAACAATCTCTACATATGTAAATAACAGTCGTCTTAACAGGGCAAAGAAACAGAAAATTATTTACAGCATCTAACAATAACTTGATAATATCATGGTACGTTTTTAACATGTACAGTTGCTTAATATAATGGATAGTAATAGGTTCACTATATAGGTGTAATCCAAGCATCACGCTTTCATATTATGACCTCGATATGGCTGAAATCATAAATGTATATGCATAGTATATTAAGCAGGAAAATAAGATAAAACAAGATTGTCTTTCACTCATAAATGTGACGTCTCATTCTTCCTTGAACTAACCCTTTCACTCATAAATGTGACGTGTCATTCGTCCATGAAATAACCCTTTCACTCATAAATGTGACGTGTAATATTCTTCCTTGAACTAACCCTTTCACTCATAAATGTGACGTGTCATTCTTTCCTGAACTAACCCTTTCACTCATAAATGTGACGTGTCATATTCTTCCTTGAACTAACTCTTTCATTCATAAATGTGACATGTCATTCTTTCTTGAACTAACTCTTTCACTCATAAATGTGATGTTTCATTCTTCCTTCAACTAACTCTTTCACTCATAAATGTGACGTTTCATTCTTTCTTCAACTAACTCTTTCACACATAATTGTGACGTTTCATTCTTTCTTCAACTAACTCTTTCACTCATAAATGTGACGTTTCATTCTTTCTTCAACTAACTCTTTCACACATAAATGTGACCTGTTGTTCTTCTTTGAACTAACTCTATCACTCATAAATGTAACGTCCACACTGTGCTATGTTCTGTTATAATGTTATACATGTAACGTCCTCATTGTGCTATGTTCTGTTATAATGTTATACATGTAACGTCCACACTGTGCTATGTTCTGTTATAATGTTATACATGTAACGTCCACACTGTGCTATGTTCTGTTATAATGTTATACATGTAACGTCCACACTGTGCTATGATCCTGACTGCTTATGCCAGGGTTGGCTGCCTACAGCTGACAGGAAGGTTAAGAAGATCCTGCTCGGTTGACTGAAATGGGAAGGCACTCCCGGTCCTAAATATATACCAGGCTGAAAACAGATGTGACCCAAGCCGAAAGTTGCAGATATAGCAACCTAACTACAAACTGTGACACACTCTAGCAGCCTTCCTATTAAGGGCAGACAAGGAGGAAGATGTTACACTCGTCACATGCACACGTCAGTGACATGTCACACATCTCACACGTACATACTAGTAGTGACAGGTCACACTCTTCACACGTACATGTAAGTGACAAGTCACACTCCTCATACGTACATGTAAGTGACAAGTCACACTCCTCACACGTACATGTCAGTGACAAGTCACACTCCTCACACGTACGTGTAAGTGACAAGTCACACTCCTGACACGTACATGTCAGTGACAAGTCACACGTTCATGTAAGCGACAAGTCACACTCCTCACACGTACATGTAAATGACAAGTCACACTCCTCACACGTACATGTCAGTGACATGAAGCTCTGCCAGACTGGTAACATCATCAGATGCGACGCTGTAGCTGCCGGAGGTTGTGGTGTTGAGGTCGCTGTCGTCGCTGATGTAGTCACCCTGTGCCGGCTGAGGCAGGAACGAGACCTGTCCCCGGGGATGTAAATGTTGGAATGAAAGGCGTGGCCTGTCTTGGTGCTGTGTTACGTATGGCAGATGGTGCTGCTGCGATGGAAGATGCTGAAATGGGCGATGATGTTTTGTGTGGTCTTGCCTCAGCGCAAGAGATGAAGGTTTCCCTGCTAAAAACACCGAGGACATTGTGCTGTTTTTGCTGTCAGCGCTGCTGCTGCTGCTGCTGCTGCGGTCAGTAAACTGACCAGAGGCTGGCCCCGGGACCGATCTGCCGGGGTGAATGTGTACAACTCGGGGTTCAAACTTGAGGGAATTGTTACTGCTGCTGGGTGGTGGATCTCTGGCTGCAGATAGTGGTTGTATGGAATGATGAGACCTAGCTGGTCCTGACCCACCCATGTCTGGTCTCGCTGGAGAACAACTGTCAAAAGATCCAGGAATCTCTAGGAGCAAGACAGGGGTTCCAGCGTGCTCCAGGGAGTAAGACACGTCCTCGTCACTTCCGTGGCCACTGTCACCCGTCCCCGAGCTTGTGCTGTGAAAGTCGTCGTGTCTGCGAGGGCTGGTCTCCACAGTCTGAAACACAAATGTTGACAGCTGACATTGTTGTTGGTGTGATATGAAATTGTTGGTGTTGGTGTGATATGAAATTTTTGGTGTTGGTGTGATATGAAATTTTTGGTGTTGGTGTGATATGAAATTGTTGGTGTTGGTGTGATATGAAATTGTTGGTGTTGGTGTGATATGAAATTGTTGGTGTTGGTGTGATATGAAATTGTTGGTGTTGGTGTGATATGAAATTGTTGGTATTGGTGTGATATGAAATTGTTGGTGTTGGTGTGATATGAAATTGTTGGTGTTGGTGTGATATGAAATTGTTGGTGTTGGTGTGATATGTCTGTGGCAAGCACGTTGAGAGAGAATGAGAATTGGGTGGTAAAAGCAAAAAAAAAGTTTTTTGTTTGTATCCAACTTTTAGTCAAGTTCTGACTCTGAGAAATAAGTTTTGTGTAGTTTTGTCTTGTGTTGTCTTGTGTTGTCTTGTGTTGTCTTGTGTTGTCTTGTGAACTGTGTAAACAGCTTGTTGTCACCGGCCGGGACACTAGGCTGTGAACACTATTTAGTATACAAGTTGTTGCAAAGATATTTTCCCCTTACTTCGGGATATGCCTGGGTGGGTGAGCCATCGTGTGGTAAAGTGGATGTAGTTGGTTCTTGATATTGAAGTATACACAGTGTTATTGTGCCCTGCATTGATTATGTTGTAAATATATGTGATATGTTAGAATTAGAAAAATATTTTGGCCAAACACCATAAGAAATAACATCTTATTGACAGAAATGCAGATGAAGCCACTGACAGCAATTATTGAGGAAAGACGCTGGCGATGGTTGAGACATGTGATCCGAATGACTGACAACTCACTACCAAAAATAGCACTAAGATGGACACCACAGGGGAACAGAAGTAAGGGTAGATCAAAAGAGACATGGAGAACAACAGAAAGGATGTTGTGCAATAGAGGGCTCACCTGGGCAAGAGCAGAAAAAAAAGAAAAGGACAGGCGTTTGTGGAAAACCCTTGCGGAATTCCCATGTGCCCTGGGCACTTAAGGTTCAGAGAGAGAGAGAGAGAGAGAGAGAGAGAGAGAGAGAGAGACAGAGAGAGAGAGAGAGATGTGATATGTGGTTGTAGGCTATGACCCCATCGAGCACCCCAGACTCAGGTTGATTGTGTATGAGTTTGGTTGGTAGAGATGATTTCGTAAGGATGAAAGTATATGTGCTGGGTTCACCCATATGTATGTATGGCAATGTTGTAGTATGAGTTGGGATGGTGTTAATATATATTTATATACAGCTGATATAGGTTGACTATTAGTTTTTGATCTATGCAGATAACATGCTATGATTTATTTATGTATGAGACCTTGAACGATGGTTCATTATGTATATTTCTTGCAATGACTTTTGATGTCTTTGCTATGTACATATAGTATATATATATATATATAACGCTGAGTTTTGATATTGATGCTCGTTAACAGCTGTTCATAATAAGGAGGGGCGACCTGCTCTGTTCTAGTGCTTGCGATGAAGCTGTTTTGAGGGCCCTTACTCTTGTGATAGTTCTTTGCTTGTGTGTGATGTTAATATTCCATGCATTGCTGAATATATGTATTGATTTATTTATTGCTGAAGTTTCTTAAGACAACGAAGGTTGATATGAAAGAGGATTACTGACTTGCATATTTTGGTTGAGTGATGTATTGCTATGCTATTGCTTTCTATGCTGTATATATGTATACTGTTGTTTGTATGGGTGGAATGTGGTTGAACCGTTGTTGGTCTTGTTTGTGTTCATGACGAGTGTCTTGATGTTGTCGTAATAAAATTATTTTGTTTGTTGTTTTATGCACTGAGATATTTGTATTGTATTTGGTATGAGAGATGATGAGAAAGTAGACCAGCCATGATATCTGCAAGTTGAAGATTTGGCCAACTAGTTTCTGGGAATCGGGATGGTTGTGGTCAGATTTTCTTCAAAATTTGGGGTTGGGGGTCACAGTAGGTTTGTGCCACTGGAAGAATTTTAATTACTTAATTATATTAAATCATAAGTCCCTCAGTCCCCTCACTCTCTCCCTTACAGTCCCTCATAAAGGCGTTTTGCCAAAATATTTGATTAGTTTGGTGCTTTCTTCGCTTTAGACTTTTGTATATCTCCACTCCAGAAAATAATTCAGTTTATGAACAAATAATTACAAGAGATTGCAGGTTATCATAAATGCAAGAAAAATTATTATAAAAGCAAGAAAAACTGAGATACTTTGGCCATGCTACGACTCTTCTTAAAGATCGAAGGGGAGAGGACAAAAGGATGTTAGCGACATAGATGGGTCAAGAGATGGACTGAGACCAGCTTGGCCGAGTGTTCTACGAAGTCAAGAAACAGAGTAGAGTGGAGATTTATTGCCCCAACCTTCCGTGGGGAGACGGCACGAAATGCTGCTGCTGCTGCTGATGATGATGATGATGATGGCAAGAAATAAGAAAAGAGAGGAGAAGAGAACAGAGGAGAGTAACTTTGACACTGTTAGGTAGGCTGTGTGTCAGGATATTCTGTTTATAATTATCAAGAAACATTATTATCATCAACTTTGTTTAACTTGTCTGCTAACACCGACAAGCCAACCTGGAAGTTTGTTTAACTTGTCTTCTAACACCGACAAGTCAACCTGGAAGTTTGTTTAACTTGTCTTCTAACACCGACAAGCCAACCCGGAAGTTTGTTTAACTTGTCTGCTAACACTTACACCTCAACTGGAACTTTGTTTAACTTGTCTGCTAACACTTACACCTCAACTGGAACTTTGTTTAACTTGTCTGCTAACACCTACACCTCAACTTGAAAATTTGTTTAACTTGTCTGCTATCACTGACACCCCAACCTGGAAGTTTGTTTAACTTGTCTGCTAACACTTACACCCCAACCTGGAAGTTTGTTTAACTTGTCTGCTAACACTTACACCTCAACTTGAAAGTTTGTTTAACTTGTCTGCTAACACTTACACCCCAACCTGGAAGTTTGTTTGACTTGTCTGCTAACACTTACACCCCAACTGGAAGTTTGTTTAACTTGTTTGTTTAACCTGTCTGCTAACACTGACCGTAGTCTGGGTGCTAACAATTCTGTTGATGATTATTCTGCAAAATACTTTACTGGTGAGTGATAGAAAGGTAATGCCTCTCCAGTTCCCGGAGGTCAACCTTCTTTGGTATTTTTACTATAAGCCCAGTTTTCCACTCATCTGGGGCTTTTTCTAGATCCCAAATTTGTTGTAATATCCGGCAAAGTTGTTTTGGTGTTTCTGTTTCTTCTGCTTTCAACATCTCAGCAGTCACTTCATCTTCACCTGGTGCCCTGTCTGATTTTAGCTTCTTTATCGCCTCCTTTACTTCACTTATTGTTATTGGTCCTGTATTGATGTTTAGTTCCGCTTTTGCTTCAGTTATGTCTATTGTTTGTACTGCTTGTGTTTTGTTTAGTAGGGTGTTAAAGTGTTCCCTCCATCTTTCAATTTTTTCTCTTTCTCCACTGACCAGTTGTCCCTTTAGTGTCCTTACTGCACTCTCACATCTTGTGCTGAAGTTACCTGTCATCTGCTTTGTGATTTTGTATATGGTTTTCATGTCATATGCATATGCAGCCTTCTCTGCTGCTTCTGCTAAGTTGTCATAATATTGACGTTTATCTTGACAGCATGATTCCTTCACTTCTTTGTCTTTTTGTGCATAATTACTTAAAACTTGTTCTTTGTGACTTGGTATTCAGTATTTTTTAAAATTTCCTTTCTTTGCTCTGTCTTTTCCCATGTGGTCTTGCTTACCTATTCCTCTTTTCTCCGTTTCCAATATCCCAGCACCTCTTTTGCTGTTTCCTGTAGTGTTTTATTGAACTCTAGTATGGACATTTCTGCTTTGTCTTGTAGGACACTGAAGTGGTTCTTAAGTACTATTGAGAATTCATTTCTTGTTTGCTGGTCTTTCAGTTTTGTTATATCTTTCTGTGTTCTCCGATTTTGGCTCTCCTTAATTTGAGATTTATTTTTGCTACCAGAAGGTTGTGATCACTTCCTACATCTGCTCCTTTCCTTGCTCTCACATATCGTAGTGACCGTTTGCACTTGTTGTTTATTAGTATGTGATCGATTTGGTTTTCTGTGGTTTTATCTGGGGACCTCCAAGTCACTTTATGGATGTTTTTATAGTGGAAAATTGTCCCTCCGATGGTCATCATGTTTTCTTCACAGAAACTGCACAGTCTTTCTCCATTTTCATTTATTTCTCCGATTCCTTCTCTTCCCATGATTCTTCTTCTATCTTCATTTCCCTCACCTACTTTTGCATTGAAGTCGCCCAAGATGAGTAGCATATCATGCTCGGATATTGTTTGTGGCTTGGAGGCTGTTGTAAAAATCTTCTTTTAATTCCTCTTCAGCTGCTTCTGTTGGTGCAAAACAAACTATAATAGACAGTTTCGTGAATCTTGAGTTGAACCGTGCATATAATAATCTCTCATTTATTGGGGTCCATTTCAACAATGCTAGTGATGCTTCTTTTGTTATAATCAATGCTACTCCTCCTTCATGATGATCTTTTTTACCTGACCATATTATTGTATCTTCTGTGTGCTGTGTTGTTAATTTCCTTCTGCCTTGTCCTGTCCATCTTGCCTCTTGTATTCCTAATATGTCTAGTTTGTGTGCATTTCCTTGAAGATTTGTCCTAGTTTTCCAGTCTGGTTAAGTGTTCTTACATTCCAGCTGCCTATTTGCATCTTGTGTTTCGGTTCCAGGAGGTCTGCAGTCGGGCTGGGGACTTTCAGTGGCTGGCTTTCATGGGCTCAGTTTCCTGATAAGCATTTCTCCTTCCACCTGCATTTGTTTTTCCATTGCTTCTGTTTCTGTAGCAGTCTGATAGTTGTTTTTTTTTTTTACCAGATAGGGTTGCTGGCCCTATGCCGAACCCTCCTTAGTCGCCTTTTACGATCATGCGTGGTAGGGTACAGTGGTCCTGTTCTTTGCTTCCCAGGCACGTGCCGAGGTCCTGGGTTACACGCGGGGGAAACAAATACATTGAGCACTAGAAATGTGTGAAGTATTTTTTTTAATAGAACTGGTTTGTGCGAATGCGTGTGTTCGTGTGTGATTTGGGGGGGGGGGGGGGGATGGCAAGAGCATGTGTCTGTCACACAGAAATTATCACTGTGTTTAGCTGTCCACGACATGACAAAAAAGTTGAGAACTGCTGTACGGACACGTATAAGCCGGGATGACAAAATCAGTTTACTATTAAAGTACATAAAGTGTCAAGATAACTTACTGTCTACAATATAACTAGAGATAGACACACAATAACGTGTATAGGTCGGAATGTATAAAACATAACTGAAGATAGACAGATAATAACGTGTACAGGCTGGAATATCTAAAACATAATTTAGACTGGAATATCTAAAATATAACTAAAGATAGACAGAGAATAACGTATATAGGCCGGAATGTCTAAAATATAACTAGAGATAGACAATACATGTATAGGCCGGAATGTCTAAAATATAACTAAAGATAAACAGAGAATAACGTGTATAGCAGGGAATATCTAAATATAACTAAAGATAGACAGATACATCTGGACAATAGAATTTGACATGGGAGACAAGTACTCACTTGGCGTGATTCCCTGGAGGGGATTAACTCTAATTCTCTATGATCAGGGGAGTGAACTAGGACGCTGGGAGTAGAAGATTGGGCCAAAGATCGGCCGCAGGAGGAGATGCTATTGTGCTGATTCTGTCGGCCCCACTCCAGTCGCCTCTGGTAGGCTGGAGATATTTTGTCATAGTTTGGCTCGCCTTTGATATCTCTCCCCTGGAACACATGATCAGAATTATAAGTAAGAACAAACACTGGATCATAACGATAGTGATGAAAGGCCACAAGTTGTAGCTGTAGTATTGAGTTTAGTTGTGGGTTTTGTTACATTACAGATAGAAATATGCAAACGCAACCTTACATCACGCATACAAACACAATATTACAACACACAATAAACACTGCCTTACATCACAAACACACACTTACATTACACATACAAACATACAAACACAATGTTACATCACATATACAAACACAATCTTACATCACTCATACAAACAATTTTATTTTAAATCACACATGCAGACACAGTCTTACATCATACATGCAGACATTTTCTACAAGTTGGAAGTCAGACTTTCTGTGAGATTTGCAGGTAATCTCTGACCTGACGTTTACTTACAAGCTAACAAACCTTTCTGTACAATCTCACAACAAACGTATAGCACCAGATCTTTTGTAGTTAGAGTTTGTGTGGAAAAGGGAAATTTTAAAGGTTTACCATAACACCAGCTCTGGTGTAGTTAGAGCTTCTGTAGTGAGAGAGTTTGAAAGTTTACCATATCACCAGATATGCTGTAATTAGAGCTTGTGTGAAGAAAATGCGATTAGGATTGCCATGCGGCGCAGCTGTGAAAAAGGTGACGGAAAGGATAAAGTGAAGTTTAATCGGTATGTCCAGTAGTCTTGCGGCGAGAGCTACTCATACCACGGCACCTCTGCTCTAAAGGCCGGCCACGTCCTTTATACACCCATACTGGGATAATACGCCTAAACCGGCTCAAACCAGGGGTGGAAGTCACTAGTGGCGAGGATTCGTCCTTCTGGACAAAAGCTCCATCCCGGTCACCACCAGGAACTGTAGCGGCCAGGACCACAAAATGCTGAAGTCGGAGACACTGGACCAGGGCAGTCTAGATAGGCAACCACCTCTCACCCGGCGGGGATATATTCATATTCAAACCACGTCGATGTTTTCCGGTGAGAAAGTCCAACTCTAGACTAAACTGGTGCAATGAAAACCACGGTGTCAAGCAATGGCGCTTCTGTGACCCACAGAGAATATAGGCCCAAGCCCCACGATGCTCTGAGCCTCCATCCTAAATGAGACTATCGCGAGAACCACAGGAGGAAATTCAGTAGGATCTTGGTGGTAGAAACGAACGAACGAACGAAGAAGAAGAAGAAGAAGAAGAAGACGAAGAAGAAGAAGAAGACGACGAATAAGAAGAAGAAGAAGAAGAGCTTATGTGGTGAGAGAGTTTAAAAGTTTATCATATCACCTGCTCTGTTGCAGTCAGAGCTTGTGTGGTGAGAGAGTTTAAAAGTTTATCATATCACCTGCTCTGTTGCAGTCAGAGCTTGTGTGGTGAGAGAGTTTAAAAGTTTATCATATCACCTGCTCTGTTGCAGTCAGAGCTTGTGTGATGAGAGAGTTTAAAAGTTTATCATATCACCTGCTCTGTTGCAGTCAGAGCTTGTGTGATGAGAGAGTTTAAAAGTTTATCATATCACCTGCTCTGTTGCAGTCAGAGCTTGTGTGATGAGAGAGTTTAAAAGTTTATCATATCACCTGCTCTGTTGTAGTTAGAGCTTGTGTGGTGAGAGAGTTTAAAAGTTTATCATATCACCTGCTCTGTTGCAGTCAGAGCTTGTGTGGTGAGAGAGTTTAAAAGTTTATCATATCACCTGCTCTGTTGCAGTCAGAGCTTGTGTGGTGAGAGAGTTTAAAAGTTTACCATATCACCAGCTCTGTTGCAGTCAGAGCTTGTGTGGTGAGAGAGTTTAAAAGTTTATCATATCACCTGCTCTGTTGTAGTTAGAGCTTGTGTGATGAGAGAGTTTAAAAGTTTATCATATCACCTGCTCTGTTGTAGTCAGAGCTTGTGTGGTGAGAGAGTTTAAAAGTTTATCATATCACCTGCTCTGTTGCAGTCAGAGCTTGTGTGATGAGAGAGTTTAAAAGTTTATCATATCACCTGCTCTGTTGTAGTCAGAGCTTGTGTGGTGAGAGAGTTTAAAAGTTTATCATATCACCTGCTCTGTTGCAGTCAGAGCTTGTGTGATGAGAGAGTTTAAAAGTTTACCATAGCCCTGGGACGGGATCAAGCGTGACACTTACAAATGTCCCTCGTGTTTCAGCCCTGGCCAAAAACTTGCCTGGCAGTAAGTCTGTGTTTGCTCTGTCAACATCGCGCGCAGCGGGATCAGCTGTTGCCTCACAACTCTTAAGATACTTGCGTTTGTCAGATTTTCAAGAAAGTGAAGACACACATAGACACACACCACAAGCACACGCGCGCACACAGAGACACACGCACACACAGAAATAGACACAGGATATAGACAAACTTACTGGTTTATCTAGTCCATGTTTGTCAGATTTTGAAGAAAGTGAAGACACACAAGCACACACAGAAATAAATACAGGATATAGACAAACTTACTGGTTTATCTAGTCCATGTTTGTCGTCTCTTGCCTGCGTGTGGGCGTTGTCTGGCCGTTTGTCTGAGAGAAACATTCTGCTCTCAAGCTTGGCCCTGCGATCATGTCTTCGGAGTGTGCAGATTGTGACCACAACTGCCCCACAGACCACGATGGTAAAGCTGACAATACAGACGACGATCAGGACGTACGTTTCTGCTGCTCTCATGTCGGAGGGAGACGCGTTTTCTGGCTGAAGTAGGATGTGCAGATTTCTGGTGTCCCACAAGGCGGGGACGCCGTGGTCCGTGGCATTGATTGTGAGGACATAACTGCCAGCGTCGGCCACATGGAGGTCTCTGTTTGCGATGACTTCCCCACTGAAAGCTCCGACTATGAACAAGTCAGAGGCGTTGCTGGCGCTGATGGTGTAAGTGATGGCTCTGTTTTGTTCGCCGTCAGCGTCGTAAGTATTCACCTGAAGAATGAGGGTGTCCTGCTTGATGGGGACGTTTACGTAGGCGGAGAAATTCTGGTCGCTAGGAAACAGGAAGACGGGTGGGTTGTCATTGACGTCCAGGATGTGGACAACAACTTGAGCGGACGATGACAGCTGCTGTGACCCGTGGTCAGCAGCGACCACGTAGAAGCTGTAAACATCTCTTTCTTCTCTGTCGAACCTGTCCAGACTTGAGAGCCTGCCCTCTGCGCTGATGGAGAATGGGACATCTTCATTATCACGCGCAGGCTTCAGGGAGAGAGACACGACACGGCCTTCCCCCAAGTCCGGGTCAGTGACCGTCACATTGCCGACGCTGCTGCCGGACTCTCTGGCCTCGTAGAGCTGGAAGCTGTAGGTTTCCTGGGAGAAGATCGGGGCCACGTCATTCACGTCCTGGATGTGGACAGTGACTGTTGCCGTGCCTGTCAAGGCTGGGTCTCCCTGGTCTGTTGCCAGAACCTGGAACTGGTACTGGTCATCTTGCTCTCGATCAAACCGCCGGTTGGCTAAGATGACCCCGGTTTCTGGCACGACTGTGAAGTTCCCGTCCTCTGCGACTAGTCTGTATTCCACTGCAGCGTTCTCTCCTTCATCCTTGTCCACCGCTCTGACCACTCCCACCACATCCCCCTTCGCGTTGTTCTCTGGAATGTACAGGACATAAGTCAACTTTTCAAATTCCGGTTTGTTGTCATTTATGTCAGACACGTTAATGTCAAAGTTGGACGTGGCATTCAGGCTAGGGTTACCCCCGTCCTGGCAGGTGACCTTGACCGTGTAGGTGGCGCTGGTTTCCCGGTCCAGACTTTGAGCCAGGACAAGCTTGTAACGCCCAGCCTCCAGGGGTTGCAGCTGGAAGACAGGTCCCAGGCTGTCACAGGTGACCTCCCCATTGCTGCCAGAATCTGGGTCGTCCACGCTAATCACTGCCACCACAGTGTTCACCTCTGACCCTTCGGATACCCAGCCAAGAGGAAGGTTACCAACTTGGACGGGATTCAACCTTACAATTGGCTGGTCATTGACAGTGTCTAGGACAGTCAATGAAATAATTGCTTGGTCGGATCGGGGAGGATTGCCAAGATCGTGAGCATTGACAACAAACCTGTACTCGCCACTAACTAGAGGTTTTCTTAAGATCACTGCACCGGTCACGTTGTCCACGATTATCTTGTCTTGCAGATCAGCACCACCAGACAAAACCGAACCCAGCTCATAAACGACCCTCCCATTGTCTCCCATGTCAAGGTCGGTGGCTGCCACGGTGATGACCTTGTATCCAGGAACAGCTTCTTCGCTGAAGTTGGCAGAGTAGAACTTGTCGACAAAAACTGGGTCGTTGTCGTTGACGTCATCCACAATAACATTAACGACCAGGGTTCCAGACCTTGGGGGAGTCCCACCATCCTTGGCCATGACTGTCAGGTTATACTGATCTCGCGTCTCTCTGTCCAGCTTATGCTGTAGGACCAGGCTCACTTGGCTAGTGCCCACAAAATTTCGCGTCACCTCCACCCTGAACAACTCGCTCGGAGGCTCGATGGTGTAGGACTTGACGCCAAATTCAGGGCTGCTGTCGGCGTCAGTGGCAGGCGTCAGTGTCTGGGTAAAGTTCTCTGACGCCGCCTCGCTGACGTGGACATTCATGGATGCTGGAGGTGGGAAGGTTGGGCTGTTGTCGTTGATGTCTGCTACATCGATCCGGACAGGAATCGTGAAGAAGTTGGGGGCTCCGTTCACAGCCACCCGGAAGCTAATCTCGCACAGGGTCAAGGTCGGGCACACAGTTTCCCTGTCCACCCGCTTAGCAACCAAGATGTTTCCAGAAATCGTATCAATTCTAAAGAGTTCACTGTTTCCGCTAGCATCAGATAAAATACTGTACCTGAGGTTGGCTCTTTCATCGCTCTCGACCATGCTGAGGACATTGGGGCTGCTGGACATGCTGCCCACGAACTGACCGGCACTTTCCTCCTCGGCCACCACAAAAACGAGGCTGGCATCTTGGCAGTGACAACATGGCGTCCAGGAAAGCAGAATAAATGTAAATAGCACTGGAAATCTGACAAAGTGGCCTGAATGAGCTGCCATAGATGATGACTTAGGTTTGTCTGTCCGACCAGCCATAATCTTGTGTGTCATGATGTGTATTAGACGTGCTGTCTGCAGTGCTAAAAGTTTCGGGGGACTTTGTGGAGGCGGGTCTGCGTGGAGTTTTGTGGTTAGTTCTAGAGATTGTAGGCAGCAGTTTGTCCAGTTTGGAGTTTGTAAGAAAAATAGCGTAATGATCAGTTTTGATGTTTGTAGACAACTGCTTGATAATCAAACAGTTTGTGGAAAAAAATAATTTGATGAATAGTTCTGAAGTTTGTAGAAAAGATCTATGCTAGTTAATATCAGACCATGGTGTTGTGTGTTTAGTTTCCAGCCAGTCTACACGGCCACAGCATGTGCTAAACTTCCAGCCAGTCTACACGGCCACAGCATGTGCTAAACTTCCAACCACTCTACACGGCCACAGCATGTGCTAAACTTCCAGCCACTCTACACGGCCACAGCATGTGCTAAACTTCCAGCCAGTCTACACGGCCGCCGTATCTCTCTTCCAAGCTGTTGTCAAGTTTTTTAACTTCCCGTGTCACAAAAAGAAATTCTTTCCTGTCAGTCTCTGATAGATTAGTTCTATGAATCTGCTGCCTCAAGAAGGCCTGACAGACACAGTTAAACAGTTGTTGTTGTTGTTGTTGTTGTTGTTGTTGTCTCGCCTCTACGTGACAACATGTGAACAAAAAGACGACTTGAAATGCTCCTGAAATTGAGGCAGACATCTTGTTTAAATCATTGACAATCCTGTTTCCGATCACGTGCTCGGCGAGTGTCTTCACTGAAAGAGAACAGAAAATCATGAAACGTTAAGATCAGAAAAGATCTAAACCTAAACCTTGTGGAAAAGGGGATAATGTAAATAAGAAATCATTGAAGAGTATTTGAATACACCGGGCAAAATCAGTTTTAACAGTATCGATAATAGAAAGTATTTGAATACTCCGGGCACTATCAGCTTAATAGTATCGATATTAGATAAAGAGATACTTAAATGGCAATAGTTTCATGATACTTTCGTTATTTTATGGATAATAAGATATTAATATCACAAGATATATTATTCACAGACTTTGTAAATATGAAAAAAATTGATTTATCTGAACCAGAAAATTTGATGAAATATCTAAACTACAAACATTCTCAGAATTTCAGACAATCAATTTCCAGCCCTGGGTCATTTCTGGAAAAAAAAAAGAACTTTACTCAGCTCCCTACCTCCTCGTTTTTCTACTCATCCTCCTCCGTGTCTCTCTCTTTCTCTCTCGCTTTCCGTCTCTTCTTCTCTCTCTCTTTCCCTCCTTCTCTCTTCCTTCTCTCTCTCTCTCTCTCTCTCTCTCTCGTTTCCCCAGTTTTATAGAAGCAACTAAAGGATAGTGTAAAACAAAAACAAAACAAACAAAAACAAAAAACAAAAAAAAAGAACCCGAAGTTTAAAGGACATAATTGTCTTAGTGCTGTGTGATGGTTTTAAAGTGTTCCTGCACATTTCTGTAGGCGAACTTGGATAAGTCAAGTTTAATCGTTGTCTACAAGTGAGCACACATATATCATCTGTTCTCCACACATCCTTCATATTATACACATACACAGCTTACACATATGCACAGCATACACACATCCAAAAATATACACATATACAAACACATACGAACACGTGCACATACAAAAACACATACCCACATAGAAACACGTACACATACAAACACCTACAAACACACGCATACAAACATATACACATGTACACACCATACACACATACAAACATATACACACACAAACATGGCAGAATACATTACTCTACGTTCACTCTGCAGTAACCCAGTACTAACTTTCTGTTTTAGTTTGATCAAAAGAGTCGGCCTGTGCGTTCTCTAAAACACTTCTATTTGCTCAGATTAGAGGACACGGCTGATGTCAGCACCAAATTAGACGACAGTGTTTTTCTGCTATTTTGTTCTCGGCAAATCCCGCCTACAATTTGTGGAGGCGGACATCTTCTACCAAGACCTGAACAAACATCAAAGGACGAACATGCCAGACTGTCATAAAACTGTCACAGTGGCTGTCAAAAAACAAACTGCCTGAGCGACGGGATGAGAAGGAGATCAGACACCACAAACCTCAGACAGGATTACAGGAGTTCTCAGATTCTCCCAGCTCGGTGTAGCTGCTGTCGTCCTAGCAGTTTCTGATTGGATATAAACAACCAGGCCTGGACTAGGCTGACCAGTCACGTGACGTCCACCCTGGTGTGGCTCTCACTTAATTATCCCTGGCTGCTATGTAGGCATAATAACGTCAGTTCTGAGAGAATCCACCATAGGAGGTTAAGTGTGGAGATAAAGTTCTGAGAGAATCCACTATAGGAGGTTAAGTGTGGAGATAAAGTTCTGAGAGAATCCACTATAGGAGGTTAAGTGTGGAGATAAAGTTCTGAGAGAATCCACTATAGGAGGTTAAGTGTGGAGATAAATTTCTGAGAGAATCCACTATAGGAGGTTAAGTGTGGAGATAAAGTTCTTAGAGAATCCACTATAGGAGGTTAAATGTGGAGATAAATTTCTGAGAGAATCCACTATAGGAGGTTAAGTGTGGAGATAAAGTTCTGAGAGAATCCACTATAGGAGGTTAAGTGTGGAGATAAAGTTCTGAGAGAATCCACTATAGGAGGTTAAGTGTGGAGATAAAGTTCTGAGAGAATCCACTATAGGAGGTTAAGTGTGGAGATAAAGTTCTGAGAGAATCCACTATAGGAGGTTAAATGTGGAGATAAAGTTCTGAGAGAATCCGCCATAGAAGGTTAAGTGTGGAGATAAAGTTCTGAGAGAATCCACCATAGAAGGTTAAGTGTGGAGATAAACAAAAATAAACTTCGATCCACACACTGTACGTATACTGAGAGATAGACACTTCATCAGATCTACACACAGTACGTATACATGAGAGACAGACACTTCATCAGATCTACACACAGTACGTATACATGAGAGATAGACACTTCATCAGATCTACATACAGTACATATCGTATACGTGAGAGATAGACACTTCATCAGATCTACACACAGTACGTACACGTGAGAGATAGACACTTCATCAGATCTACACACCGTACGTATACGTGAGAGATAGAAACTTCATCAGATCTACACACATTACGTATATGTGAGAGATAGACACTTCGTCAGACACAGTACTTATACAAGAGTGACGGATACTTCATCAGAACTACTCACAGTACTTATACGTGAGTGATAGATACTTCGTCAGATCTACACACATTACGTATCGTATACGTGAGAGACAGACACTTCATCAGATCTACACACATTACGTATCGTATACTTGAGAGATAGACACTGCAACACTTGGAAAGGAGAGAAATAAACTTCATCATCTGGTACACCCATAGCCATCAGAAAGATATCATCTAATACACTCATAGCCATCAGAAAGATATCATCTGATACACTCATAGCCATCACAAAAGTATCATCTGATACACCCATAGCCATCACAAAATTATCATCTGATACACTCATAGCCATCACAAAAGTATCATCTGATACACTCATAGCCATCACAAAAGTATCATCTGATACACTCATAGCCATCACTTTAAAAAATATGATATTCTCACATGTACAGTAAACATTCTGACACATAACAACACATGTCACAACATTAACTTTAACACTAACATACAATAACAGAAGTCACAAAATCTACTTTAACACTATCACATAACAACGCAAATAGCAAAATCTAGGTTAACACT
The DNA here is from genome assembly GCA_009760885.1 of Achatina immaculata. Lineage (NCBI taxonomy): Eukaryota > Metazoa > Mollusca > Gastropoda > Stylommatophora > Achatinidae > Lissachatina > Lissachatina immaculata. Next base: position 33,244,406 of record CM019700.1, read on the forward strand.
AACATATAACAACACATGTAACAATATCTACTTTAACACTAACATATAATAACACACGTGACAATATCAGCTTTAACACTAACATATAAAACACATGTCACAACATCTACTTTAACACTAACAGGTAACAACACATATCACAACATCTACTTTAACACTAACACGTAACAACACATATCACAACATCTACTTTAACACTAACACATAACAACACATGTCACAACATCTACTTTAACACTAACACATAACAACACATGTCAAACATCTACTTTAACACTAACACGTAACAACACATATCACAACATCTACTTTAACACTAACACATAACAACACATGTCACAACATCTACTTTAACACTAACACATAACAACACATGTCACAACATCTACTTTAACACTAACACATAACAACACATGTCACAACATCTACTTTAACACTAACACATAACAACACATGTCACAACATCTACTTTAACACTAACACGTAACAACACATATCACAACATCTACTTTAACACTGACACATAACAACACATATCACAACATCTACTTTAACACTAACACGTAACAACACATGTCACAACATCTACTTTAACATTAACATATGTGTTCACTCTTATGCCAGTAAGTAAACACGGCGTGCTCAGAATAAAAGGAACATTCATAAAGTACTGCGCAGAAGAGTACACGGGTTTTGTTGCACATATTTCCCGGGACAAGTTCTGTCTGAGCCTAGCTCAAGCGGAACTCCCAGGCAGATTATCTTAGAGCAACATACATATCGATCTGACAAGTAAAGAGCGGGGGGGGGGGGGGCTAGGCAGATTAGGCTAAAACTGTCTCAGCTGTTGTCTGTCTTTTACCAGTATGTCGTATACTTTCTGCTCTGTGTATACTGTTCTATATTTTGTATACTTTCTGGTATATGTATACTATTTTACATGTCCTGTACTTTCTGATATATGCATACGATCTTATATAATGCACGTTGTCTGGTAAATCGAGTGTCCTGTAGTTAAAACCTATTTGCATGTTGTCTGGTTAGTCGGGTGTCCTGCAGTTAAGACCTGCTTGCATGTCGTCTGAAAAGTCGAGTGTCCTGTAGTTAAGACTTTTCATATCGTCTGATAAGTCGAGTGTCCTGTATTTAAAAACCTGCTCGCATATCGTCTGATAAGTCGAGTGTCCTGCTTGCAGGGTGTGACAAGCAGATCCTAAGTGGTGCTTAGCTCCTGAGACGGAAAGATTGTCCTCGTTTTATAGGTAGTTGTGAAGGCAGTTGTGAAGGTAGTTGAGAAGGTACTTTTATAGAGAGTTGTGAAGGTAGTTTTATAGATAGTTGTGAAGGTAGTTTTAAAAGTAGTTGTGAAGGTAGTTGTGAAGGCAGTTTTATAGATAGTTGTGAAGGTTTAAACGTCATGATAATTTAGAGAAGACCGTATTGGAAGGATACATAATGGGAAAAAGAAAAAGAGGAAGACCAAGACGAAGATGGCTGCAAGACATCGTTGACGATCTGGAAATGGATGCAACAGCAGCAGGCCATCTTGCTCACCACCGAGAGGCCTACAGGAGTGCTGTTTGGGAGGCAAAGTTCCGCAAGGGACATGCAAATGAATTAATGAATGAATGTGAAGGTACTTTTATAGACAGTTGTGAAGGTAGTTTTACATTTAGTTGTGAAGGTAGTTTTAAAGGTAGTTGTGAAGGTAGTTTTAAAAGTAGTTGTGAAGGTAGTTTTATAAGCAGATGTGAAGGTAGTTTTATAGATAGTTGTGAAGGTAGTTTTAAAGGTATTTGTGAAGGTAGTTTTTAAAGTAGTTGTGAAGGTAGTTTTATAAGTAGTTGTGAAGGTAGTTTTATAAGCAGATGTGAAGGTAGTTTTATAGATAGTTGTGAAGGTAGTTTTAAAGGTATTTGTGAAGGTAGTTTTAAAAGTAGTTGTGAAGGTAGTTTTATAAGTAGTTGTGAAGGTAGTTTTATAAGCAGATGTGAAGGTAGTTTTATAGATAGTTGTGAAGGTAGTTTTAAAGGTATTTGTGAAGGTAATTTTATAAGTAGTTGTGAAGGTAGTTTTAAAGGTAGTTTTGAAGGTAGTTTTATAGATAGTTGTGAAGGTAGTTTTATAGATAGTTGTGAAGGTAGTTTTAAAAGTAGTTGTGAAGGTAGTTGTGAAGGCAGTTTTATAGATAGTTGTGAAGGTTTAAACGTCATGATAATTTAGAGAAGACCGTACTGGAAGGATACATAATGGGAAAAAGAAAAAGAGGAAGACCAAGACGAAGATGGCTGGAAGACATCGTTGACGATCTGGAAATGGATGCAACAGCAGCAGGCCATCTTGCTCACAACCGAGAGGCCTACAGGAGAGCTGTTTGGGAGGCAAAGTTCCGCAAGGGACATGCAAATGAATGAATGAATGAATGTGAAGGTACTTTTATAGACAGTTGTGAAGGTAGTTTTATAGATAGTTGTGAAGGTAGTTTTAAAGGTAGTTTTAAAAGTAGTTGTGAAGGTAGTTTTATAAGCAGATGTGAAGGTAGTTTTATAGATAGTTGTGAAGGTAGTTTTAAAGGTATTTGTGAAGGTAGTTTTAAAAGTAGTTGTGAAGGTAGTTTTATAAGTAGTTGTGAAGGTAGTTTTATAAGCAGATGTGAAGGTAGTTTTATAGATAGTTTTGAAGGTAGTTTTAAAGGTAGTTGTGAAGGTAGTTTTAAAAGTAGTTGTGAAGGTAGTTTAAAAAGTAGTTGTGAAGGTAGTTTTATAGATAGTTGTGAAGGTAGTTTTATAGATAGTTGTGAAGGTAGTTTTATAGATAGTTGTGAAGGTAGTTTTATAGATAGTTGTGAAGGTAGTTTTATAGATAGTTGTGAAGGTAGTTTTATAGATAGTTGTGAAGGTAGTTTTATAGATAGTTGTGAAGGTGGTTTTATAGATAGTTGTGAAGGTGGTTTTAAAGGTAGTTTTGAAGGTATTTATTTTAAAACAAATAAGCTGGCGGAACGGAGAGGGGAGGAAGATTTTAGCACCAGGTTACGAAGTTTCTCTCCTACACTCTGGTGACAACCATCTGATTTACACATCATCTCCATCTGGTGACAACCATCTGATTTACACATCATCTCCATCTGGTGACAACCATCTGATTTACGCATCATCTCCATCTGGTGACAACCATCTGATTTACACATCATCTCCATCTGGTGACAACCATCTGATTTACACATCATCTCCATCTGGTGACAACCATCTGATTTACACATCATCTCCATCTGGTGACAACCATCTGATTTACACATCATCTCCATCACTGCCCAGTGCCATCTCCACGCTCAAGTTTTGCCAGACTGAAATCTACGACATTCAATTCATTCAATTCAAGTCGATATGGATACATTTATTAAGACAAATCTTCAACATCTGCTAACTTTGGCCATGTTTACAAACTTTGTTATTAGTGTAAAACTATAACACATTGGCAACTGAAATAAAAAAAAACTAGTACAAGTTTTGATAAATTAGTTGTACAAAGCTTTCTTGTCCAGCTTGTAACCATGATACTGAGCAGCGTGACAGATAAGAATATAATTATTACCATGATATAGAGCAGCGTGACAGATAAGAATGTACTTGTTACCATGATATAGAGCAGCAGGACAGATAAGAATGTACTTGTTACCATGATATAGAGCAGCGTGACAGCGTGACAGATAAGAATGTATTTGTTACCATGATATAGAGCAGCGTGATAGATAAGAATATACGTGTTACCATGATATACAGCAGCGTGACAGATAGGAATATACGAGTTACCATGATATAGAGCAGCGTGACAGATAAGAATATACTTGTTACCATGATATAGAGCAGCGTGACAGATAAGAATATACTTGTTACCATGATATAGAGCAGCGTGACAGATAAGAATATACTTGTTACCATGATATACAGCAGCGTGACAGATAAGAATATACTTGTTATCATGATATACAGCAGCGTGACAGATAAGAATATACTTGTTACCATGATATAAAGCAACGTGACAGATAAGAATATACTTGTTATCATGATATAAAGCAACGTGACAGATAAGAATATACTTGTTATCATGATATAAAGCAACGTGACAGATAAGAATATACTTGTTACCATGATATACAGCAGCGTGACAGATAAGAATATACTTGTTATCATGATAAAAAGCAACATGACAGATAAGAATATACTTGTTATCATGATAAAAAGCAACATGACAGATAAGAATATACTTGTTATCATGATATAAAGCAACGTGACAGATAAGAATATACGTGTTACCATGATATAGAGCAGCCTGACAGATAAGAATATGCTTGTTATCATGATATAAAGCAGCGTGACAGATAAGAATGTACTTGTTATCATGATATAAAGCAACGTGACAGATAAGAATATACGTGTTACCATGATATAGAGCAGCACGACAGACTTTCCAACAGACACAACCGACCCGAACATGTTCTCTTTCCTCTGCTGTAAGTTCCTTGTTCCTGGCTGTTTGTATTTTCTAATCTCGCTGTTCTTGATTCTTATCATCTCAGCTGTTCTTGATTCTTATCATCTCAGCAGTTCTTGATTCTTATCATATCAGCTGTTCTTCATCAGTTCTGTGCGCTTAGAAAGTCTTTGTAAATTCCTGCACCAAAATATGAGTAGATGTATAGCCCGGCCACATCTGGACTTGTTTGTTGAATCCCTTGCCTGTCTGTCAAGTGTCTGATGATAAAGATTTGCTTCACTTACTACCACCTTTTACCTTCTTAAGACAAAATCTGACTTTATAACAGAAATCTTGACGATTACATTGACACTATCGCTACCAAGTGTATCCATGTGTATCCAAGCATGAAATCCACACAAACTATCATCAGATCATCTTTGATTTCACACTCACGACCACAATAACGATTTCTTTCTTTGTTTCGTGTTACAAGAATGTAATCTACCTACGTTAGTTACCCTGGCAACCAGCAGTTTCCATGGTTACGTAAAAAGAAAAAAAAATCAAGTATGTCGCAGAAGGAATATGGAGACACTGGAAGTGTTTGTTGTTTTGTGTTTGTACGTGTGTGCACTTGAGTGTTTTGTGTTTATGTGTGTGTACACTTGTGTGTTCTGTGTTTGTATGTGTGTGCACACTCGTATTCTATGTTTGTGTGTGTGTGAACGCGTGTGTCTGTTTTTGCGTGTTTGCACTTGTGTGTTCTGTGTATGTGCGTCACTTGTGTGTTCTGTGTTTGTATGTGTGTACACTGTTGTGTGTTCTGTGTTTGTATGTGTGTGGACTTCTGTGTTCTGTGTTTGTATGTGTGTGCACACTCTTGTGTTCTGTGTTTATATGTGTGTGCACTGTGTTCTGTGTTTGTATGTGTGTGCACACTCGTATGCTCTGTGTTTGTATGTGTGTGCACACTCGTATGTTCTGTGTTTGTATGTGTGTCCATACTTGTGTGTTCTGTGTGTGAAGGTGCTTGTGTACTGTGTGTTTCTGTGTGAGCATTTGCTCTATGTGTGTGTGTGTGTGTGCACGTGTGCTATGACTATGTGGGCGCGTGGGGTAACAGGACACTTCTTTGTATGTTAAAAAGTGTCTTTATAACACCTTCACTTCTGTCTCTTCAAATCTCCGTTTCCACTCCCTCCCTCCCGCCCGGACGTTTCTTCCATTTTCCACTTCCTGCCCTGTCCCCACGTCAGCGTGACACACTTTGTTCTGTCACGACGTGACAGGAATAGAACTGTTTTTCTTGGACTAACCCTGTCTCAGAATTGACCGACAGACTGTCATTTATATCAAGCTGTTGCGTCTGTCTGCCCAAGTCAGGTTATACTGACTCAAGTCAACAGACTCGGCCGTCCAGGACAACAGAAACATTTGCTCTTCTGTACAATCATGATTGATGTTCTATTTCTGGATTAATTTTGTCCAAAAACTGAACTGCAATGCCAGAAATAATCCACGTTAACCTGAAGCAGGTTTATGAAACAGCGGACAGGTAAACCTACATGAGAATACAATCGCGTGCGAGCGTGTAGCGCAGACAATGATCTTCAGTTCGTCCTTGTTATTTGTTGTAAGTTATTTAACAAAACCCCCGTGTGGTACCCGGGATCTGCAAAGAATAGGACCACTGTACCCTACCATGCATGATCGTAAAAGGCGACTAAGGAGGGTTCAGCATAGGGCCAGCAACCCTATCTGGTAAAAAACAATCAGACTGCTACAGAAACAGAAGCAAGGGAAAAAGCAAATGCAGGTGGAAGGAGAAATGCTTATCAGGAAACTGAGCCCATGAAGGTTGTGGATGAAAGCCAGCCACTGGAAGTCCCCAGCCCGACTGCAGACCTCCTGGAACCTAAACAAAAGATGCAAATAGGCAGCTGGAATGTAAGAACACTAAACCAGACTGGAAAACTAGCACAAACCATCAAGGAAATGCACAGATACAAACTAGACATACTAGGAATACAAGAAGCAAGATGGACAGGACAAGGCAGAAGGAAATTAACAACACAGCACACAGAAGATACAATAATATGGTCAGGTAAAGAAGATCTTCATGAAGGAGGAGTAGCATTGATTATAACAAAAGAAGCATCAAGAGCATTGCTGAAATGGAGCCCAATAAATGAGAGATTATTATATGCACGTTCAACTCAAGATTCACGAAGCTGTCTATTATAGTTTGTTATGCACCAACAGAAGCAGCTGAAGAGGAATTAAAAGAAGATTTTTACAACAGCCTCCAAGCCACAGTAGAAACAATACCCAAGCATGATATGCTACTCATCTTGGGCGACTTCAATGCAAAAGTAGGTGAAGGAAATGAAGATAGAAGAAGAATCATGGGAAGAGAAGGAATCGGAGAAATAAATGAAAATGGAGAAAGACTGTGCAGTTTCTGTGAAGAAAACATGATGACCATCGGAGGGACAATTTTCCAACACAAAAACATCCATAAGGTGACTTGGAGGTCACCAGATAAAACCACAGAAAACCAAATCGATCACATACTAATAAACAACAAGTGGAAACGGTCACTACAAGATGTGCGAGCAAGGAAAGGAGCAGATATAGGAAGTGATCACAACCTTCTGGTAACCAAAATAAAACTAAAATTAAGGAAAGCCAGAATCGGAGAACACAGAAAGATACATTTTGATACAAGAAAACTGATAGACCAGCAAACAAGAAATGAATTCTCAATAATACTTAAGAACCGCTTCAGTGTCCTACAAGACGAAGCAGAAATGTCCATATTAGAGTTCAATAAAACACTACAGGAAACAGCAAAAGAGGTGCTGGGATATCGGAAAAGGAGAAAAGAGGAATGGATAAGTGAGACCACATGGGAAAAGATAGAGCAAAGAAAAGAAATCAAGAAAAAATTACTGAACACCAAATCACAACGGCTTAAAGAACGAGTTTTAAGTAATTATGCACAAAAAGACAAAGAAGTGAAGGAATCATGCCGTCAAGATAAACGTCAGTATTATGACAACTTAGCAGAGACAGCAGAGAAAGCAGCATATACAAATGACATGAAAACCATATATAAAATCACAAAGCAGATGACAGGTAACTTCAATACAAGATGTGAAAGTGCAGTAAGAACACAAAATGGACAACTGGTCAGTGGAGAAAGAGAAAAAATTGAAAGATGGAGGGAACACTTTAACACCCTACTAAACAGAACACAAGCAGCACAAGCAATAGATATACCTGAAGCAAAAGCGGAACTAAACATCAATACAGGACCAATAACAATAAATGAAGTAAAAGAGGCGATAAAGATGCTAAAATCAGACAGGGCACCAGGTGAAGATGAAGTGACTGCTGAGATGTTGAAAGCAGAAGAAACAGAAACACCAAAACAACTTTGCCGGATATTACAACAAATTGGGATTTAGAAAAAGCCCCAGAGGAGTGGAAAACTGGTCTTATAGTAAAACTACCAAAGAAGGGTGACCTCAGAGATTGCGGGAACTGGAGAGGCATTACCCTACTGCCACTCACTAGTAAAGTATTTTGCAGAATAATCATCAACAGAATTGTACCAACACTTGAGAAAAACTTCGGAAAGAGCAGGCAGGATTTAGGAAAGGAAGATCATGCATAGACCATATATTTGTACTTAGACAAATATTAGAACAGGCAAATGAATGGCATAGCACAACATATGCATTATTCATAGATTTTGAGAAAGCCTTCGACAGTGTCAACAGAGATGCACTGTGGAAAATCCTAAGATGGCATGGCCTCCCCCATAAAATAGTTAATGTAATCAAAGCCCTATACGAGGGTTTTCAGTGCAAAGTTATCTGTGGAGAACATACCTCCAGCAGCTTTAGGGTACAAACAGGAGTGAAACAGGGATGTGTACTATCACCAACATTATTTATCTTGGCAGTAGACTGGTTAATGAAGGAGGCAACATCAGACAAACGCAGAGGATTACAATGGACCCTTAACACAGTGCTGGAGGACCTTGACTTTGCGGACGACATTTGTCTATTATCAAGCAGTCACAAAGATATGCAAGATAAAATAAACAAGTTAACCCAGAATGCAAACAACATAGGACTAAAGATCAACGTAGGAAAGACAAAGTTAATGAAGCAAAATGTGAACAACAGAAATGTACTCAGAGTAGATAACAAGTTAGTGGAGGAGGTCAACGAATTTGTATACCTTGGCAGCAGAGTAGTAGAAAATGGAGACAGCACAGAGGACATCAACAGCAGACTTACTAGAGCAAAACAGGCTTTTGCAATGCTACAGAATATATGGAAATCAAATAAACTAAGCATAAATATGAAAATCAGGATATTTAAGAGTAATGTTCTAAGTGTACTACTCTATGGAAGTGAATGCTGGAAAATCACCAAAACCATAGAAAACAAGTTGAATTCTTTCCAGACTAAATGTTTACGTAGAATTAAAAAAAATATTTTGGCCAAACACCATAAGAAATAACATCTTATTGGCAGAAATGCAGATGAAACCACTGACAACAATTATTGAGGAAAGACGCTGGCGATGGTTGGGACATGTGCTCCGAATGACTGACAACTCACTACCAAAAATAGCACTAAGATGGACACCACAGGGGAGCAGAAGTAAGGGTAGACCAAAAGAGACATGGAGAAGAACAACAGAAAGGATGTTGAGCAATAGAGGGCTCACCTGGGCAAGAGCAGAAAAAAAGGCGAAAGACAGGCATTTGTGGAAAACCCTTGCGGAAGCCCCATGTGCCCTGGGCACTTAAGGTTCAGAGAGAGAGATTTAACAAAAATCTGAAAAAAATAGTTCAAAGTGGGTAAAATAAAAAAAAGCAAACTTCGTGGTGGAGCCTGGACAGAATATGACCAAAGCAAACAGACGGGAGGGAAAGTTTAAAGCTGAACTTCGTACTCCGGATGGGAGAGGAACTTCTAGAAATTTCTAGCTCGTGGCTCAGTGGCTGGTGGATTCTGGACTGTTCTTTCTTCTGCTGGAGGCCCAGGATCGAGTCTCTGATGTTTGGGCAAGCAGTTTTCTTCATTTCTCTCATTTCTTTTCTTTGTATTTTCTTTAAGCTGTGCCATCTGGTGTCCTGTCTGTGACTGAAAGACACGTTGTCTGTGCTCAGAGCAGTGACAGATCTGTGACATATTTCTTTTTCAGTTATTCCTAATTTTCTCAATTTCTCAAAAAAAAAAAAAAAAACCAAAAAAAAAATACACCCAAAAAACCTGGGAATCTATCACTTGTAATCTTCTCACAGACTAAGACTTTTTAAAAAATCACTATTGAAAGCTGCAGTAAGTCTGTTTCCTGCAAGCTGACACTCAGACATGCGTACTTTTATCATTTTACTGCAGACAAGGTTGTTCATGTTATTTGTGAAAATTCCATCAAAGTTATACTAATGTGACATTTCCGCCAAGAAGCATACTAATGTGACATTTCCGCTAAGATTCATACTAATGTGACACCAAGAGACATACTAATGTAACAGTTCTAAAAAGAAGCATACTAGTGTTACAGTTCTACCAAGAGACATACTCATGTGACAGTTGTGACACTTCCACCAAGAGACATAATAATGTGACAATTTCACCAAGTGACATAATAATATGTCTTACTAGACAGAACATGAAAGCATCTTTTCAGGCAAAACTAAAGCATGTCTTGTACACATGTCTTGAAGTAGAAAGTGTCTTGAACTAAAAAGCATTTATCACAAGAACCTAGAAATGTGTTATTGCGTAGAACTAGAAGGTGTCTTATTAAACAGAACAGAAAGTGTCTTTATAAACCGAATTAGAAACTGTCTTTATTAAACAGAACTATAAAGTGTCTTTATAAACCAAACTAGAAACTGTCTTTATTAAACAGAACTAGAAAGTGTCTTTATAAACCGAATTAGAAAGTGTCTTTATAAACTTAACTAGAAAAAATTTTACCAGACAAAGTTAGAAAGTTTTCTCGTACTTATGGTCACGTCGACCTCAGCAAAAAATGAAGAAAATCTGCAAGATACAAGGACTCTGGTTTGTATGATAGTAATAGTGATGGTCAGGGTAGTGGTGATAGTCACGATGATAGTGATGATGATACTGAAGGCGACGACGACGACGATGATGATGATGATGATGGTAGTGGTAATGATTATGATACTGGTGTTCATGAATATTATGGTGAATATTATTAACATATAACATTTCTTCTGAATGTTGTGTGATGATGATGATGATGATGATGATGATGGTGATGGTAATGATAATGATGGTGATGATGATGTGTATTCAGAAACGAAACAAACAAACAAGTGAACGATCTACAACTGATAATGTTACAAATTCACCACCGCCAAACAGAATAACATACACCTTTTTTTTCAAGAACCTAGAGCCGTCTAAAGTATTTACATCAAAGAAGAGGACCACAACACAACTCACATCAGACAACAGGACCACAACACAACTCACATCAGACAACAGGACCACAAATAGCTTAAAACTGATAAGAAAACCATAAAATAACTCACACCAGACAAGAGGACCACAAAATAACTGACACCAGACAAGAGGACCACAAAATAACTCACATCAGACAAGAGGACCACAAAATAACTCACACCAGTCAAGAGGACCACAAAATAACACATCAGACAAGAGGACCACAAAATAACTCACATCAGACAAAAGGACCACAAAATAACTCACATCAGACAAGAGGACCACAAAGTAACTCACATCAGACAAGAGGACCACAAAATAACTCACATCAGACAAGAGGACCACAAAATAACTCACCACATGAAACATTAGGCATCCAGGAAAACCACTCGACACTCCTTGCTTGAACACAACTAATCCAGTTTATTGTTTATCCTTCACTTGAAGTGGATCACTTGTGTCGCTCCTAGAGTAGTTTAAGAAAGTGTTGTGGTACATCTCCAGGACAACAGATAGTCAATCTGGACTTCAGTCACGTGCTGCTGGCTGCAGGCAGAAGGCACTCTGAAATATTTGTCTTGTGTAACACACCCTCGCCGGGCGGACAGCTCTGATAGCGATGGTGCCACTGTGGGTGTTGTCCCCCAGGTGTAGCGACGGCGAGATTTACTTTGAAGCCTAAAAAATCAAAGCCAGCACCTGAAACTCTTAAGACCGTCAGCTCGTGGCTTGTCCGCGATCGACCTTAGCTCCGCCTCCAGACAATATCTTGAACCAATCAGCGAGCTCCACTTCGCGCTGCGCGAGTCTTGAGGTCAACTGTTTCAGTACACCAACAAGTGATATTTATCACAAAGCTCGTCAGGTAATCGTTTATAACAACAAAGTAACAATGTTACAGGCAGCAGAAGATAATTTACACATTTGTTATCATAGTTCAGATAACATGACCGTGCCCTAGTTTGTATTATTTTCACATGTAAAACTTGGGAGTTGGTTTCAGTATCTGACACAGGATGTTCATATTACAAGATCAAAACGTTACTTTCAGTGTGTGTGTGTACACATCAAACATTTACAAGACAAGTGTGCACATTATCTTGGAGACATCTCTAGGAAAGCCGTGTACACAAGTGAAAGAACAAGGTGGCCAGAATACTTCTCTCTTCTCTGACAAATTCAAAGACAAGGATGTGGAAATGTTCACACTAGAGAAATAAAGATGATTACACATCTGTGTTTGTCTGCTTATACTTCTGTGTTTGTCTGCTTACACATCTGTGTTTGTCCTTTTACATATTTGTCGCTGGATAAATATCCAGTTCTAGAGCTGGTGTGTTGTTGAACAAATATCCAGTTCTAGATCTGGTGTGTTGTTGGAGAAATCCCCTCACACACAGTTTCACGCACGGTCTCAAACACAGACAGCTTTATACACTGACATCCTCACATACAGACGAAGTCACGCACATATAGCCTCACACAAAGAAAGCCTCATACACAGAACGCCTCACACAGAGAGAGTCTCATGATGTCTGAAATTCACGAGTCCCATTTCAGCAACAATTTTTCAAATTTCTGCACATCAACAGATAAACAAATTTTCTGTACATCAACAGATAAACAAATTTCTGCACATCAACAGATAAACAAATTTTCTGTACATCAACAGATAAACAAATTTTCTGTACATCAACAGATAAACAAATTTTCTGTACAGCAACAGATGAACAAGTATGCTAATAACATCTACTATCTACACATCATCTACTATCTACACATCATTCATTTTTCATTTTCTACATAATATTAACTTTTCATTACATAAATATCATCATCATCATCATCATCATCGTCTCACTAACAACAACTTTCAACTGGCCTATATCACGAAGCCTATCTCACCGACTACCAACAGTATAAAGTCATTTCATCGTCTTCCCAGTCTACATGGCACAAGATGATGATGTGATCTTCGATGGAGCCAACTCAACAAACGGAGGAAAACTATCACAAACACAACAAGATAGACGCGTGCAATACTTGTCTGTACTGGAGAAGGTACACGTTATTATCTAGTTTCACTGATAGAGTCCTATCTCTCCATTTAGAACGGTCACTATCCTAAGGTCAACATATAGAGATGTAAGCAGACAAACAGATGTTTAAGCAGACAAACACAGACGTGTAAGCAGACAAATATAGATGTGTAGGTAGACAAAAACACAGACGTGTAAGCAAACATAAATGTGTAAGCAGACAAATACAGATGTGTAAGCAGACAAATACAGATGTGTAAGCAGACAAATACAGATGTGTAAGCAGACAAATGCAAATGTGTAAGAAGAAAAACCGACCTGTTCTCTGTAAAAAACAAAAAAAAACTAGAGCATTACAGAAACATGGAGAGTAAAACCAGGAAACTTTGTCTTGGAAAAGGAAGGGACTCTGATAACAGAGCGCATGACGTTGTGCAGTCAAAGCTGAAAGGAAGCTGCAGAACTGACATCCCAACTGAGTACCAGGACACCTTTTACCATTGCATGTTGGAATGTTAGAACAATGTATGAAAGTGGAAAGGCTGCCATGATAGCGAGAGAAATGAATAGATGTAATATAAAGATACTGGGGCTGAGCGAAACACACTGGACAGGAACAGGTAAGTTTAGACTAGCAACAGGGGAGACAATCCTATTTTCAAGTCACCAAAACCCAGATGCAACACACTCTCTGGATAATTACAGCCCGCTTCTCAACACAGAAGAAGGACAATAAGTTGAATATCATATATTTAGCTATCTCTCTCTCTCTCTCTCTCTCTCTCTCTCTCTCTGAACCTTAAGTGCCCAGGGCACATGGGGCTTCCGCAAGGGTTTTCCACAAATGCCTGTCTTTCGCCTTTTTTTCTGCTCTTGCCCAGGTGAGCCCTCTATTGCTCAACATCCTTTCTGTTGTTCTTCTCCATGTCTCTTTTGGTCTACCCTTACTTCTGCTTCCCTGTGGTGTCCATCTTTTGGTAGTGAGTTGTCAGTCATTCGGAGCACATGTCCCAACCATCGCCAGCGTCTTTCCTCAATAATTGCTGTCAGTGGTTTCATCTGCATTTCTGCCAATAAGATGTTATTTCTTATGGTGTTTGGCCAAAATATTTTTCTAATTCTTCGTAAACATTTAGTCTGGAAAGAATTCAACTTGTTTTCTATGGTTTTGGTGATTTTCCAGCATTCACTTCCATAGAGTAGTACACATAGAACATTACTCTTAAATATCCTGATTTCCATATAGTCTGCAGCACTGCAAAAGCTATACGCGCTAACAAATGATGCAGAAGAGGTAGTAAAGAACAAATTCTACAACACATTGCTGGAAATCCTAGACCAACAAGGCAACAAACACATAACAGTTCTAAGGGATCAATGCAAAGATAGGTAAGATCAACACAGGTTATGAGAAAGTAATGGATCAAAATGGATTAGGAATAATGAACGAAAATGGAGAAAGGCTAGCAGATCTATGCATGCTTAACAAACTTGTCATTGGAGAAAGTATATTTCCACATAAAACTATACACAAAGCCACGTGGGTATCACCAGATCATGTCACTGAGAACCTTATAGACCATATTTGTATCAGATAGTGAAATGTTTAAAGAAATGAAGACATTGACGAGAAATGTCACACATAAGCTAAATGTAATTTGTGACAAGATGGGGAATACCTTGACAGAGACAGAGGAAATTCTAGAAAGATGGAATGAATATTGCAAAGGAATGTATGAAACAACTGACTGTGAAAGCAGAAATCAACAGTGTGAATTATTATTGGAGGAGAAAGAACCCGAACCGACAATAGAAGAAGTTTTATGGCCAATAAAGAATCAGAAAATGGTAAATCATCAGGATGTGATGAGATAACAGCTGAATTTATTAAACCAGGAGGAAAGGAATGTGCAACAATCTATCATGCACTATGTAAAAAAAAAAAAATATGGCATTCAGGTATTTGGCCTAAAGAATGGAAAAGAACTATATTCATACCACTGCCAAAAATGGGTAACATAAATTTATGCACAAACTACAGAACTGTTGCCCTGATTAGTCATGCCAGTAAATTTCTGTTAAAAATCATAATGGGTAGACTTCGTAAGAAAATATAAGAAGTCAATATGGTCCAAGCTGGTTTCAGGCAAGGAAGAGGATCAAGAGATCATATATTCAATATAAGATTAATAATAGAGAAATGCAAAGAGTTTAATATGAATATATATTTATCTTTTATAGACTACTCAAAAGCATTTGATTGTGTACAACACCAGAAACTTTGGGAAATAATGGAAAAAATTGGGAATTCCAACACATTTGATACAATTAACATTACTGCTGTATCTAGACCAACAAGCAGCAGTAAGAATAAATGGTGAAACAACAACTTGGTTTGACATAAAACAAGGGGTGCATATTGTCGCCTTAGTTATTTAACTTGTATACTGAAAATATAATAAAGAATGTTAGAGAAGATGTAGACAAAACATATTACGATGGCATAACAATTGGAGGTTATGAAATATCAGAGATTAGATATGCTGATGACACAGTATTACTGTCCACAACACAAAAAGGAATGGAAAAACTAATGATGTCAGTCCGTAAGAACAGCGAAGAGCAAAACCTCTATCTTAATGCAAAGAAAACCTAATTGATGACAGCTGACAAAACAAATAAGGCAGCTGAAATATATATCAATGAGGAAAAACTGGAAGAAGTGGAGAGTTTTGAATATCTTGGATCACTACTAACTAGTAGTGGAGATACAATAAAAAAAAGATAGAGGTGTATGGTGCAGTTTTACAAAGTGAGGGAGGGAATGAGTAAGGTGAGAAAAAAAAACGAATAGAAAATATGAGAATGTATAAATGAAAAACATACAACATCCGATATTTCGGAGTGAGCCTTTTTCGAGGATTACATGCACAACGAGAGAGAGAGAGAGAGAGAGAGAGAGAGAGAGAGACACACACAACCGAAGAAATAATGGAGATACAATGAAGGAAACTAAAAGGAGGACATCTATCGTTCTTCAGAAAGTTAAAAAAAAAACAAACTAAATAAACTATGGAAATAACAGACAGAACTACACAACTAAGATTGTTATGATTTTTAAAGAGGTTAGGAAAAGCATAAAAAAAGACAGACAGGCCTATTTTGATAATATGGCAGGACAGGCAGAAGAGGCAGCTGGTAATAACAATAGGAGAGCTCTGTATGAAATCAACAAGAAGTTAGCAAATAGACCATGTAGGATAGAAAAGCCCATCAAAAACAAAGAAGGTAAGGTAGTAACATCAGAAGAAGAGGATATGCAAAGATTGGTGGAATACTTCAGCGGAATCCTAAATAGGCCAGCACCAACAGAAACAGAGGAGATACCAGCAGCAGAGAATACTCTAGACATCAATGTAGAACCAGCCAGCAAGGCCAAAATTGATTATACTATTTCAGAGTTGAAGAGAAATAAGGCACCCGATTCAGATGGAGTTGTAGCAGAAGTGCTCTTAGTGAACAAAGAAATAACAACAGAAATACTACTCTTACTATTTAACAGGATTTGGGAAGAAGAGAAGGTCCCAGAGGATTGGAATGAGGCCCATCTTATACAACTCCCTAAGAAAGGAGATCTATTAAAATGTAAGAACTGTAGAGGCATCTCCCTGCTCTCAATACCCAGAAAGGTCTTCAGCAGGATTTTGCTAAGTAGAATTAAAACACCAGTTGATAGTAAACTAAGAGAAGAGCAAGTAGGTTTCCGGCAAGGAAGACACTGTCATTCATTCATTAATTCATTTGCAAACCCCTTGCGGAACTTTGCCTCCTTAACAGCACTCCTGTAGGCCTTTCGGTTGTGAGCAAGATGGTCTGCTGCTGATGCATCCATTTGCAGATCATCAACGATGTCTTGCAGCCATCTTCGCATTGGTCTTTCTTTTTTTCTTTTTCCCATTATGTACCCTTCCAAGACGGCCTTCTCTAGATTATCATGACGTTTAATGTGTCCAAAATATTTAAGTTTTCTCTCTTTAATCCTCTTTACTAGCCAGCCTTCTTCAATATTAAGTTCTTTTAGTATAGATATATTTGTTCTTTTTTGTGTCCATGATATTTGAAGAACTCTTCTGTAGCATTTACATTCAAAGGCATTTATGCGTTTCTCAGCTGTTTTGTTAAGTGTAAAGATCTCACAGGCATATGTTGCGATGGGAAAGATGCATGCCCTTAAAAATCTTATTTTTGTAGTTCTGTCTGCTCCTCTCCACAGATTCTTTAGTTGTTTTACTTTCTGAAGAGCGATAGATGTCATCCTTTTTATTTCCCTCATTGTATCTCCATTAAACTGGTACTCACGCACCACCCTCATAGCTTGGCAGTTAAAAACATACTGTTTCGCCATCTCCATCTCCTCCAGACCAAGCCTGATACATGTGAACTTTTGGGGGAACCCCCATTAGTGGCCTACAGACGGGACAAGAACCTCAGAGACCTTTTAATTCGTAGTCATCTTAAGACAGATGACACCTTTTATGGAACCAGACGTTGCGGACGCCGTAGATGTAACACTTGTCCGTTTGTTGTCGAGACTAGCCAGATCTCCTTCACTAAGTCCATGTTATCAGTTCAGGAGGGTTTCACTTGTACTTCACGCAATGTTATTTATGCTATTATGTGCAAACGTTGCGGTTTGAAGTACATAGGGGAGACTGGCTTACGCTTAGGAGATCGATTTCGCCAGCATCTCAATGATATTTCTAAGAGGGCCTCGACACCTGTGGCTAAACATTTTTGCCTTAGCAACCACAGGGGAAAACAGGACATTTCTGTTAGTGCGATCCGCTCTTGTTCTGCTGATGTACGATCTCGGAGGGTCCTAGAACAGCACCTTAGTTTCCAGGCTGGCTGTCTCCATACAGCTGGAATTAACAATGTCTTCAGCTTTCTGTAACTTCTTTATTTTTCCACTCCCGTTTTTTTCTTTTTTTAAACTCTACTTTCTTTCTTTATGCTACCCCTCCCTACCACCACCCTCTTTTCTTCTCTGGCAACATATTGGTGTTTATAGGGTCTTGTCCTATTCACCAGTTTCACATTTTATCCCTGCAGGTGTTTATGTTCCTCATTCATTATCTCTCCGCTTCTCCTTTTCCCGCCCCCCCCCCGACACCTTCTCCTCTAGCAGCTATCATGTTTCTATTGCCTTTCCCCCCACCCCTTTCTACCACTTGTTTTCCTCCTCTCTCTCCACCTCTTCTTTACGATTGGCTCTATCGTGTATTCTTTGTTGTAATCAGCGTGGGCCTTCCTTCTACTACACAGATTTCTGTTTTCTACTTCTGGAGGAAGACACATTCAGATAAGTGCTTCGCCTTTTTTTTTTTTTTGTCTCATTGTGCATGGAATCCTCGAAAAAAGGCTCACTCCGAAATATCGGATGTTGAATGTTTTTCATTTATATATTCTCATACTTTCTATTCGTTTATTCTCACCTTACTCACTCCCTCCCTCACTTTGTAAAACTGCACCATACACCTCTATCTATCTTTTTTTAATTGTATCTCCACTACTAGTTAGTAGTGATCCAAGATATTCAAAACTCTCCACTTCTTCCAGTTTTTCCTCATTGATACATATTTCAGTTGCCTTGTTTATTTTGTCAGTTGTCATCAATTTAGTTTTATTTCCATTAAGATAACAAACAATTCTTAATTCATAATTAAATTTGAGTTATATTGTAAAAGATGCGGACAACCCAGAATATTCTGCTTTTATCTTTATGTTTGTTTCTGTATATGTTTGCTTATGTATCTTTTTGCATATTTCTTAATTTGTTTGTTTGTTTTTAATTTTTATCTTTATTGATCTATTTTAAAATTTTTTTATTGTTAAGTTATTTGCTATTATTTGTCTTTCTGTTTGTTTATCTATTTGATTATTTATCTCAACACTATAGATCTAGATATTTGTCCATCAACACTATAGCTCTGTATATTTGTCCAGCAACACTATAGATCTAGATATTTGTCCGGCAACACTATAGATCTAGATATTTGTCCATCAACACTATAGATCTAGATATTTGTCCAGCAACACTATAGATCTAGATATTTGTCCAGCAACACTATAGATCTAGATATTTGTCCAACAACACTATAGCTCTGTATATTTGTCCAACGGTACTCTAGATATTTGTCCAACACCACATTAGATCTAGATATTTGTCATACAACACGCTAGATCTAGATATTTGTCATACAACACGCTAGATCTAGATATTTGTCATACAACACGCTAGATCTAGATATTTGTCATACAACACGCTAGATCTAGATATTTGTCATACAACACGCTAGATATTCGTCATACAACACGTTAGATCTATATATTTGTCATACAACACACTAGATCTAGATATTTGTCATACAATACGCTAGATCTAGATATTTGTCATACAATACGCTAGATATAAATATTTGTCATACAACACGCTAGATCTAGATATTGTCCAGCAACACTCTAGATCTAGATATTTGTCATACAACACTCTAGATCTAGATATTTTTCATACAACATGCTAAATTTAGGAGGGGATGTTTGTAAATAAAGTGTCAGCGCCTTTTATACTTATTGCCGGGTAGAAGTCTGGCAATAAATGTGATAGTCTGACGGTCTCTAAGCTACTCTCAGCCTGTGGCTCCTCTTATCTGATATGTTCTGGCTGTTCCAGTGTTTTATACTTTGTGTGTATTATAATGCAACTGTCTGAATTCTTGTTTGATGGCATGTCTGTCTCTACTGTCTTGCCTGGCACTACACATGGTAGTATGGAGGCTTCCATCCTATAGCTCAAGTGAATGTAAGAAGCTGTGTCTGTCTCTACTGTCTTGCCTGGCACTACACATGGTAGTATGGAAGCTTCCATCCTATAGCTCAAGTGAATGTAGGAAGCTGTGTCTGTCTCTACTGTCTTGCCTGGCACTACACATGGTAGTATGGAAGCTTTTGTCCTATAGCTCAAGTGAATGTAGGAAGCTGTGTCTGTCTCTACTGTCTTGCCTGGCACTACACATGGTAGTATGGAAGCTTTTGTCCTATAGCTCAAGTGAATGTAGGAAGCTGTGTCTGTCTCTACTGTCTTGCCTGGCACTACACATGGTAGTATGGAAGCTTTCATCCTATAGCTCAAGTGAATGTAGGAAGCTGTGTCTGTCTCTACTGTCTTGCCTGGCAATACACATGGTAGTATGGAAGCTTTCATCCTATAGCTCAAGTGAATGTAGGAAGCTGTGTCTGTCTCTACTGTCTTGCCTGGCAATACACATGGTAGTATGGAGGCTTCCATCCTATAGCTCAAGTGAATGTAGGAAGCTGTGTCTGTCTGTATGTCTGTGATCAGCTATGTCTGTCTGTATGTCTGTGATCTGCTGTGCTTTTACCTGTCGTTTTTGTTGTTTTTCAACTTCGTGTTCCCCTTCTGGAAGTTTTTTCTTTTTCCTTTTTTCTTTTTTTTTTGTTGGTGTAATATTTGAGATCACGTTTTATCTGTTCATTTGCTTATCTGTTTCTTTGTTTATCTATTCACTTGTTTATCTTTTCATTTGTTTACCTGTTCCTTTGTTTATCTGTTCATTTGCTTATCTGTTTGTTTGTTTATCTATTCACTTGTTTATCTTTTCATTTGTTTACCTGTTCCTTTGTTTATCTTTTCATTTGCTTATCTGTTTCTTTGTTTATTTATTCACTTGTTTATCTTTTCATTTGTTTACCTGTTCCTTTGTTTATCTGTTCATTTGCTTATCTGTTTCTTTGTTTATCTATTCACTTGTTTATCTTTTCATTTGTTTACCTGTTCCTTTGTTTATCTGTTCATTTGCTTATCTGTTTCTTTGTTTATCTATTCACTTGTTTATCTTTTCATTTGTTTACCTGTTCCTTTGTTTATCTGTTCATTTGCTCATCTGTTTCTTTGTTTATCTATTCACTTGTTTATCTTTTCATTTGTTTACCTGTTCCTTTGTTTATCTGTTTATTTGCTTATCTGTTTCTTTGTTTATCTATTCACTTGTTTATCTTTTCATTTGTTGACCTGTTCCTTTGTTTATCTGTTCATTTGCTTATCTGTTTCTTTGTTTATCTATTCACTTGTTTATCTTTTCATTTGTTTACCTGTTCTTTTGTTTATCTGTTCATTTGCTTATCTGTTTCTTTGTTTATCTATTCACTTGTTTATCTTTTCATTTGTTTATCTGTTCATCTCTTTATCTGTTCCTTTCTTTATCTGTTCATTTGTTCACAGCTTCAGTTAATCAGTTTGTTCTTTTATCTATTTATTTGTTATTGTGCTTTTATCTTTATGTTTGTTTCTGTATATGTTTGCTTATGTGTCTTTTTGCATATTTCTTAATTTGTTTGTTTGTTTTTAAGTTTTATCTTTAGTGATCTATTTTTGTTTATGTTTTTATTGTTAAGTTATTTGCCATTATTTATCTTTCTGTTTGCTTATCTATTTGATTATTTATCTCTTTGTTTGTTTGTTCGATTATCTGAGTGTTTTTTTATATATTTGTTTATATGTTTGTTATTTCTGTGATTATCTGTTTATTTGTTTATCTATTTGTTTGTCTTTTCGTTTGCTTATTTGTTTCATTTATAAATTCATTGTCTGTTACGTCTTTCTCACCTACTCCCTCTTCACATCTCCATGTCATCTTTTCTTGTTTCCTTTTTTATCTTTAAATTCCTCACGACATCCTCTTTTCTCTAGTCTCAATATTCCTCCAGACAGAAATGTCATCTTTAGCAGAGCATTATCATCTTTAGCTGAACGTTATCATTTTTAGCTGAAGATTATCATCGATCGCTGAACATTATCATCTTTAACTGAATATTATCATCTTTAGCAGAACATAATTAAATTTGAGTTATATTGTAAAAGATGCGGACAACCCAGAATAAATTATCACCAGAACTTTCTCCCCTCTCCCACACACGATAAACCTACAGAAAATGATCAAAAGATGATCGGTTGTTTTCTTGTCAAGGAATCATGGGATACAGTAGGGGAGAAAACTTTTCTTGTCAAGGAATCATGGGATACAGTAGGGGAGAAAACTGTGCTGGGTATCAGGGGAGGACAACTACACACGGACGAGACTCTTTCTTCTCCAGTTTGCTGTCTGATACTCAGGCTGCTGTGCTGCTACATGGTGCCCAATAAATCGATGTTCCAGATGGGCGATGTGGAGACTGTTCAGAATCTTAGGTCTACTTTAAAAAAGCTGTTTTATTCTACTTCTTATCCGACACAGTGAATGTGAGTAGCTGTCTGTGTGCTTGTGTGTAGTTGTTTATGTGCTTGTGTGTAGATAGTTGTCTGTGTGCTTTCGTGTAGTTGTCTGTGTGCTTTCGTGTAGTTGTCTGTGTGCTTTCGTGTAGTTGTCTGTGTGCTTGTGTGTTGGTGTCTGTGTGCTGTGAGTAGCTGCCTGTGTGCTTGCGTGTAGTTGTCTGTGTGCTTGTATGTAGTTGTCTGTGTGTTTGTGTGTATGTACTTGTTGGTGTGTGTATGATCTTGTGTATATTCTCCAGGCTCAAGTTTAGAACAGTTAATAGATTCAGATTTACAGTAACAAGTTGTGTGAATGTTCTCCACAGAGATTCAAGTTTACAGTAACAAGTTGTGTGAATGTTCTCAACAGAAATTCAAGTTTACAGTAACAAGCTGTGTGAATGTTCTCCACAGAGATTCAAGTTTACAGTAACAGGTTGTGTCAGTGTTCCCCATGGAGATTTAAATTTACAGTAACAAGTTGTGTTAATGTTCCCCATGGAGATTTAAATTTACAGTAACAAGTTGTGTGAATGTTCCCCATGGAGATTTAAATTTACAGTAACAAGTTGTGTTAATGTTCCCCGTGGAAATTTAAATTTACAGTAACAAGTTGTGTTAATGTTCCCCATGGAGATTTAAATTTACAGTAACAAGTTGTGTTAATGTTCCCATTGGAGATTCACGTTTACAGTAGCAGGTTGACATTTCTTCTTATCACATGATAAAACTTGATGTTTTCTCCTTCTCGTCAGATGATAAGGCTGACATTTCTTGTCAAATGATACATAAATGTTAACATTATAAATAAAAATTAACATTATAAATAAATATTAACATTATAAATAAATATTAACATTATACATAAATATTAACATTATAAATAAATATTATCTTCTTCTGCAGTTTATTCGTTTCGCCTCGGCCGACAAGTTCCAGGAAAATATAAAGACTGATTGTAGTTCATCTCTAATACTTGACACTGCTGGTTCTTTTAGTCTTGACATTGTCTGGATATTTGAAACTTCACATTGTTTGGATCTCTGAAACTTCACATTGTCTGGATCTCTGAAGCTTGACACTGTCTGGATCTCTGAAACTTGACATTGTCTGGATATCTGAAACTCCACATTGTCTGGATCTCTGAAACTTCACATTGTTTGGATCTCTGAATCTTCACATTGGATATCTGAAACTTCACATTGTCTGGATCTCTGAAACTTGACATTGTCTGGATCTCTGAAACTTGACATTGTCTAGATCTCTGAAACTTGACATTGTCTGGATCTCTGAAACTTGATGCTTTCTTCCATAAACAACAAACTCTCAGTTGCTTCTCTACTGCGTGTCTCTGACCTAATGTGAGCTGATGTGACCTGATGTGACCTGATGTGACAAACGCAACAATAAAATCCGGTCTTAAGTTTATCTGTGCCTGGCATTCTTGTCTTATCTCCCCTCTTTTAATGCAGGAGTTCTCCCCTTGTCTTTCTTTATCTTCTCTCTGTGTAATCGTCCAAACCTGAAGTCAGATTCACAGAATCCTCCCTGCCGAGACGGATAGGATAAGAGTGGGACAACACAATGAGGACAGAAAGAACAGCCAAGATATAAGACGGCTTTACATAGCACGAGGATAGAAAGAACAACCAAGAAGTAAGACGGCTTTACATAGCACGAGGACAGAAAGAACAACCAAGAAGATGGCTTTACATAGCACTAGGACAGAAAGAACAACCAAGAAGATGGCTTTACATAGCACTAGGACAGAAAGAACAACCAATAAGATGGCTTTACATAGCACTAGGACAGAAAGAACAACTAAGAAGATGGCTTTACATAGCACTAGAACAGAAAGAACAACCAAGAAGATGGCTTTACATAACACGAGAGCAGGAACAATAGCTAAGAAGTAAGACGGCTTTACATAGCACGAGGACAGGAAGAACAGGCAAAAAGTAAGAAGGGTTTACATAGCACGAGGACAGGAAGAACAGCTAAGAAGTATGACAGCTTTACATAGCATAAAGGACAGGAAGAACAGCCAATAAGTAAGACAGTTGTACATAGCATAAAAGACAGGAAGAACAGCCAAGAAGTAAAACATCTTTACATAGCATGAGTACAGGAAGAGCAACCAAGAAGTAAGACATCTTTACATAGCATGAGGGACAGGAAGAACATCCAAGAAGTAAGACATCTTTACATACCATGAGGACAGAAAGAACAGCCAAGAAATAAGACGATTTTACATATCATGAGGAACAGGAAGAACAGCCAAGGAGTTAAAGTTATCTTACTTCTTGGTTGTCCTCGTGCTATATAAAGCAACTTTACATAGCATGAGGACAAGAAAAACAGCCAAGAAGTAAGACAGCTTTACATAGCACGAGGACAGGAAGAACAGATAAGAAGTAAGACAGCTTTACATAGCACGAGGACAAGAAGAACAGATAAGAAGTAAGACAGCTTTACATAGCATGAGGAACAGGAGAAACGGCCAAGAAGTTAAAGTTATCTTTCTTCTTGCTTGTCCTAGTGCTATGTAGAGCAACTTTACATATCATGAGGACAGGAAAAACAGCTTTACATAGCACGACATAAATCAATAAGTCAGCAGACGGTAAAATAGAACCAACAGAAAGGAGGTTATCTAATGTAGACAAACTACACAATAGCCTTACACTTACAGCTGTCTAAGATTGCAATGTTTATCACTGTCTCTGCTCAGACAAGGGCCACAATAATCTGAAGAGGTTGGCACATATATGATTCCTATAAAGTTTGACATGGTGTTTGTCTGGTTTTGTGTTATCAGTACACATTGATATGTTCTTACAGTTAACAGGAGTTTTATATTTCTGCCTTACTCACATCTCTACTACCACATTTAAAAGATAACGAAGTCGATCTGTCTGTCTGTATGTCTGTCTTACCGTCGGTCTGTCTCTCTCTGTCCATCCGTCCGTCCGTGCACGTGTCTGTCTGTCTGTCTCTCCATCTGTTTGTCTGTCTCTCCATCTGTCTGTCCAGTCATTATTATCTATTCATCTACATGTTCACAAATCTCTTCACACATCCATCCATCCATCCATCCATCCATCCATCCATCCATCCATCCATCCATCCATCCATCCATCCATCCATCCATCTCACTATCTCTCTCACTATCTCTCTCTAAACCCCTCTCTCTCTCTTACTATATCTCTCTATCTCTCTCACCTTCTCTCTCATGATCTCTCTCATCCTCTCTCTATCCCTATCTCTATCTCTCTCACTCTCTCTCACTCTCTCTCTCACCCTCTCTATTACTATCTCTCTCACACTCTCTCTCACTATCTCTCTCACACTCTCTCACCCTCTCTTCCACCCTCTCTCTCACTATCTCTCTCACTCTCTCTCACCTTCTCTCTCTCACACACTCTCTCACCCTCTCTAACTCACTATCTCTTACCTTCTCTCTTTCACTATCTCTCTTACTATCTCTCTCACTATCTCTCTCACAAACTCTCTCACATTCTCTCTCACCCTCTCTCTAACCCTCTCTCTCTCTCTCACTATCTCTCTCACAAACTCTCTCACATTCTCTCTCACTCTCTCTCTAACCCTCTCTCACTCTCACTATCTCTCTCACCTTCTCTCTAAGTACCTCTACTCTAGAGCTCGGTCACGTCCTAAACACGCCCATACTGGGATAATATGCCTAAACCGGCTCAACCCAGGGGTGGAAGTCACTAGTGGCGAGGATTCGTCCTCCTGGATAAAAGCTCCGTCCTGGTCACAACTAGGAAGGATAGCGGCCACGACCACAAAATGCTGAAGTCAGAGACACTGGACCAAGGCAGTCTAGATAGGAAACCACCTCTCACCCGGCGGGGATGCATGCGTATCCTAATTACGTCGAGGTTTTCCGGTGAGAAAGTCCAATTCAAGGCTAGATTGGCAACCACCTCTCACCCAGCAGGGATATGCTCATATCTAAAACACGTCGAGGTTTTCCGGTGAGTAAGTCCAGCTCTAGACTAAACTGGTGCAACAAAAACCACGGTGTCACGCAATCCCGCTTCTGAGACCCACCAAGAATAAAGGCTCAAGCCCTGCGATACTCTGAACCTCTTGTGGTCCTCTCGTGGATCTCGTGTGGTCCTTTCGGGGACCACGGGACCTATCGAGGACCACAGGAGTAAATTCAGGAGGATCACGGGGCGGTCTTGGGGTTAGAAGCGAACGAAGAAGAAGAAGAAGAAGAAGTAGTAGTAGTAGTAGTAGTATAGTAGTAGTAGTAGTAGAAGAAGAAGAAGAAGAAGAGGCCCCACCAGGCTTCTGGTGTGGAGTATTTGCTTTTATAATTTTCATCAGAGCTGGACCATGGAAAGCTGGAAGTAAGTTAAACATCTCCCCGTAATTTACGCGGCCACGGGAGTAGTGTGTTCCTGGTAGATGGAGTGTAAGTCGTCGCTGAACATAGACACACGATGGTAGCAATTTTTGGAAACTCGATGACTTGATTAACGAAGTCTAAAACATGAATGAAGCGCTAGAACCTGCACACTTGAGGACGTGTTGTGTGTGTCAAGGTCTGGCTGTTTCCAGTTTCCTGTTTTGAGAGTTACAACTTGGACGGGTAAACGAAGCTTCGGGCTGGGTGCCTTGACGCCACAAGCCTCCGAGACGATAGCCATCATGTACGTGCTCTTCTAAGCACAAGGTAAATAAAGGTAGACAAATATTTTATAAATATGTCTCCCGTCAAATAAAAGCCACTTCCACTCCTGGACTCGTTCGTCGCGTTCTTGAACTACTTAAGATCAATTTAAGTCAATGTTGCTGGCCGCCCTCGGGTGCTGTAACGCCATTCATGTCTGTTCGTGTGGGCTCTGCCAACAAATCCGAGACTATCCTAGCAGATGGGGCCACAGTTTGTACAAACACTTGTCCTCAGTCACACAAACAGCCCGGCCCGCCGGTTCTGCCCACACCCACGAGCCCTGAAACAAACAGCCGCTAGCTAAGTCGCTCGTCTGTGAAGAGCTGTCACACTCAACAGCTGATCTGTGTAAGTCTGTCTGAAGTCAGAGAATGTAGGGCAAACTATTACGTTTACGTCCACCCGAATTCGAAGAATGTAGCAAAGATTATCGCAAGTAAGTCTGTCAGTCTTATCAATAAGGCCCACAGCGTGGAGGATAAGTTGATACCTGCCTAGGTCATCAGGCTGTTGTGTAACACTCGTACAACAGAGCATGATCTTTGCTGAGAAACTGTGATAGACCTGGCACCATCATCACTTTCTTTCTCTCAGTATCAGCTTTTAGGATCTCCAGAATTGGTGAGGGATTATATTGATTAGATTATAACCAACAATGTCTCAATTACTGTAGATGTTGTTACAGTGTTGGTTTGTTCTGAAAATTTTGTTACAGCGTTGTTTTGTTCTGAAGAGTTTGTTACAGCGTTGTTTTGTTCTGAAGAGTTTGTTACAGCGTTGTTTTGTTCTGAAGAGTTTGTTACAGCGTTGTTTTGTTCTGAAGAGTTTGTTACAGCGTTGTTTTGTTCTGAAGAGTTTGTTACAGCGTTGTTTTGTTCTGAAGAGTTTGTTACAGCGTTGTTTTGTTCTGAAGAGTTTGTTACAGCGTTGGTTTGTTCTGAAAATTTTGTTACAGCGTTGTTTTGTTCTGAAGAGTTTGTTACAGCGTTGTTTTGTTCTGAAGAGTTTGTTACAGCGTTGTTTTGTTCTGAAGAGTTTGTTACAGCGTTGTTTTGTTCTGAAGAGTTTGTTACAGCGTTGTTTTGTTCTGAAGAGTTTGTTATATCGCCGTCGTGTTCTAAACATTTCGTTATGGCATTGTTTTGTTCTAAACATTTCGTTATAGCATTGTTTTGTTCTAAACATTTTGTTACAGGGGTGTTTTGTTCTGGACATTTTGTTACAGCGTTGTTTTCTTCTAAATATTTTCTTACTGTGGTGCTGTGTTCTGAACATATCGTTACAATGGTGTTTTGTTGTTGCAGGTCTGTCCTGTGCTGTACAAGGTCGTCCCAGAAGTGACAAGACATGCTCGTGAAGCTCATGTTGTTGCAGAGCTGTCTTGTGCTGTACAAGGAGGCTCAGAAGTGACAAGACACGAAGCTCATATTGTTTCAGAGCTGTTTTGTGCTGTACAATGTCGTCCCAGAAGTGACAAGACACGAAGCTCATGTTGTTTCAGAGCTGTCTTGTGCTGTACAAGGTCGTCCCAGAAGTGACAAGACATGCTCGTGAAGCTCATGTTGTTGCAGAGCTGTCTTGTGCTGTACAAGGAGGCCCAGAAGTGACAAGACACGAAGCTCATGTTGTTTCAGAGCTGTCTTGTGCTGTACAAGTTCGTCCCAGAAGTGACAAGACACGAAGCTCATGTTGGACTAATGGGAATGTTTGCGGAATTTTCCATAAACGTCTGTTGGGAAGGCCATGCCAGAGGTCAGCACTGTCTAGGGGGCATCCGTCAATCAAGGAGGAGGATGGACTGGAACAATGGTCCAAGGAAGACGTTCATGTTGTGGTCCAAACAAGAGGCTCGTTTTGTGGTCCAAACAAGAGGTTCGTGTTGTGGTTCAAACAAAAGTTCGTGTTGTGGTCCAAACAAGATGTTCGTGCTGTGGTCCAAAAAAAAAGAGGTTTGTGGTGTGGTCAAAACAAGAGGTTCGTGCTGTGATCCAAACAAAAGGTTCGTGTTGTGGTCCAAACAAGAGGTTCGTGATGTGGTCCAAGCAAGAGGCTCGTGTTTTGGTCCAAACAAGAGGTTCGTGTTGTGGTCCAAACAGGTGGTTACTGTTGTGGTCCAAACAAAAGTTTCATGTTGTAGTCCAAACAAGAGGTTCGTGTTGTGAATTTCTGAACGTGAAGGAGGTGCTAGTTGTGGAAATTCATCGTCATTTGGTGGAAATCTGTGGAGACAGTGTGATGATTCGACAGCATATGGCAAAATGGTGTGTAGAATTTCCAACGGGGCGAGTGACAACCAGTAACTTAGCGCGGAGTGGCAGATCCACGACAGCAGGTCTGGCAGCAGACAAAACGCACATTGAACTTGAGCTATTGGGAACAGGCGAGTGACTGAACGAACTGACGCATGACCTGAGTCTATCATGTGAAACAATGTCCAGAACAATTGTGCAGTTAAGATTTCATAAAGTATGTGCACGCTGGACCTGCGAGCCCTTTCCGAGGATCACAAGACAAAGAGAATGGCGTACTAGTCTGTCCTGTCATTCCTGCAACAATATGCCACTCACGGTCGAGACTTTCTGGAAGGCATTGTTGTCGATGGCGAGACATGGGCTCACCATGGCATCCAGAATCAAAATCTGCAAGCAAGGAATGGAAGCATACGGGCTCCCCACGAACCAGGCAAATCAAGGTCCTGCCCTCTGTTGACAAAGTGATGGTCACAGTGTTCTGGAACCAGGAAGGCGTGTTGCTGGTCGATTTCCTGAAAAGGGGAGCAACCATTAATTAACATGTCTATGATGTATCACTGGAACGTTTACAAGTTGCCATCATAGAAAGGGGAACAACCATTAATTAACCTGTCTACGATGCATCACTGGAACGTTTACAAGTTGCCATCATAGAAAGGGGAACAACCATTAATTAACATGTCTACGATGCATCACTGAAACGTTGACAAGTTGCCATCAGTCGTCGACGTCCTGGGCTGTTGACTGTGTTGCTCCTCCTGATAACACAGACCCACTTCAATTCCAGAACTTTTGCAAGATTTTCTATGGGAGAATCTGGGCCATCTCCTTATGGTCCCGATCTGGCATCAAGAGATTTTCACCTGTTCCCAGCTCTCAAGGAACGTCTTGGTAGCCACATGTTTCAGAGCGACGAGGATGTGAAGAGGGCGGTAACAGTGTGGATCTATGTTCAGGAGACAGCACATCGTACGAAACGGGCATCAGAAACCTGTCCTACGCTTAGATAAATTCTCCAGCCGTCATGGCGACCACATAGAAAAACAATTTTTTTCTTCATGGAGCAGTTTACAACTTGCTGTGTCCAAATAAATTTTGTTCTTGAAGTAATAAGCCTCGTAAACTTAACTTTTGGTTAAAAAAAAAGGTAACTTCTTCGTACCGCCCTCATAAATTCGGCATAGCGCTGTATGATTCTGTATATTTTCTTATTGTTTATATTATGTTAGTACAGAAAATTATATTTGAATATAAACAAAGAAGTTGGAGCATATCTTTTAAATCAGCTGGGCAACGTTGAGAATGGTAACTAGATGCGAGTTCTCGATTCTCCTGTAATCCTTGGCGGGTTTGTGATCTAAAACCAGGCTTAAGTTACTAGAGGCTGACCAATAAAAGATGAGGAAGGAGGGCCCCAGGTCAGTGTCAAAGTTAGGACCTTTACTTAGCCTGCATAAAGCAGTTTAAGAAGAAACCGTCTGAAAAAGATATCTCCCACTTCATCAAATCCGCTTACAGTGAGTCTCGGCCCAGTTTGTCGTGTTTGTCACGTGGTTTCTTCTGTCAATCACTGCTTCGTCTCTCTCACGTGTAGACCAGAGTTGCTAATTTCATGAAGAAAAAAAAAACTCAACAAAAGATGCCGAGATCAGTTTTTCACAACCTTTTTTTAGTGCAACCCGAAATCAGCACTAGAACGTGACCAAAGGCCCGTGAAAAATAGAGAAATCTTTTTAAAAAGAAAGAAAATAAACAAAAAAATAGAGAAAATAAATAAAAAATAGAGAAAATAAACAACAACAAAATAAGAGAAAATACCGAAAGTCATCAGAGATGGAATATTCCAGTGTCTTTAACATTAAGCAAAGGATGTAGTCGCTGTCTGGTGTGACAGTCTACGACCCATGGATGATATGCTGGTGCCAAGGCTGGCGACCCATAGCTGACATTTTGGTGCCAAGGTTGGCGACCCATAGCTGACATATTTGTGTCAGGGTTGGCGATCCATAGCTGACATTTTGGTGTCAGGGTTGGCGACCCATAGCTGACATTTTGGTGCCAAGATTGGAGAACCATAGCTGACATGCTAGCGTCAGGGTTTGCAAACCATAACTGACCAAGACCCTGACCCTCCTCTCTGTTGGCTGCTCCAGTAACAGGCCTAACCTGAGTAATGGGGCAAGGATCACCGTAGTCCACGTGGTGGTGGAGCCTGCTGAAGAAATACTACACTCCTTCCTACTTTTTACCTCCACTCAGGAGCTGCAAAAAAAGTCTGTCATAAGCCACTCCCAATCCGACACAATGCAGTGCCTTAACATCCCCAGAGATCGGCTACAAAGATCACCAGCTCACAGCTCCAGGGAAGTCAGCGCTCACCTTTCTGCAAAACATAACTAACAAGTAATTCAAATGTCATTTTTATTTCTGTTTTTTGTCATCTACTAGCTTTATTTGATGATGTCATCTACTAGCTTTATTTCGTGATGTCATCTACTATCTTTATTTGGTGATGTCATCTACTATCTTTATTTGGTGATGTCATCTACTATCTTTTTTTGGTGATGTCATCTACTATCTTTATTTGGTGATGTCATCTACTATCTTTATTTGGTGATGTCATCTACTATCTTTATTTGGTGATGTCATCTACTATCTTTATTTGGTGATGTCATCTACTAGCTTTATTTGGTGATGTCATTTACTAGCTTTATTTGGTGATGTTATCTACTATCTTTATTTGGTGATGTCATCTACTAGCTTTATTTGGTGATGTCATCTACTATCTTTATTTGGTGATGTCATCTACTAGCTTTATTTGGTGATGTCATCTACTAGCTTTATTTGGTGATGTCATCTACTATCTTTATTTGGTGATGTCATCTACTAGCTTTATTTGGTGATGTCATCTACTATCTTTATTTGGTGATATCATCTAGCTTTATTTGGTGATGTCATCTACTATCTTTATTTGGTGATATCATCTATCTTTATTTGGTGATGTCATCTACTAGCTTTATTTTGTGATGTCATCTACTAGCTTTATTTGGTGATGTCATCTACTAGCTTCGTGTGATGATGTCATCTACAAGCTTTATTTCATGATGTCATCTACTAGCTTTATTTTGGTGATGTCATCTACTAGCTTTATTTCATGATGTCATTTACTAGCTTTATTTCATGATGTCATCTACTAGCTTCATGTGATGATGCCATCTACTAGCTTTATTTCATGATGTCATCTAATAGCTTTATGTGTTTGTCATCTAATAACTCTATTTGTTTGTCATCTACTAACATATTTGTTTGTCATCTACTAGTTTTATTTGTTTGTCATCTGCTAGTTTTATTTGTTTGTCATCTAATAACTCTATTTGTTTGTCATCTACTAACATATTTGTTTGTCATCTACTAGTTTTATTTGTTTGTCATCTGCTAGTTTTATTTGTTTGTCATCTAATAACTCTATTTGTTTGTCATCTACTAGTTTTATTTGTTTGTCATCTGCTTGCTTTATTTGACTTTTTAAAAAACTCTTCACCATTATCATTTCTGAAATCGTCACTATCAGTATTTTCATTAACACCTTAGTCTTGTCTGTTATTATCTTCCTTATCATCTTTCTCATCCCTACAGTTATCTTCAGTTAATTTTCTTCGTGGAAACAATTTGAACTCCTTTAACTCCAGAGTTTGCACGTTGGTCAGTGAAAACACATCTCTCAGATCTTTGGGGCGGAAAGACCTTCTAATATACTTCAAAGACTGGGCCGCCAATCATCGTTGTCTTGGCTGATAGCAACAATTTGTAGGTGAAAGATCACATTACAGAGGAAAGACCTTAGTCCGGCCATCAGGACTTCTAGAGAACATGGAAAGGTTGGCGCGACCTACGATTACTTACAACAGGAAATTGTGGGCAGCGAGAGAATTTTTAATTAATATCCTCTGACCAGTTTTACTGTCGTCAGCTCTTTGGTGTTTAAAGGTGTGTCCTTTTTTTTTTTCAATATAAATCGGCAGCGGTAATCGACCATTTCCAAAAGTTTCAGTTTTTTTCTTTTTTTATATTTCGGTATTTTACGGTAATTGCCGGTTAACGACGTTACTGAACCCTACGACAACGTCCTACAACCTTACCCCGCGACCCAACCTCACAACCTCATTACCTCACAACCTCATTACCTCACTACCTCACTACCTCACAACCTCACTACCTCACAACCTCACTACCTCACAACCTCACTACCTCACTACCTCACAACCTCACTACCTCACAACCTCACAACCTCACTACCTCACTACCTCACAACCTCACAACCTCACTACCTCACGAATTTACCTCAAAGCCAGGAGACCTTACCTCAAAGCCTCGAGATCCTACTTCAAAACCCTGCTACTCTTACCTTAGACCTCAGGGACCCCACTTGGGATCACACAGTGACCGTAGGAAGCCCGAGATCAGCTGAACAAGAAAACACAAATATTCTACATCAAAAACAGATAATGAAAACATTACTAGAGCCAGACAATGAAAACATTACTAGAGTCAGATAATGAAAACATTACTAGAGACAGATAATGAAAACATTACTAGAGCCAGATAATAAAAACATTACTAGAGCCAGACAATGAAAACATTACTAGAGCCAGATAATGAAAACATTACTAGAGTCAGGTAATACAAACATTACTAGAGCCAGATAATGAAAACATTACTAGAGCCAGATAATGAAAACATTACTAGAGCCAGATAATGAAAACATTACTAGAGTCAGGTAATACAAACATTACTAGAGCCAGATAATGAAAACATTACTAGAGTCAGGTAATACAAACATTACTAGAGCCAGATAATGAAAACATTACTAGAGTCAGGTAATACAAACATTACTAGAGCCAGATAATGAAAACATTACTAGAGCCAGATAATGAAAACATTACTAGAGTCAGGTAATACAAACATTACTAGAGCCAGATAATGAAAACATTACTAGAGCCAGATAATAAAAACATCATGAGATCTAGACAATGAAAACATTACTAGAGTCAGGTAATACAAACATTACTAGAGCCGGATAAAGACAACATTACTAGAGCCAGACAATGAAAACATTACTAGAGCCAGATAATAAAAACATCATGAGATCTAGACAATGAAAACATTACTAGAGCCAGATAATGAAAACACTACTAGAGCCAGATAATGAAAACATTACTAGAGCCAGAAAATGAAAACATTGCTAGGGCCAGATAATGAAAACATTACTAGGGCCAGATAATGAAAACATTACTAAAGCCAGAAAATAAAAACATTACTAGGCCCAGATAATGAAAACATTACTAGAGTCAGGTAATAAAAAGATTACTAGAGCCAGATAATGAAAACATTACTAGAGTCAGGTAATAAAAACATTACTAGAGCCGGATAATGAAAACATTACTAGAGCCGGATAAAGAAAACATTACTAGAGCCAGACAATGAAAACATTACTAGAGCCAGATAATAAAAACATCATGAGATCTAGACAATGAGAACATTACTAGAGCCAGATAATAAAAACATCATGAGATCTAGACAATGAAAACATTACTAGAGCCAGATAATAAAAACGTCATGAGATCTAGACAATGAAAACATTACTAGAGCCAGATAATAAAAACGTCATGAGATCTACACAATAAAAACATTACTAGCGCCAGATAATGAAAACATTACTAGAGCCAGATAATGAAAACATTACTAGAGCCAGAAAATGAACACATTACTAGAACCAGAAAATGAAAACATTACTAGAGTCAGATAATAAAAACATCATGAGATCTAAACAATGAAAACATTACTAGAGCCAGAAAATGAAAACATTACTAGGGTCAGATAATAAAAACATCATCAGATCTAAACAATGAAAACATTACTAGAGCCAGATAATGAAAACATTACTAGAGCCAGACAATGAAAACATTACTAGAGCCAGATAATAAAAACATCATGATATCTAGACAATGAAAACATTACTAGAGCCAGATAATAAAAACATCATGAGATCTAGACAATGAAAACATTACTAGAGCCAGATAATAAAAACGTCATGAGATCTAGACAATGAAAACATTACTAGAGCCAGATAATAAAAACGTCATGAGATCTAGACAATAAAAACATTACTAGCGCCAGATAATGAAAACATTACTAGAGCCAGATAATGAAAACATTACTAGAGCCAGAAAATGAACACATTACTAGAACCAGAAAATGAAAACATTACTAGAGCCAGATAATAAAAACATCATGAGATCTAAACAATGAAAACATTACTAGAGCCAGAAAATGAAAACATTACTAGGGTCAGATAATAAAAACATCATCAGATCTAAACAATGAAAACATTACTAGAGCCGGATAAAGAAAACATTACTAGAGCCAGACAATGAAAACATTACTAGAGCCAGATAATAAAAACATCATGAGATCTAGACAATGAAAACATTACTAGAGCCAGATAATAAAAACGTCATGAGATCTAGACAATGAAAACATTACTAGAGCCAGATAATAAAAACGTCATGAGATCTAGACAATAAAAACATTACTAGCGCCAGATAATGAAAACATTACTAGAGCCAGATAATGAAAACATTACTAGAGCCAGAAAATGAACACATTACTAGAACCAGAAAATGAAAACATTACTAGAGCCAGATAATAAAAACATCATGAGATCTAAACAATGAAAACATTACTAGAGCCAGAAAATGAAAACATTACTAGGGTCAGATAATAAAAACATCATCAGATCTAAACAATGAAAACATTACTAGAGCCGGATAAAGAAAACATTACTAGAGCCAGACAATGAAAACATTACTAGAGCCAGATAATAAAAACATCATGAGATCTAGACAATGAAAACATTACTAGAGCCAGATAATAAAAACATCATGATATCTAGACAATGAAAACATTACTAGAGCCAGACAATGAAAACATTACTAGAGCCAGACAATGAAAACATTACTATAGCCAGATAATAAAAACATCATGATATCTAGACAATGAAAACATTACCATGGCCAGATAATAAAAATACCATGACAGCCAGATAATGAAAACATTACCAAGGCCAGATAATAAAAATACCATGACAGCCAGATAATGAAAACATTACCATGGCCAGATAATAAAAATACCATGACAGCCAGATAATGAAAACATTACCAAGGCCAGATAATAAAAATACCATGAGAGCCAGATAATGAAAACATTACCAGGGCCAGATAATGAAACAATTCTTGTATCCTGATCAGGAAAATAAGTGGTTTTAAAATAAATAGGCAAAATACCATGATGATAATGGGTGATGATGATGATGATGATGATGATAATGATGATGATGATGATATTTATGATAGAGGTGGTTGGTGATGATGATGATGATGGTATGCTGGAAACAAGTTTTATGTTAGATAAATGAAAGACCTGCGATCCAATGTGGTCACGTGAAAGCGGGAATCCCTGCTGGCCACATCACAGCAACGGCTCTGCTTGTCACGTGATGCAGGTGCTATAATTTATATTTCTATCCCACCATTACAAGTCTTCAGATCTTCACAAACACTGCCCTCACTGTGTACAACCTTCTCTTCAGTCTGTCTTCAGATCTTCACAAACACTGCCCTCACTGTGTACAACCTTCTCTTCAGTCTGTCTTCAGATCTTCACAAACACTGCCCTCACTGTGTACAACCTTCTCTTCAGTCTGTCTTCAGATCTTCACAAACACTGCCCTCACTGTGTACAACCTTCTCTTCAGTCTGTCTTCAGATCTTCACAAACACTGCCCTCACTGTGTACAACCTTCCCTTCTCATTTGACCTACAAATTCTTCATATCATATCTTCAGTCAAGTTTTCTACCTGTTTTTAGCAGTAGTTTCCATAAGCAAATTTTGCTACAAATTTTTATGATTAATGTAAGATTTGCTACAAATTTTTATGAGTAATTTAAGATTTGCTACAAATGTCCACATCCTGGAGCAACCTCTTGTCTGGCCAGACTCGGCCTGACCTCTGACCTCGCAAGCAACAATGGCCAGATTGTTTGGAACGTTAACCGAGAAGCTCTGACTGGGTAGAGGGGGAAGGCTACAATCTTCCACAAACTTTAGAACAGGGCAAGCTTACTTTGTGTCCAAACATGGGAGCTGGTGTATCAAAGCTCTTCAAGCCTTCGAGTAATGTGCGGTATGTGGTGCGCGCGCACAGTCTTGTGCGGTATGTGGTGCTGTGTGCGCGCACAATCTTGTGTGTCATGTTTGTGTTTAGATTTGCCACTTGCCCCCCAAAACTGTTCCCATGTGAGAAATGTCGAGGTCAACAGCGAAGACTAGACAGACAACCTGTGACGATCTGGACCAGGCTGAGTGGCAGCTGACAGTCAGATAACGTCTTCTTCTCTGACGTCAAATTATTGGGAACTTCAGAAGATCATGCCATTCAACTCACCCTCCCTTCCCTCTTTGCCTCTCTTTTGTGATGATTTTTTTCAGCTCCTGTGTCCGCAATAATTTTTACATGTAAAACACTTGGATCTGTAATAATTTTTACACATTACAGCACCTTGATCAAGAATAATTTTTACATGTAAAAGCACTTGGATGTAGAATAATTTTTACATATTACAACACTTTGACCTACAATAATTTTTATGTGTAAAATAACTTGGATCTGCAATAATTTGTACACGTAAAAGCACCTGGATCTACATTAATTTTTTACACATTACAACACCTTGATCTACAATAATTTTTACATGTAAAAGCACTTGGATCTACAATAATTTGTACATGTAAAAGCACGTGGATCTACAATAATTTTTACACACTACAGCACCTAGAGCTACAATAATTTTTACACATTACAGCACCTAGAGCTACAACAATTATTTCACTTTACAGTACCTGGATCTACATTAATTTTTACCAACTACGGCACCTGGAGCTACGCGTGGATTTCATCCCTGAAATAAATAAATAGACAAATAAATAAATAAACAAATAAATAAATAAATAAACAAATAAATAAACAAACAAACAAACACATGCATAAGGAATGGTTTGTAAAACCAAAATTATTTCTCAGACAGGAAAACATAAACAACAAGTGACTGGAAGTTACACTACATACATGGCTCCTTGCTGTACATGGTTCCTTGTTGTACATGGCTCCTTGCTGTACATGGGTCCTTGTTGTACATGGCTCCTTGCTGTACATGGTTCCTTGTTACTGTGGCCGCTCATGCCAGTCAAATATTGCCAGAGTCATGTGTCAGATACTCACACTAGACGGTTTCAGCAAGCAACCCGGAGTCTTAGAGAAGTGTTTTGTAGCAAAGACAGACGTTGTCAGAGCTTTTGTTTGTTTGTTTATCATATTTCTATATGTTTATATATTTTTATATGTTTTGTTAATAATTGCAATTTAATTGAAGATAAATAAGATTTCTGTATGCTAGAATGTAGGAATATCATATGTGAGTGTACATATGCGTGTGTTGATGTGTGGACGTATGCGTGGATGTATGTACGCGTGTGCGTTGATGTGTGGACGTGTGTGTGGATGTATGTACGCGTGTGTGTTGATGTGTGGACGTGTGTGTGGATGTATGTACGCGTGTGCGTTGATGTGTGGACGTGTGTGTGGATGTATGTACGCGTGTGCGTTGATGTGTGGACGTGTGTGTGGATGTATGTACGCATGTGTGTTGATGTGTGGACGTGTGTGTGGATGTATGTACGCGTGTGTGTTGATGTGTGTACGTGTGTGTGGATGTATGTACGCGTGTGTGTTGATGTGTGTACGTGTGTGTGGATGTATGTACGCGTGTGTGTTGATGTGTGGACGTGTGTGTGGATGTATGTAACTGTGTGTGTGTGTGTAAATGTTGTGTACAGTTGTGAGAGTTTATATACACAGAGATAATTGTAAAAATGTTAAACAATAAGAAAAACAACACACAGCAGAAATAGTGTGTACATGTTGCTGTGTGTACATGTTGCTGTGTGTACTCTCACAAGCGATCATCACAGCAACAATAGCCGCTGGGTTGTCTGACCTCCAGCGAAACTGTTCAAGCTATTCTTCCCATACAGACGCTCTGATACAGAGAAGTAAAACAATCTTGTACAGCGTGGCAGACGTGCTGGTACAGAGATTGTCTTGTACAGTCTGATATGCTGGTACAGACATTGTTTTGTACAGCGTGGCAGACGTGCTGGTACAGAGATTGTCTTGTACAGTCTGATATGCTGGTACAGAGATTGTCTTGTACAGTCTGATATGCTGGTACAGAGATTGTCTTGTACAGCCTGGCATGCTGGTACAGAGATTGTCTTGTACAGCCTGGCATGCTGGTACAGAGATTGTCTTGTACAGCCTGACATGCTGGTACAGAGATTGTCTTGCACAGCCTGACATAATGGTACAGAGATTGTCTTCTACAGCCTGACATAATGGTACAGAGATTGTCTTGTACAGTCTGACAGACTTGTTGGTACAGAGATTGTCTTGTACAGTATGACATACTGGTACAGAGATTGTCTTGTACAGTCTGACATACTGGTACAGAGATTGTCTTGTACAGCCTGACATAATGGTACAGAGATTGTCTTGTAAAGCCTGACATAATGGTACAGAGATTGTCTTGTACAGCCTGACATAATGGTACAGAGATTATCTTGTACAGCCTGACATAATGGTACAGAGATTGTCTTGTACAATCTGATAGACGTACGGGTAAAAAAGAATGTCATGTACAGTCTGACAGATTTGTTGGTACAGAGATTGTCTTGTACAGTCTGACAGATTTGTTGGTACAGAGATTGTCTTGTACAGTCTGACAGATTTGTTGGTACAGAGATTGTCTTGTACAGTCTGACAGATTTGTTGGTACAGAGATTGTCTTGTACAGTCTGACAGATTTGTTGGTACAGAGATTGTCTTGTACAGTCTGACAGATTTGTTGGTACAGAGATTGTCTTGTACAGTCTGACAGATTTGTTGGTACAGAGATTGTCTTGTACAGTCTGACAGATTTGTTGGTACAGAGATTGTCTTGTACAGTCTGACAGATTTGTTGGTACAGAGGTTGTCTTGTACAGTCTGACAGACTTGTTGGTACAGAGGTTGTCTTGTACAGTCTGGTAGACATGCTGGTACAGAGATTGTCTTGTACAGTCTGGTAGACATGTTGGTACAGAGATTGTCTTGTACAGTCTGGTAGACACGTTGGTACAGAGATTATCTTGTACAGTCTGGTAGACATGTTGGTACAGAGATTATCTTGTACAGTCTGGTAGACATGTTGGTACAGAGATTATCTTGTACAGTCTGGTAGACATGGTGGTACAGAAACTTCTACCGTCTGATTGTCCACATTTTATGTCTCGCTATAAGAAGAGCAACGATCATAAGTCTGAGGAGTGGTAGTAACATCAAAGAAGTCTAGAACCTGTTGTAACATCAAAGAAGTCTAGAACCTGCTGTAACATCAAAGAAGTCTAGAACCTGCTGTAACATCAAAGAAGTCTAGAACCTGCTGTAACATCAAAGAAGTCTAGAACCTGCTGTAACATCAAAGAAGTCTAAAACTTGTTCTAACATTAAAGAAGTCTAGAACTTGTTGTAACATCAAAGAAGTGTAGAACTTGTTCTAACATCAAAGAAGTCTGAAACTTGTTCTAACATTAAAGAAGTCTAGAACCTGTTGTAACATCAAATAAGTCTAGAATCTGCTGTAACATCAAAGAAGTCTAGAACCTGCTGCAACATCAAAGAAGTCTAGAACTTGTAACATCAAAGAAGTCTAGAACTTGTTCTAACATCAAAGAAGTCTGAAACTTGTTCTAACATTAAAGAAGTCTAGAACCTATTGTAACATCAAAGAAGTCTAGAACCTGTTGTAGCATCAAAGAAGTCTAGAACCTGTTGTAACATTAAAGAAAGACCTTGAAACGTCATCAGAAACAAACACCAGAGATTTCATGTTCACTACAATCACAGTGGAGTGTGTCACACAACGGCCAAGATTTTATATCTTTAAGGAACAAATTTGTTATAAATAGGCAACTACGAGGCTTTGGTACGGTAAAGTAAGAGAACACAGTTTTGTAGGATTAGACCTCGAAAAAATTGTAGACAAAGCACTTTAGTGAGACGTGAGAGAAAGAAAAATCACAAGAGGTTTTATATCTGGTTGTTTTCCTGGTCAGATCCTGTCAC
The DNA here is from genome assembly GCA_009760885.1 of Achatina immaculata. Lineage (NCBI taxonomy): Eukaryota > Metazoa > Mollusca > Gastropoda > Stylommatophora > Achatinidae > Lissachatina > Lissachatina immaculata. Next base: position 33,285,996 of record CM019700.1, read on the forward strand.
GTGCCACGTTCCGCCCAGGGGGAGGGGGGGGGGGAAGGGAGGACAGTTTAGCGATCACAGGCTGTAAAAACTCGCCCTGCAGAAAGAAACGATATTTTACTGCCTTTGAAATGTCAAGGTCGTTAGAGCTGGGATCAAAGGTTAAAGGTTAAGCAATTACTTCTTTGGGAATATTTAAGCACAGTTTTATTTCCACATTTGTCAACACTGGTCCAGATATTTGTGGACCAGAGATATGAAACTCGGAGATTTGTGGTCCAGAGATTTATAGTCCAGAGATTTGAGACAACACTGGTCCAGAAAACTGAGAACAACAATGGAGATTTGTGGTCCAGAGAATTGAGACAACACTGGTCCAGAAAACTGAGACAACACTGGTCCGGAGATTTGAAACAACATTTGTCCAGATTATTTTGGTCCAGAGATTTGAGACAACACTTGGCAAAAAGACAACAAACAACACTTGGCTCCTCCCCTCTCTTTCTCTCTCCCTCTTTCCCTCTCTTTCTCTCTCTCCCCTCTGTTTCTATTTCTCTTCTTTCTCTCCCTCCCCCTGTTTCTCTCTCTCCTTTCTTCTCGCTCTTCCTCTCTCTCTCTCTCTCTCTCTCTCTCTCTCTTTCTGTCGCTCCGTCTCTTTCTTTCTCCCATTCTCTCTATTTCTCCCCCTCTCTCTTTCTTTCTCTCTCTCACTTTCTTTCTCCCCGCTTTTCTCTTCTCTCTTTCTCGTACATTTATTTTACCCCCTATCATACCCCCCTCCCTGACCCCTGCACCTCCCTCTCCTCAAAACACTCTCCCACGATCACTTCCGAGAAACTGTCAGAGATGAAAGTTAAGACTCAGTCATCTTTCTCGGGAGAACAACACAGACATGGAGGGAGACATCAGTTACACCCGTCAAATGAAATGGTTATTTGAACAGAATCAGATGTCTTCGACACTATGCTAGGTCCGCCCCTGGCAGAGAGACAGATTTAGATGTCTTCGACACTATGCTAGGTCCGCCCCTGGCAGAGAGACAGATTTAGATGTCTTCGACACTATGCTAGGTCCGCCCCTGGCAGAGAGACAGATTTAGATGTCTTCGACACTATGCTAGGTCCGCCCCTGGCAGAGAGACAGATTTAGATGTCTTCGACACTATGCTAGGTCCGCCCCTGGCAGAGAGACAGATTTAGATGTCTTCGACACTATGCTAGGTCCGCCACTGGCAGAGAGACAGATTTAGATGTCTTCGACACTATGCTAGGTCCGCCACTGGCAGAGAGACAGATTTAGATGTCTTCGACACTATGCTGGGTCCGCCCCTGGCAGAGAGACAGATTTAGATGTCTTCGACACTATGCTGGGTCCGTCCCTGGCAGAGAGACAGATTTAGATGTCTTGGACAGTATACTAGGTCCGCCCCTGGCAGAGAGACAGATTTAGATGTCTTGGACAGTATACTAGGTCCGTCACTGGCAGAGAGACAGATTTAGATGTCTTGGACAGTATACTAGGTCCGTCACTGGCAGAGAGACAGATTTAGATGTCTTGGACAGTATACTAGGTCCGCCCCTGGCAGAGAGACAGATTTAGATGTCTTCGACACTATACTAGGTCCGCCCCTGGCAGAGAGACAGATTTAGATGTCTTGGACAGTATACTAGGTCCGCCCCTGGCAGAGAGACAGATTTAGATGTCTTGGACAGTATACTAGGTCCGCCCCTGGCAGAGAGACAGATTTAGATGTCTTGGACACTATACTAGGTCCGCCCCTGGCAGAGAGACAGATTTAGATGTCTTGGACAGTATACTAGGTCCGTCACTGGCAGAGAGACAGATTTAGATGTCTTGGACAGTATACTAGGTCCGTCACTGGCAGAGAGACAGATTTAAATGTCTTGGACAGTACGAGGGGTGATTGATAAGTTCTCGGCATAAGGTACAACGGATTATTTGTGGACAACGTTTTTGAGTTATTTCTCAGCATAGTCCCCTTGCAAGTTTATGCACTTAGTCCAGCGATCCTGGAGCACATGGATCCCTTCTTTGTAAATGTCGGCATCTTGTGCCAGTAGAAAGTGGTCTACAGCATGAATGACGTCATCATATGAAGTAAATTTGCCACCACTGAGCTCCTTTTTGAGTTTGGTAAACAGGTAATAGTCCGAAGGGGCAAAATCTGGGGAATAAGGAGGATGTTAAAGAAGCTGGAAGCCGAATTCATGAATGGCAGCCATTTCCACCACCGACTTGTGAACTGGAGCATTGTCTTGATGAAAGATGACTCCTCTCATCAGTTTCCATCAAGGCATTTTTTTCAGTTTGACCCGCAGTTGCTTCACAACTGACCGTTCTGCCCTTTTGAAGATAGTCTACCAACAGCACACCTTCTGAATCCCAAAAGATGGAAGCCATCACTTTGCCTGCAGACTGAACCACCCTTGCTTTCTTTGGAGGTGGGGATCTTTGATGTTTTAACTGCTTTGACTGTTCTTTGGTTTCTTGGTGAAAATGATGAACCCAAATCTCATTCATAGTCACAAATTGCTGAAGAAACTTTTCAGGATCTGCAGAAAAATGGCCAAGATTGTCTCTTGACGTGTTGACACGCTGTCGTTTGTGATTAGCTCCAAGAAGTTTCAGGACCCATCGAGCAGAAGCCTTTGTCATTTGAAGATTATTGCGATTAATGGCATGAACACGTTCCAGGGAGATGCCCAACTCAGTAGCAATGTACCGTTCAGTTAGTCGTCGATCCTCCATTATCATGTCATGGATTCTGCCAGTAGTTTCATCAGTGGTTACCGTTCTTGGTCTTCCTGGACGGGGATCATCTTCCAGACTCTCCCTTCCATGTTTGAACTGAACTGCCCATTTCTTCACTGTGCTCTAAGAAGGGGCACTCTCCCCTAGGGTCTTTACCATATCCTCATGGATCTCCTTCGATGATAATCCCTTGATGAAGGTAGCGAATGACTACTCGATGAGAAATTTTATCCATCAATTTCTGCCACCCTTTACCACCTCAGTAGCCTATTAAAAAAAATTGGTTGCAGTTCATTTCTTGAAACTTGGTGCTTAATTTTACATTTACCTGATCTACAAATGCACCTAATTTTCATCTGTGTTTTTAAGTATTTGCACCTTAGGCCGAGAACTTATCAATCACCCCTCGTATGTTAGCCCCACCCCTGACAGAGAGATAGGTTCAGATGTCAACGACAGCATGTTGGCCCCGCCCCTGGCAGAGAGGTAGATTCAGATGTCAACAACAGCATGCTGGCCCCGCCCCTGACAGAGAGACAAGTAAAAGAGTAAAACATGTCCTGGAGAAAAGGGAAAAAATAAACTAAATTTGACGTTTATGACATTCTGGCAAGAACTTACATGACAGTTTGTGTCATGTGGAGAGCACCTCTGTGTATCAGTATAGAGAGATAACTGTCTTTACAGAAAGGGCAATTGTTATGATTCTCTTTTTGAAGATAGTCTACCAACAGCACACCTTCTGAATCCCAAAAGATGGAAGCCATCACTTTGCCTGCAGACTGAACCACCCTTGCTTTCTTTGGAGGTGGGGATCTTTGATGTTTTAACTGCTTTGACTGTTCTTTGGTTTCTTGGTGAAAATGATGAACCCAAATCTCATTCATAGTCACAAATTGCTGAAGAAACTTTTCAGGATCTGCAGAAAAATGGCCAAGATTGTCTCTTGACGTGTTGACACGCTGTCGTTTGTGATTAGCTCCAAGAAGTTTCAGGACCCATCGAGCAGAAGCCTTTGTCATTTGAAGATTATTGCGATTAATGGCATGAACACGTTCCAGGGAGATGCCCAACTCAGTAGCAATGTACCGTTCAGTTAGTCGTCGATCCTCCATTATCATGTCATGGATTCTGCCAGTAGTTTCATCAGTGGTTACCGTTCTTGGTCTTCCTGGACGGGGATCATCTTCCAGACTCTCCCTTCCATGTTTGAACTGAACTGCCCATTTCTTCACTGTGCTCTAAGAAGGGGCACTCTCCCCTAGGGTCTTTACCATATCCTCATGGATCTCCTTCGATGATAATCCCTTGATGAAGGTAGCGAATGACTACTCGATGAGAAATTTTATCCATCAATTTCTGCCACCCTTTACCACCTCAGTAGCCTATTAAAAAAAATTGGTTGCAGTTCATTTCTTGAAACTTGGTGCTTAATTTTACATTTACCTGATCTACAAATGCACCTAATTTTCATCTGTGTTTTTAAGTATTTGCACCTTAGGCCGAGAACTTATCAATCACCCCTCGTATGTTAGCCCCACCCCTGACAGAGAGATAGGTTCAGATGTCAACGACAGCATGTTGGCCCCGCCCCTGGCAGAGAGGTAGATTCAGATGTCAACAACAGCATGCTGGCCCCGCCCCTGACAGAGAGACAAGTAAAAGAGTAAAACATGTCCTGGAGAAAAGGGAAAAAATAAACTAAATTTGACGTTTATGACATTCTGGCAAGAACTTACATGACAGTTTGTGTCATGTGGAGAGCACCTCTGTGTATCAGTATAGAGAGATAACTGTCTTTACAGAAAGGGCAATTGTTATGATTCTCTTTTTGAACTTTTCCGTGGTCGGTCGAGACCGTTCTAGAGCGTCACGTGGTCTGAGAAACCCGTGACAGAGAATTGTGGGAGAGACTCTGAGTGGGCGGGCAGTCTACGTTTGGATGTGTACCTGAGAGGATGGCTTTTATGATGTCTCTGTCGAGAAAATGGATGTTATAGAGTTGTGGAAGAAGGATGCATGGACTGGCCACGTGGCAGGGCAAACCTGCCGGCGGTCAGAATATCGTCATCACCATCTTCATTGTCATTCGATTCATCAATAAAACCTCATGTCAAGTGACACGTAGGACTGGCTTGACTTCTGTACCAGTGTGCTGCCAACTTTAGGACTGAAAGATCCTGGAAGTGAAGGATGGCTGGAGACAGTGAATAACTAATTCAGAAACACTCAGCAAGCATGGCTTCAACTGGTGCCCAACATTCTAATCAGTAACAAAAAATAAGTAAACAAACACAGCGGCACATACGACATCGCCTGGGCAAGGCACAGCTGCATTTGAGGAGGAAATAAGAACCACACTTGAAGTCAGAAGATGCTGACACAAGGAAACTGGAGTGTGCAATAACATAACATTGCTTGCTGTAACTCAGGCCAGTTACACAAATCCAACATTGCCAGAGTATACAAATGCAACATTGCTAGATTATATAAATCCAGCATTGCTATAGTATACACACCCAACATTGCTAGATTATACAAATCCAACATTGCTAGATTATATAAACCCAACATTGCTAGAGTATACACACCCAACATTGCTAGAGTATACAAATCCAGCATTGCTAGAGTATACAAATCCAGCGTTGCTATAGTATACAAATCCAGCATTGCTAGATTATACAAATCCAACATTGCTAGAGTATACACACCCAACATTGCTAGAGTATACAAATCCAGCATTGCTAGAGTATACAAATCCAGCATTGCTAGAGTATACAAATCCAACATTGCTAGATTATACAAATCCAACATTGCCAGATTATACAAATCCAACATTGCTAGATTATATAAATCCAGCATTGCTAGAGTATACAAATCCAACATTGCTAGATTATATAAATCCAGCATTGCTAGATTATATAAATCCAACATTGCTAGATTATATAAATCCAGCATTGCTAGAGTATACAAATCCAACATTGCTAGATTATATAAATCCAGCATTGCTAGAGTATACAAATCCAACATTGCTAGATTATATAAATCCAGCACTGCTAGATTATATAAATCCAACATTGCTAGATTATATAAATCCAGCTTTGCTAGATTATATAAATCCAACATTGCTAGATTATATAAATCCAGCATTGCTAGAGTATACAAATCCAACATTGCTAGATTATATAAATCCAGCATTGCTAGAGTATACAAATCCAACATTGCCAGATTATACAAATCCAACATTGCTAGATTATATAAATCCAGCATTGCTAGAGTATACAAATCCAACATTGCTAGATTATACAAATCCAACATTGCTAGATTATATAAATCCAGCATTGCTAGAGTATACAAATCCAACATTGCTAGATTATACAAATCCAACATTGCTAGATTATATAAATCCAGCATTGCTAGAGTATACAAATCCAACATTGCTAGATTATATAAATCCAGCATTGCTAGAGTATACACACCCAACATTGCTAGAGTCAGCCAAGGTAGGGGCTGCACCGCAAGACCCACAACCTCTCCTAAGGGGGAAATGTTTCAGTATATAAAACACAGCACACTTAGACATTTCTTGAGATTAAATCTGGAAACTTTGTTCCAGGAACTAAACAGGGAACTTGGTAATTAAGTATGCTGTTTATTATATAAATGTTTTCAATAAATGAAAAATATACAGAGAACATCTGTCACATGTGACCACGGTCTAAGGGAAATTACCGAATTATTATTCGTGAAAATAAGGGATATAATAGATGCCAGCATCACATGTAGTAAAATATTCCACGAATTCTCTCCCTTCTAAGGAGGAGATAGCACGTCTTGTCTTCTACCACCTTCGAAATGAAAGCTGGTGTTCTCTGCAGCCGATGCTGTGAAGATGTTGAGGCGCAGCATCGTATCGGCTTAGAAGCGGGTCATGGTAGCTAATTTTTTTCAGTCCCTGAATACAGCTGAAAAGTAAGGGCTGTGCAGTACTTCTCTAGCAGACTCCACCAACACAGGGACTATGGTGATCCCTGCCCCGTTAGCCAGGCTAGGTCTGTTACTAGGGGTAACAACGAAGAGGTTGGACAAGGTCCCACAGCTGTGGGTCACCAGCCTTGACCTCAGCATGTCAGCTATGGTTCACCAGCCTTGACCTCAGCATGTCAGAGACGTGTCGCTTATTGCCAAAGCGGATATATCGATACTGACAAAGAACAAGAACATCAATGTTGACACAGGACAAGAACATTTACAGCAGATAGTCGCTGTAAACAAGGGGTCCGTCAGGGGTGCATATTGTCACCTTACTTATTTAACTTGTATACTGAAAATATAATGAGGAATGTTAGAGAAGATGTAGACAAAGAATATTACGATGCCATAACAATTGGAGGTTATGAAATACCAGAGATTAGATATGCTTATGATACAGTATTGCTGTCCACAACACAAAAAGGAATGGAAAAACTAATTATGTCAGTCCGTAAGAACAGCGAAGAGCAGAACCTCTATCTTAATGCAAAGAAAACTAAATTGATGACAACTGACAAAACAAACAAAACAGCTGAAATATGTATCAAAAACTGGAAGAAGTGGATAGTTTTGAATATCTTGGATCACTGCTAACTAATAATGGAGATACAATGAGGGAAATTAAAAGGAGGACATCTATTGCTCTTCAGAAAGTAAAACAACTAAAGAAGCTGTGGAGAGCAACAGACAGAACTAGAAAAATAAGATTTGTAAGGGCATGCATCTTTCCCATCGCAACATATCCCTGTGAGACCTGGACACTTAACAAAACAGCTGAGAAACACATAAATGCCTTTGAATGTAAATGCTGCAGAAGAGTTCTTCAAATATCATGGACACAAAAAAGAAATATATCCATACAACAGGGTACATAATGGGAAAAAGAAAGAGAGGAAGACCAAGGCGAAGATGGCTGCAAGACATTGTTGATCTGCAAATGGATACGTCAGCAGCAGGCCATCTTGCTCACAACCGAGAGGCCTACAAGAGAGCTGTTAAGGAGGCAAAGTTCCTCAAGGAACACGCAAATGACTGACTTACGTCACTGTGAGGCAGTATACTATCTAAGGGATATAATCCATGATAATTTGAGTATTTTGACCAAGTGATTAAAGCCCTTACGTAATTATGACGATGAGGGTCAGGAAAAGTTAGGGACTTTGGAAAAATCACGGGGAATCATGAACTTTATCCTGGCATGTTTTATGAAAGTTAAATTTAGAATGTCCAGTTAGTTTTTCATTGAAGGTCATTTTTGGATATTGACATCCCGAGATTTTGATGACTTTTATTGAACTTTCTCTGGACATATTTTTATAGCTAGCTAAATTTAGGTTGTTTTTCAGAGACTTGTCCAGGGTCTGTAAACAGGCGATTTAATAAAGTTTAGGGTATAAAAGTTCAGGGCATGAGTCAAGTTTTGTGAACTCGCATGGAGTTAAGAATCTCGTGCTATAGTAAAGGTCATAACAAATGCCTTTTGCGTGAATGTGAATTTAACAGAGAGATAGTTCTGGAAGGATGTCAGAGAAAATGCCTGTTATATAAAAGAACTCAGATCTGAGATGAAGCATGATTTAGGATGATAGAGAGTCATGTAGAAGTTGTGTTTGAGTTTTTTTCTAGAAGTCGCTGTTGAGTAGAAGTTTTCCATTTATGTCTTAGATTCATTGCTATAGTAATTGTCCTGTAGGACAAAGTTTTTGTTAGCAAGAATGTAGTCAGTGTAGTAATATTGTTATTGACTAGACTGAAAGTGTTACAGTGATTCTCACCTTTTCGAGGATGTGTGGTACTGTGGATGATTTTTGGAGCTTCACAGAATTGTTATTTGTCTTCATTTGTAAGTGCTCTGATATTGGTTATTATTTCCAACCCCCTGCCATGTTGGCAGCTCTTTGTTTTGCCTCATTCACATAGTTCATCCAACACTCTATTCATTCAATAAATGTTGACTTTGTATTGTCACTTGAACTCTTGCTTCCTTCATGAGGTCAAATGTATGTGAGTGAGTGAGTGAGTGAGTGAGTGAGTGAGTGAGTGAGCGAGTGAGCGAGTGAGCGAGTGAGCGAGTGAGCGAGTGAGTGAGCGAGTGAGTGAGTGAGTATTGTGACACTCTGTGGTTATTATAAAGTTGATGACCTGGTTTTGTTGTTGAGTCATGTATAATAATGTAACAATCTGCCACTTGGTTTAACAACAAGTACCAAGCTTACAGCAACAACAACATGTAATAATTCAGTACAGTAGTTCTCAAATCTTTAATAGCAACAGACCACTCAATGCAAGTGTCATCTTTTCACACTCGTATTCTCCTAGTAGGTGCGCTCAAGAGAGACAGTGATACTATCTGCAGCTGATGATAAAATATTCCACCAGCTAACTGAAGAGAAACAAATACTGGTTTAACTGTAAAACACATATATTCTACAAAACTTGCAAGGCAAGCAGGGACAAAAATTTCGCTGCGCTACTCTGTGTGGCTCTATCAAAATATCTGGGGGTTTTGAACCCGCTACCTTTTGTTAGTGGCTAGGCCAAGTATAGTATCTCGACCACATTCTGTCATTCTTTTTCCTCCTACTGTATCACTCCAGATCCAAACTCCTTCTCTCAGTCTCTCTCTCTCTCTCTCCTCCCTTTCTCCGTCCCTCATTCTCTCTCTCTTTCTCAGTCCCTCATTCTCTCTCCCTTTCTCCGTCTCTCATTCTCTCTCTCTTTCTCCTTCCCTCATTCTCTCTCTCTTTCTCCGTCCCTCATTCTTTCTCCGTCTCTCATTCTCTTTCTCTTTCTCCTTCCCTCATTCTCTCTCTTTCTCCGTCCCTCATCCTTTCTCCGTCCCTCATTCTCTCTCCCTTTCTCCGTCCCTCATTCTCTCTCTTTTTCTCCTTCCCTCATTCTCTCTCCCTTTCTCCGTCCCTCATTCTCTCTCTCTTTCTCCGTCCCGCATTCTCTCTCTCTTTCTCCTTCCCTCTTTCTCTCTCCCTTTCTCCGTCCCTCATTCTCTCTCTCTTTCTCCTTCCCTCATTCTCTCTCCCTTTCTCCGTCCCTCATTCTCTCTCCCTTTCTCCGTCCTTCATTCTCTCTCTCTCTTTCTCCTTCCCTCATTCTCTCTCCCTTTCCCCGTCCCTCATTCTCTCTCCTCCCCTTTTTTTCTTACCCTCTTTGTCATCACTCAAACGATAATTATTCTCTCAATATTTCTAGAACGCCGCCATCTTGTTTTGATTGCCCAGCCACAAGTACGGTGCTCAGAATGTACCAAAATAAATATTTATACGTTATGGTTTCTTGCTCTCCAATACTCACCAGTGCACTGTGACACCAGTCTCAGATAAGACAGAAGACCTCTGTCAGGACATAAACCACAGTACAGAGAATATTCAGGTTGAGTCAGGCAGCAGGGAGGTAATGCAGCCCTCCGACGAGACCAGAGACAAGATTAACTTCCCACCAGCAAGTGCCAAAAGCATATGGGAAAACCTGGACAAAGGAATATGCAAAGAATTGGACAAACAGCTGAGAGGGAGAAACCTTGAGAAAAAAAAACTGGAAGCATTTGGTAACATCATATATCTTCACTGTCAAAAGCGTTTGGTAACATCATATATCTTCACTGTCACAAAGAGTTTGGTAACATCATATATCTTCACTGTCACAAAGAGTTTGGTAACATCATATATCTTCACTGTCACAAAGAGTTTGGTAACATCATATATCTTCACTGCCCGAAGAGTTTGGTAACATCATATATCTTCACTGTCACAAAGAGTTTGGTAACATCATATATCTTCACTGTCACAAAGAGTTTGGTAACATCATATATCTTCACTGTCACAAAGAGTTTGGTAACATCATATATCTTCACTGCCCGAAGAGTTTGGTAACATCATATATCTTCACTGTCACAAAGAGTTTGGTAACATCATATATCTTCACTGTCACAAAGAGTTTGGTTACATCATATATCTTCACTGTCCGAAGAGTTTGGTAACATCATATATCTTCACTGTCACAAAGAGTTTGGTTACATCATATATCTTCACTGTCACAAAGAGTTTGGTTACATCATATATCTTCACTGTCACAAAGAGTTTGGTAACATCATATATCTTCACTGTCCGAAGAGTTTGGTAACATCATATATCTTCACTGTCACAAAGAGTTTGGTTACATCATATATCTTCACTGCCACAAAGAGTTTGGTTACATCATATATCTTCACTGTCACAAAGAGTTTGGTAACATCATATATCTTCACTGTCACAAAGAGTTTGGTAACATCATATATCTTCACTGTCCGAAGAGTTTGGTAACATCATATATCTTCACTGTCACAAAGAGTTTGGTAACATCATATATCTTCACTGTCACAAAGAGTTTGGTAACATCATATATCTTCACTGCCACAAAGAGTTTGGTAACATCATATATCTTCACTGCCCGAAGTGTTTGGAACCAAACAGGCAAACAGAGAAGAACTAACGCCAAGAAAGTTCAGAAGACATTAAAAAGGCAACAACTCACAAGACCTCTGGGAGTCATGACTTGGAGGGGCCCACATCGCGCTGAGTGTCAGGAGTTTAATAGGGTGGAAACACTTGACTGAGGGGAGGGGGGTACTTCCTCTTTTGACCGGAAGTAGTTGCGTTGTACAATTATATCTATACTAAAATAACTTAATATTGAAGAAGGCTGGCTAGTAAAGAGGATTAAAGAGAGAAAACTGAATTATTTTGGACACATTAAACGTCATGATGGTCTAGAGAACACCGTCTTGGAAGGGTACATAATGGGAAAAAGAAAGAGAGGAAGACCAAGGCGAAGATGGTTGCAAGGCATCGTTGATAATCTGCAAATGGATGCATCAGCAGCAGGCCATCTTACTCACAACCGAGAGGCCTACAGGAGTGCTGTTAGGGAGGCAAAGTTCCGCAAGGGACATGCAAATGAATGAAAGTTGCGTTGTTGTTCCGCTCTCTACAGTAGTGAATGTCCTGCGCATATATATATATATATATATATATATATATATATATATATAATATATATATATACACATATAAGGAAGAGCTGTTGAAGAAATAAACCATTTGCATGTCTCGGCAGCTACATAGACCAGGATAGTGATACCAGAAAGGAAGTTAGAAATGTAAAAGCAGCTTTGACCTTCAAGAATCCTGAGAACATATGGCGCTCAAAAGTTATAAGCACAAAAGCCAAGTTAAGACTATTCAATTCAGATGTCATATCCACCCTCATTTATGCATGGCAAAGCTGGAAAACAACTAAAGAAATAGACAAGAAATTAGATTCTTTCGAAAACAAATGCCTCAGGAAAATACTCGGTATAAAGTGGAACGAATTCAATAACAATGCAGAGATAAGGCAGACAAGCAAACAACAACCAGTCTCATGGGTGATCAGGAAAAGAATATGAACATATGTTGGTCACGTGATGAGAAGAAACAGTCACAGAATCCCAGAACAAGCTATCAAGTGGAACACACAAAAAGTCGAAGAAAAAGAGTTCGACCATGTGAAACTCTAAAGAGGACACTGTTAAGAGAAGCAAGTTTAGTGGAAATAAAAAACCTTGATGAGGTTGAAAAGTTCCCCGAAAACAGAAAATCTTGGCGAACTACCATGAGAGCCCTACCTGACTTTGAACAGCACGGGAAGGATATAAGATGTAATATATAAGAAAGATGAACAATAATTGCAGATCTTTGAGAACAAGATCCTAAGAAGAATCACTGGGTCAACAAAGGATAAAACCAGTGGAGAATGGATAACTAGAAAGAACCTTGAACTGAACAGCGTATTTAAATCTCGTAAATGTCTTGAAACTGAACAGACTACGCTGGCTGGGACATGTATATAGAAATAATAGAAGAGAACAGGCAAACGAAAATGATGTACGCACAAGAGATAAGGGAAACAAGACCAAGGGGTAGACCAAGACAGAGATAGAAAGACAACATAGAAGAGGAAATAAAAGAAATTAGTGTCACCAACTGGAGAGAGAAGATTAGGAACAGAGAGGATTGGAGGTGAACTTTATCTGCAGCAGTGAGACTTAATGACCTGGAAAGCTGAAGAAGAATCATAACACAGATTTTATATTTAGGCGGAGAAAGCTCTTACGTACTTCCGGACAATCCCGGCATCCCCTGGGACGACCTTGGAATCTTTGTTTGAAGTCACGTGTGACATAGTTACAGCAGTGCTTTGTATCAAGACCCTATATTTTAGCTGAGATTGGATAACTCTGAAAGTGAGCAGACACTTTGTCATCTCCCCCCCCCTCCTCTCTTACTGTCATCAAATCCTCTCTTTTCCAACGGCATGCTTTCTTTCTCTCTCTCCCCCTTTCCATTTTTTATTCTCTCCCCCCCCCCCGTCCCATTTTCTTTCTCTCTCTCTTCGTCTCTCTATCTCTCTCCTTCCCATTTTCTCTCTTTCTCCCCTTTAATTTCTCTCCCGCTTCATCCCATTTTCTATCTTTCCCTCTTTAATTTCTCTCTCTCTCTCTCTTTATCTCTCCCTCTTTCTCCTTCCCATTTCATATGTATGTCTCTCCTTATAATTTTCTCTCTCTCCTTCCTTTAATTTCTCTCTCTCCTTCCCATTTTCTTTCTCCCCCTTTAATTTCTCTATCTTTTTGTCTCTCCCTCCCTCCTCTCTCTCCTTTCCATTTTCTCTCTCTCTCCCTTTAATTTCTCTATCTCTTTATCTCTCCCTCCCTCCTCTCTCTCCTTCCCATTTTCTCTCTCTCCCCCTTTAATTTCTCTCTCTCTCTCTTTGCCTCTCTCTCTTTCTCCTTCCAATTTTCTCATTCTCCCACTTTTATTTCTCTCTCTCTCATTCTGTCTTTTTATCTCTTCCTCTCTCTCCTTCCCATTTTCTCTCTCATCCCCTTAATTTCTATCTCTATCTCTTTGTTTCTCCCTCTCTCTCCTTCACATTCTCTTTCTCTCCCCCTTTAATTTCTCTCTCTCTCTCTCTTTGTCTCTCACTCTGTATCTTTCCCATTCTCTCTCCCCCTATAATTCTCTCTCTCTGTGTCTCTCCCTCTCTGTGATTCCCATTCTCTCTATATCCTCCCTTTGATTTCTCTCTCTCTGTCTCTTCATCTATCTCCTTCCAGTTCTCTCTCTCTCCACATTTTAGTTCTCTCTCTCTCTCTTTGCCTCTCCCTCTCTCTCTTTTCCATTTTCTATGTATGTCTCTCTCTCTCCTTCCCATTTTCTATCTCTTTCCCCTTCAATTTGTTTCCCTCTCTTTGTCTCTCTCTCCTTCCCATATTCTCTCTTTTTATATCTCTCCCTCTTTCTGCTTTCTGTTTTCTCTCTCCCACCTTATTTTCTCTCTCTCCCTCTCTTTGTCTCTCCCTCCCATTCTCTCTCTCCCTTTAATTTCTCTCTTCCTTTTTCTTTCTCTTTCTTTTATTTCTCCTCCCTATTCTCTCTCTCCTCCATTAATTTCTTTCTCTCTCTCTTTGTCTCTCCTTTCTCTCCTTCTCATTTTCTATGAAAGTCTCTCTTTCTCCGTCCCATTCTCTCTCTCCCCAGTTAATTTCTCTCTGTGTCTTTCCCTCTATCTCCTTCCCATTTTCTATGTTTGACTTTCTCTCATTCTCATTCTCTCTCTCCCTTTAATTTTTCTCTCTGTCTCTTTGTCTCTCTCTCTGTCTCCTCCCTTTAATTTATCTCTCTCTTTTTCTCTCTCTCTTTCCTATTTTCTCTCTCTCCCCTCTTTTAATTTCTCTCTTTTTCTCTTTGTCCCTCTCTCTCTCTCCTTCCCATTTTCTCTATATCCACACTTTAATTTGTCTTTCTTTCTTGTCTCTACCTCTCTATTCTCTCTCTCACCCCTTCAATTTCTCTCTCTCTCCTTCCCATTCTCTCTCTTTCCCTTCTTTAATTTCTCTCTCTCTTTGTCTCTCTCTCTCTCCTTCCCATTCTCTCTTTTTCTCTTATTTAATTTCTCTCTATCTCTCTTTGTACCTCTCTCCTTTCCATTCTCTCTCTTTCCCTTTTTGAATATCTCTTTCTCTCTCTCTTTCTCTCCCCCTCTCTCCTTTCCATCCTCTCTCTCCCACTTAATTTCTCTCTCTCTCTCTCCTTCCCATTCTCTCTCTGCCCATTTTAATTTCTCTATCTCTACTTCTTCGTCTCTCCCCCCTCTCTAACCCATTCTCTCCCATTTTACTCTATTAATTTCTCTTTCTCTTTGTCTCTCCCTCTCTCTCCTTCCAACTTTCTATCTCTCCCACTTTAATCTCTCTCTCTCCTCTTTTCTTTCCCTCTCTCTCTATCCCATTCTCTCTCTCCCCCTTTAATTTCTCTATCTCCTTCCCATTCTCTCTCTTCTCTCTTTAATTTCTTTCTCTCTTTGTCTCTCCTTCTCTCTTTCCTTCCCATTCTTTCTCCCCCTTTAAATTCTCTCTCTGTCTCTCTCTCTTCTTCCCATTCTCTCTTTCTTTTTCTCTCCCTCTCTCTCCTTCTCATTCTCTCTTTCTCCCTTTAAATTCTCTCTCTCTCTCTCTCTCTCCTTCCCATTCTCTCTTTCTTTTTTCTCTCCCTCTCTCTTTCCTTTCCATTCTTTCTCCCCCTTTACATTCTCTCTCTGTCTCACCCTCTCTCTCTTTCCCATTCTCTCTCTCTTTGTCTCTTCCTTTCTCTCCTTCCCATTCTCCTTCCCTCCTTTAAATTATCTCTCTCACTCTCTCGTGTATCCTCGCTTTAAATCTGGCTCATCTAACAATCTTACCAACTATTGACCAATATCCATATTATCGTCATTATCAAAATCACTCGAAAAACACATACACAAAATAACTCTACGACACATGCAAGAGAACAATTTACTCATAGACAGTCAGTCAGGCTTTAGACCCAATCATTCCTGCTACACAGCTCTTACCAAAATGACAGAAAACTGGTTAGTAAACATAAATGACGACAGACTATGTGGTGCCATCTTTGTCGACTTTAAAAAGGCATTTGATATGATTGACCACGATATTCTTGTAAGAAAAATAAAGACTTATAGACTGCACCCTGACCTAATAAAATTAATTGCATCGTTTCTTTCAGACAGATAACTTGTAGTATTCTTCAACAATTCTCTATCAAATTCTGCTAAAGTTGACACTGGTGTTCCGCAAGGTTCTATTCTAGGCCCGTTGCTCTTTGCTATCTATGTCAATGATCTTCCACTTCATCTTAAACACTCTTCTTGTGACCTTTTTGCTGATGATTGCACAGTCTACACCAGTGACTACGATTGTGTTAATCTAGAATCAACTCTTCAGGTCGAGTTATACAATTTAATTGGATGGAGCAAAAATAATGGCATGATTATAAACGCCGATAAAACAAAATCAATGCTCATAACAACAAGACAGAAACTACAAAACGCAACAAAAACAACACTTCGGCTCTGTACAGAAACATCACAGATAGAAAACGTTAGCGAGCACAAAACACTAGGTCTTATTATTGACCAACATCTGACCTGGAACTTTCATGTGCAATGTCTAACAAAACTCATCGCACAAAAAGTATACCAATTAGCTAAAATTAAGCACTTCATAGATCAAGACACTAGGAAGACATACTACATAGCTCATATACAAACACATTTAGACTACTGCTCAACAGTTTGGGATGGTTGCTCAGTGTCAAATACAAAGAGGCTTTGCTCTCTCCAAAAGCGAGCAGTAAAGCTTATTAGTGACAAAGATCAAGCACAAACAACTAATCATCACAAACGTATAAAAATACTACCTCTTAAGAACAGGTTCCTCTTCAACAAAGCCAAGTTAGTACATCAAAATCTTTCACGGCATGCCCCGCCTTATCTATGGAACCTGTTTAAATTTAGCCCAAAGTGCAGCCAACGCTTGAACAACATATGTCTTCCAAAATCTAGACTTGATCTTTACAAGAAAAGCTTTAGTTATTTTGCTGCTCATCTTTGGAATACCCTCCCATCCTATATAAAAAAAATATAAATTATACTCCTTCCTACAACTACAAGCTTTCCCAATATCTATTTGATGTCGACTACATGCCTCCATGAATTATAAAACTTAAAAGTTATCTTAAGCTGCTCTTACAGACATCGAATACAATTAATTGTTTTCTGAATAGTCCCGTATGTAGTTACTTCTGTACTGAGTGAATGTTTAAGAGCGAAACGTAAATGTTATATTTTATTTTATGTCTCTCAGCTTCAATGTTAGTTATGTTTGTTATATGAACAGCATATTTGTAGAATGTCTGGAATAGAGTGAAAGATGTATGATAAAGGGCAGAATGTCAGACGGGCCTGCGTGCCCAATTCTTAACCCTTTTGAAATAAAGATCAATCAATCAATCAATCAATCTCTTTGTATCTCCTTATTTTCTATGTATGTCTCTCTCTCCTTCCCATTTTCTCTCTCTCTCTCTCTCTCCTTCCCATTTTCTCTCTCTCTCTCTCTCTCTCTTTGCCTGTTTTACATCTTTCTATTAACTCATTTCCTCGTTTTCTCTCTCACCTCTCCCTTTCTTTCTTCCCCTCTCAGCCTGTCACCTCCACCCCCACCCCCATCTCAAAACTTGGCTGCTATTTTGTCTCATATTCTTACACATCCAGTCTCATCTCCGTTAAGTGTCACACATATGCGTAGTTTCTGACAGCGCACATACACATACGTACATACAGACACACACATACAGACACACACATATATACAGACACACACATACAGACAGACACACATACACACATACAGACACATACACACATACAGACATATACACATACACACGTACATACATACAGACATACACACTTATACACAAACACACAGACACACATATACACACAGACCGACACATACACACTCACATACATATGGACACACACATACACACTCACTTACATACAGGCACACACATACACACTCACACATAAACACATACATACACAGACACATACAAATACATACACAGACACATACACAAACACGTACATACAGACATACAAACGCATGCGGAAACCCACTACAACATGTCCTGACCAGTAAGTTTTATGCAAGCTCTAGGAAACATGCTGGATCTGATAGGGTGGAGTCGGACATGGAGTGGGGTGTGTGTGTGTCTCTTTTGTATATTTGTAACTACACTAAGTCGGTGTTGCCAAGGCGAGCACGATATGTTCTTCTTACATCACAACATCCTAGACTTGGACGCACAACATAAACTCAACAGTAGTATCACACACACACAATTTACACTACAGCAACATTATGGACATAATAAATGTATTAGTAACATCACATACAATACCAACGTAACAGTAACATGGCATACATAACATCGTCACAAAAGGAGCATCACACATAGACACGTACATACATACAGACATACACACTTATACACAAACACACAGACACACATATACACACAGACCGACACATACACACTCACATACATATGGACACACACATACACACTCACTTACATACAGGCACACACATACACACTCACACATAAACACATACATACACAGACACATACAAATACATACACAGACACATACACAAACACGTACATACAGACATACAAACGCATGCGGAAACCCACTACAACATGTCCTGACCAGTAAGTTTTATGCAAGCTCTAGGAAACATGCTGGATCTGATAGGGTGGAGTCGGACATGGAGTGGGGTGTGTGTGTGTCTCTTTTGTATATTTGTAACTACACTAAGTCGGTGTTGCCAAGGCGAGCACGATATGTTCTTCTTACATCACAACATCCTAGACTTGGACGCACAACATAAACTCAACAGTAGTATCACACACACACAATTTACACTACAGCAACATTATGGACATAATAAATGTATTAGTAACATCACATACAATACCAACGTAACAGTAACATGGCATACATAACATCGTCACAAAAGGAGCATCACACATAGACAACATCAAGACAAAAGTAACATTACACATGTAACATTAAGAAAACAACATCACACACAATATCAACACAACATTAGCGCTATACAGAATATGTTGAACATCACACATGATATTAAAATCTCATATAAAATAAAAATAATGCACAATAATAACACAAACATCAACACCACAAGCGAACTTCAACACAAAAACTTCAACAGCATACGCAAACATAAACATCATACACAAACTTCAGTACTACAAATAAACATCAACACCAAACATAACAAAAACATCATACATAACGTAAACACCATACACAAACATAAACACCTTACACAAACACCATCACCATACATGACATCATATGCAAGCATCAACACCATACATAGGA
This sequence comes from Achatina immaculata, assembly GCA_009760885.1. NCBI lineage: Eukaryota > Metazoa > Mollusca > Gastropoda > Stylommatophora > Achatinidae > Lissachatina > Lissachatina immaculata. The sequence goes on from CM019700.1 coordinate 33,305,133, forward strand.
ACAACACCATATACAAATAACAATACCATACATAACATCAGCACCACATAAAAACATCAATACCATACATATCTAAAACACTATACTTAACATCAACATCATATACATACATCAACACCATATAAAAACAACACCACCATACGTAACATCAACACCATATAAAAGCAACACCACCATATAAAAACAACACCACCATACGTAACATCAACACCATATACACATATCAAGACCATACATAACATCAACACCATATACAAATATCAAGTCCATAATAACATCAAGACAAACCTAAAGCGTCTGGAGGTACAAAACATTCTCGAATCTTATTATTACTGTAAGACTGGCATCGATTTCTTGAACTAACTGATTACGATAGCAACACGTTGAATCTGTTAAAGGCTCAAGATTTACCTGGTATTAATTCCCTCTAACCTCTTTCATGACCCCAGATATGTGTAGACAGTCTGGGTCTCTCTCTCTCTATTCCCTCTCTCTATCCTTTCTATTTCTCTGCCCCACCCCCACCCCAACATCTCTCTCTCTCTCTGTCCATCCACGTTACACAATCGCTTGTCTCATGTTAACAGCGAAGCCATTTCCAGATTTGAGACCGGCGGCGCCAGAGTATTATCATTATTTGTGATGTCTACATGTTTCTATTACTTGTTGATGTGATGTCTACATGTTTCTATTACTTGTTGATGTGATGTCTACATGTTTCTATTACTTGTTGATGTGATGTCTACATGTTTCTATTACTTGTTGATGTGATGTCTACATGTTTCTATTACTCGTTGATGTGATGTCTACATGTTTCTATTACTTGTTGATGTGGTGTCTACATGTTTCTATTACTTGTTGATGTGATGTCTACATATTTCTATTACTTGTTGATGAGATGTCCTGATCTTGGTCATTTGGCTTTTTCTTGCCTCACACACTCACACAGACACACACAGACAAAAAGAGTCTGTGGGGGTGGGGTGGGAGATGTTAAAGTTACAAAAGTTACATTACGAAATGTCACTGTAAGAAAATCTTACTGCCAGATCACTAGACAATGACGTGCTGTAACAACAGGGAGGCGCTGCCAGATCACTAGACAAAGACGTGCTGTAACAACAGAGAGGCGCTGCCAGATCAGTAGACAATGACGTGATATAACACCATGGAGGCACTGCCAGATCACTAGACAATGACGTGTTGCAACACCAGGGACGCACTGCCAGATCACTAGACAATGACGTGTTGTAACACTATGTAGGCGCTGCCAGATCACTAGACAATGACGTGTTGCAACACCAGGGAGGCGCTGCCAGATCACTAGACAATGACGTGCTATAACACCAGGGAGGTGCTGCCAGATCACTAGACAATGACGTGTTGCAACACTATGGAGGCGCTGCCAGATCACTAGACAATGACGTGCTGCAACATTATGGAGGCACTGTCAGATCACTAGACAATGACGTGCTGTAACACCAGGGAGGCGCTGCCAGATCACTAGACAGTGACGTGCTGTAACACCAGGGAGGCGCTGCCAGAACACTGGAAAATGACGTGCTATAACACCAGGGAGGCGCTGCCAGATCACTAGACAATGACGTGTTGTAACACTATGGAGGCACTACCAGATCAGTAGACAATGACGTGTTGTAACACTATGGAAGCGCTGCCAGATCACTAGACAATGACGTGCTGTAACACCAGGGAGGCGCTGCCAGATCAGTAGACAATGACGTGTTGTAACACCAGGGAGGCACTGCCAGATCACTAGACACTGACGTGCTGTAACACCAGGGAGGCGCTGCCAGATCAGTAGACAATGACGTGTTGTAACACCAGGGAGGCGCTGCCAGATCACTAGACAATGACGTGTTGTAATACCGGGGAGAAACTGTCAGATATCTATACCATGACTTGCTGTAACACCAGGGAAAAACTGTCAGATCTCTATACTATGACGTGCTGTAACACCATGGAGGAACTGTCAGATCTCTAGACCATGACGTGCTGTAACACCAGGAAGGCACTACCAGATCTCTAGACCATGACGTGCTTTAACACCAGGAAGGCAATACCAGATCTCTAGACCATGACGTGCTGTACATCCTCCCCAACTTCAGAAGAAGACAGGTACTTATCTCTACACATCCATGAGTGGAGTGTCTGCGGTTGGATTCGAACCATTCTTCTTCATAATAAGAGATTAGTGCGCTGACAAACTGGCCACACACAAGCTCTGAAACGAAACTTAATTAATGAGCTGGAAACATGACAAGTTTGTAACTACAGCAAGCCAACACAGGAGAACTGTAAGAGAGTGTGTGAGGTTCATGTCAGATTAATGTGAGGTTATTCATTCATTCATTTGCATGTCCCTTGCGGAACTTTGCCTCCCTAACAGCACTCTTGTAGGCCTCTCGGTTGTGAGCAAGATGCCCTGCTGCTGATGCATCCATTTGCAGATCATCAACGATGTCTTGCAGCCATATTCGTCTTGGCCTTCCTCTCTTTCTTTTCTCCATTATGTACCCTTCCAAGACAGTCTTGTGTAGATTATCATGACGTTTAATGTGTCCAAAATATTTAAGTTTTCTCTCTTTAATCCTCTTTATTAGCCAGTCTTCTTCAATATTAAGTTCTTGTAGTATGGATATATTTGCTCTTTTTTGTGTCCATGATACTTGAAGAACTCTTCTGTAGTATTTACATTCAAAGGCATTTATGTGTTTCTCAGCTGTTTTGTTAAGTGTCCATGTCTCTGCTTCCTTTCTTTCTCTCATGTGAGTTAATATATCTTCTGTCATCGAGCTCTGCTTCCTTTCTTTCCCTCGTATATCTTCTGTCATCCAGCTCTGCTTCGTTTCTTGCTCTCATATATCTTCTGTCATCCAGTTCTGCATCCTTTCTTTCTCTCATATATCTTCTGTGATGCAGCCCTGCTTCCTTTCTTTCTCTCATATATCTTCTGTTATCCAGCTCTGCTTCCTTTCTTTCTCTCATATATCTTCTGTCATCCAGCCCTGCTTCCTTTCTTTCTCTCATATATCTTCTGTCATCCAGTTCTGCTTCCTTTCTTTCTCTCATGTGAGTTAATATACCTTCTGTCATCCAGCTCTGCTTCCTTTCTTTCTCTCATATATCTTCTGTCATCCAGATTTGCTTCCTTTCTTTCTCTCATATATCTTCTGTCATCCAGCCCTGCTTCCTTTTTTTCTCTCATATATCTTCTGTCATCCAGCTCTGCTTCCTTTCTTTCTCTCATATATCTTCTGTCATCCAGCTCTGCTTCCTTTCATTCTCTCATGTGAGTTAATATATCTCTGTCATCCAGTTCTGCTTCCTTTCTTTCTCTCATGTGAGTTAATATATCTTTTGTCATCCAGCTCTGCTTCGTTTCTTTCTCTGATATATCTTCTGTCATCCAGCTTTGCTTCCTTTCTTTCTCTCATATATGAGTTAATATATCTTCTGTCATCCAGCTTTGCTTCCTTTCTTTCTCTCATATGAGTTAATATATCTTCTGTCATCAAGCTCTGCTTCATTTCTTTGTCTCATATGAGTTAGTATATCTTCTGTCATCCAGCTTTGATTCCTTTCTTTCTCTCATATATCTTCTGTCATCCAGCTCTGCTTCCTTTCTTTCTTTCATATATTTTCTGTCATCCAGCTTTGCTTTCTTTCTTTCTCTCATATATCTTCTGTTATCCATCTCTGCTTCCTTTCTTTCTCTCATGTGAGTTAATATATCTTCTGTCATCCAGTTCTACTTCCTTTCTTTCTCTCATATATCTTCTGTCATCCAGCTCTGCATCCTTTCTTTCTCTCATATATCTTCTGTCATCCAGCCCTGCTTCCTTTCTTTCTCTCATATATCTTCTGTCATCCAGCTCTGCATCCTTTCTTTCTCTCATATATCTTCTGTCATCCAGCTCTACTTCCTTTCTTTCCCTCATATATCTGCTGTCATCCAGCTCTGCTTCCTTTCTTTCTCTCATATATCTTCTGTCATCCAACTCTGCTTCCTTTCTTTCTCTCATATATCTTCTGTCATCCAGCTCTGCTTCCTTTCTTTCTCTCATATATCTTCTGTCATCCTGTTCTACTTCCTTTCTTTCTCTCATATATCTTCTGTCATCCAGCCCTGCTTCCTTTCTTTCTCTCATATATCTTCTGTCATCCAGCTCTGCTTCCTTTCTTTCTCTCATATATCTTCTGTCATCCAGCCCTGCTTCCTTTCTTTCTCTCATATATATTCTGTTATCCAGTTCTGCTTCCTTTCTTTCTCTCATATATCTTCTGTCATCCAGCCCTCTTCCTTTCTTTCTCTCATATATATTCTGTCATCCAGTTCTGCTTCCTTTCTTTCTCTCATATATCTTCTGTCATCCAGTTCTGCTTCCTTTCTTTCTCTCATATATATTCTGTCATCCAGTTCTGCTTCCTTTCTTTCTCTCATATATATTCTGTCATCCAGTTCTGCTTCCTTTCTTTCTCTCATATATCTTCTGTCATCCAGTTCTGCTTCCTTTCTTTCTCTCATATATCTTCTGTCATCCAGCTCTGCTTCCTTTCTTTCTCTCATATATCTTCTGTCATCCAGCTCTGCTTCCTTTCTTTCTCTCATATATCTTCTGTCATCCAGCCCTGCTTCCTTTCTTTCTCTCATATATCTTCTGTCATCCAGTTCTGCATCCTTTCTTTCTCTCATATATCTTCTGTCATCCAGCCCTGCTTCATGTTGCTGTTCCGTCTTGGCAAATTGTTGTTTACACACTCTGTACTTACGAGTCCTAAAATGCTATATTGAACCTATCTTGTTATATGGAAGTGAATCATGGACAATAGGCAAGTCTGCACAAAATCATTGGAAGCAGCAGAAATGTGGTTTATTAGAAGAATGTTGCGAATCCCCTGGACACCAAAAATAACTAATGAAGAATGTATGAGAAGACCTGGAGAGACAAAAAACCTTGTCAGAAAGATAAGAGAGAGACAATGTACTTTCATAGGACATGCAATGAGAAGAGGGGGCATTGAAAATATTATAACAACAGGAAAAATAGAAGGAAGAAGATCAAGAGGAAGACCAAGAGAAATGATACTGGACAGTCTGATGGGATGGTGTGAGAGGAGATCACCAACTGAGCTGATGGCCTGGGTGAAGGATCGGATACTCTGGAGAAGCATAATAGCCAACGCCAGTCGGCACGGCACATGATGATGATGATGATACTTTGTGTTAGACACTGCCATTTTACATCAAACCTCTCTTGTAAAGTTCCTCTTCTATTCCCCTTCTGTGTTGTTTTATTCTTTCATTTAACAGAGACTCATATTTGTTTTTCACCTCCCCTGTTCTCCTGTAGATCTTGTTGTTTCAGGAGATTTATGTCAACCAGTTGGATTCTCCTTTCTTTGGTAGATCTAAGTGACGCAAACATCAAACATCATTTTATTAATGAATTGTGACCCCGAACATCACACACTCTGTCATGTAAGACGCTAAACCTCAGGCACTGTATCATGTAAGACACTAAACCTCAGGCACTGTGTCATGTAAGACACTAAACCTCAGGCACTGTGTCATGTAAGACATTAAACCTCAGGCACTGTGTCATGTGAGACACTAAACCTCAGGCACTGTGTCATGTAAGACACTAAACCTCAGGCACTGTGTCATGTAAGACACTGAACTTCACACAATGTGTCATATAAGACACTAAACCTCAGGCACTGTGTCATGTAAGACACTAAACCTCACATACTGTGTCATATAAGACACTAAACTTCACACACTGTGTCATATAAGATACTAAACGTCACAAACTGTGTCATATAAGACACTAAACTTCACGCGATGTATATATAAAACACTAAACTTCACACAGTGTGTCATACAAGACACTAAACTTCACACTGTGTCATGTTTCATGAACAAATTTCTCATTTCATTAGGTTTTTAACTAGATTTTGTCTTCTTGTCTGTGAAACAAATAAGGTGTCTGTTGTCTGTGAAACAGTTAAGGTATCTGTTGTCTCTGAAGACAATCAAAGTTTCTCCTGTCTTTGAAGACAGTTAGAAGTCCACTGACTGTGAGGACAGCAAAGATATCTGCTGTCTGTAAAGACAGTCCAGGGGTCTGCTGTATCCAAAGACAGTCTAGATGTAACATGTCTATTCGAAAAACAAATGAACAAAGACAACATACTTAAACCAGGACAGAATTCATTGATACAAAGAGCAAACAAAAACCAGAACAGATTTCACTGATACAAACAGCAAACCAAAACAAAACAGATTTCACTGATACACACAACAAACTAAAACCATGACAGAATTCACTAGCAGAGATAGCGTAGCAAAAGTAAGACAGAATTCACTAGCAGAGATAGCGTAGCAAAAGTAAGACAGAATTCACTAGCAGAGATAGCGTAGCAAAAGTAAGACAGAATTCACTAGCAGAGATAGCGTAGCAAAAGTAAGACAGAATTCACTAGCAGAGATAGCGTAGCAAAAGTAAGACAGAATTCACTAGCAGAGATAGCGTAGCAAAAGTAAGGCAGAATTCACTAGCAGAGATAGCGTAGCAAAAGTAAGACAGAATTCACTTGCATAGACAGCGTAGCAAAAGTAAGACAGAATTCACTAGCAGAGATAGCGTAGCAAAAGTAAGACAGAATTCACGCAACCGGACATGGCTTGATCTGCTGGCGAGGCACAGCTCGCGGGCAGGTTTTGGCCCGGGCGAGATCGTCTGAGATTCCAGTTCCTTATTCAACATTTTTAAAGGAGATCGCGCACGCCCACAGACGGACAGCTAAATCTTGAATTATTTCCAGATTCAGATTCACTGAGCTTTTAGATAACAAACTATTTGTTATATGTTATTTCTGCGACAGACAGGTAAGTATGATTGATCTTGTATTACAAGTTTGTTTGATGGAACGCAAACATAACATTTTTTTTTTGTAACGGAAATGTAAACTTCTTTGATGCAACAGAAAGCTAAATTAATTTGTGCATGAATTTTATTCTAATTTCTGCAATACAAAGTCTATGAGCTCTCTGAGGAGAATAGAACAGCACCACATATATAGCGTGTATGTAACATGAACTATCTGAGAACAGTAGAACATCACCAAATATATAGCGTGTATGTAGCGTGAACTATCTAAAAATAATACTACAGCACCACATATGTAGCGTGTATGTAGCGTGAACTATCTGAAAATAATAGTACAGCACTACATATATAGCGTGTATGTAGCGTGAACTCTCTAAAAATAATACTACAGCACCACATATATAGCGTCTATGTAGCGTGAATTATCTGAAAATAATAGTACAGCACCATATAAATAGCGTGTATGTAGCATGAACTCTCTAAAAATAATAGTACACCACCACATAAATACCGTGTATGTAGCGTGAACTATCTAAAAATAATAGTACAGCACCACATATAGCGTGTATGTAACATGAACTATCTGAGAACAGTAGAACATCACCAAATATATAGCGTGTATGTAGCGTGAACTATCTAAAAATAATACTACAGCACCACATATGTAGCGTGTATGTAGCGTGAACTATCTGAAAATAATAGTACAGCACTACATATATAGCGTGTATGTAGCGTGAACTCTCTAAAAATAATACTACAGCACCACATATATAGCGTCTATGTAGCGTGAATTATCTGAAAATAATAGTACAGCACCATATAAATAGCGTGTATGTAGCATGAACTCTCTAAAAATAATAGTACACCACCACATAAATACCGTGTATGTAGCGTGAACTATCTAAAAATAATAGTACAGCACCACATATATAGCGTGTATGTAGCGTGAACTCCCTCAGGATAATAGTACAGCACCACATATATACAACCTGAAATCTTTGAAAACAGTAGTACAGCACCACATAAATAGCGTGTGTATAGCGTGAACTCTCTGAGGATAATAGTATAGCACCACATATATAGCGTGTATATACCGTGAACTCTCTAAAATAATAGTGCAGCACCAGAGGAAGTGCTCGATCATGTACCAGAACTGTGGCTTATGGTGATGCTTATATGTTAGAATATTTAAAACAGTTAGAATAGTTAAAACAGGTATAGAAATATCTTTATTAATTAACGAAACATTATTATAAACTATATTATACTCAGATTTATTCGAGTGATATTTGTAAAGCATGTCCGCACTCTGAGCAAGTCCACAGGTTCTGCAAAAGCAAGTGGTGGACTGCAATCAACAAGTAGAAAAGCATGGATATCAGATAACACATGGAAATACATGCACGAAAGAAGAGCAGCCAAATTAGCCATCATGAATGTAAAGACAGATCTTGGAAAAGTTTTGGCAAAAGCAACATACAAAGAGCTAGACAATAAAGTAAAAAGTTTACCCAGAAGAGACACAAGAATATATGGACAATATGGCAAAATAAGCAGGAAATGCAGCAAAAACAGGAGACAGCAAAACTCTATGTAACATACAGAAGAAGCTAACAGGTGCTATTACCTTCAGAGAAAGACCAGCCTTTAGCAAAACAGGCAGCCTGTTAACATCAGGTAAAGACAAAAAGCAAAGATGGGGCCGAACACTTCCAAGAAATACTTAATCGACCACACCCAAATGAATTAATAAATCTCGAAACCAGTTTACCAGTCCCACAACTAAATGTCAACTTAGATTAAATTACACTGAAAGAAATTGAAACAGCAGTGAGTCTAATGGCTAACAACAAAGCTGCAGGTGAAGATGAAATAACAGTTGAGATGTTAAAAGCTATCAACAGTGACAACCTGAGTCAACTACAAAGAATGTTTAATAAAATTTGGAAAGAAGAAAAAGCCCCTTCTAAATGGAAAAAGGTAATCATTGTTAAAATACCCCCCAAAAAAAAGGCAACCTCAGTGACTGCAATAACTGGAGGGGTGTAACCTTACCTAAGTTGTGTCAAAGATGTTTTGTAAAGTGATTCTGAATAGAATTAAGGATGTAGTGGATACTGTAATGAGAGAAGAACAGACAGGATTTCGAAAAGAGAGAAGCTGTCTCAACCAGATCTTTACTCTAAGAATAATACTTGAAGAACATATTGAAAAATAGAAACCATTAATCTTGAACTTCATAGACTTTTGATAGCATACACAGAGATTCATTGTGGAGAATTTTAAGTCTATATGGAATACCATCTAAAATTGTCAGCATCATTAGAGATCTCTACAACTGATATGTTTGTGCAGTCAAGACAGAAGAAGGAATGAGCGAATGGTTTCAGATTGAAAGAGGCATGAAACAAGGATGTATATTATCTCCATTGCTTTTTGGAATTGCCATAGACTTTATATTGAAAAGATGCTGTACAGGTAAAACCGGCATTGATTGGGTACGTTGGACCCAAATAGAAGATCTTGATTTTGCAGATGACATAACTCTTATCAGTGACAGTGCAGGAAGAAACAGATTCCTTGTCTTCCTTTGCTAGCAAAATAGGTCTCGAAATTAACAAAGACAAAATAAAAATAATGAAACTTCTCATTAATCAAGAAGGAAAAATATACATAGAAGGAACAGTTGTTGATGAAGTAAACCAATTTGCATACCTTGGCAGCTACATAGACCAGGATGGTGACACCAGGAAGAAAGTTAAAATTCAAATTGCAAAAACAGCATTGTCCTTCAAAAAATCTTGAGAACATATAGAATTCAAAGTTATAAGCACAAAAACCAAGTTAAGATTATTCAATTCAAATGTGATATCCACCCTTATTTATACATTGTGAAAGATTGAAATCAACTAAAGAAATAGACAAGAAATTAGACTCTTTTGAAAACAAATGGCTAAGGAAAATACTTGGTATAAAGTGGAACGAATTTAAGAACAACACTGAGATAAGACAGATGAGCAAAACAACAACCTGTCTCATGAGTGATCAGAAAAAGAAGATGGATATATGTAGGCCATGTGATGAGAAGAAACAATCAGAAAATACCAAAACAAGCTGTCAAGTAGAGTACAACAGGCCGAAGAAAAAGAGGTCAACCACGTGAAACTCTAAAGAGGACATTGTTAAGAGAAGCCAGTTTAGTGGGCATAACATCCCTTGATGAAGTTGAAAGACTCGCCAAAACAGGAAAACTTGGCAAGCAACTATGTGAGCCATATTTGATGTTTAACAGCACGGGAAGGATGTAAGATACAGCGACTTAATTTAAAGAATAGGCAGACGAGTGAACAACCTGTCTCATGGGTGATCAGGATAAGGGGGTGGACATATATCGGTCACGTGATGAGAAGAAACGGTCAGAGAATCCCAAAACAAGCTGACAAATGGAACACATCAGGCCAAAGAAAAAGAAGTCGACCACGTGAAACTCTAGATAGGACATTGTTAAGAGAGTCCAATTTAGTTTGGCATAAAATCCTTTGATGGGGTTGAAAAGCTCTCCGAAAATAGGAAAACTTGGCGAAGTACCATGTGAACCTGATGTGATGTTTAGTGGCATGGAAAGATACAGTGACTGACGTCTGCCTTTTTTTTTTTTTTTTTAATAAAGGAATTTTGTTAAGAATGTAAAAAAAAAAAAAAATTACGGAACTTGCTGATGCTGTTACTATTTCATTTGTTTACGGGCCTGTCCTAGGTTCAGGTCCTAGTGATGGGGATTTTTTCTGGTACGCACCAAAAAAGGCCCTGGGGGTCCACCCAGCCTTAAAAAAAATGGGTACCAGAGAAATTTGGAAGGTACATGTGGCCAGGCTTGATACTGATCACATCACACTTTTATGTGGCGATAGTCTTAGAAATATGGGCCAAACATTGTATCCCCAGTATGCTTTAATAGCATGGAAACCAGGATTTTACCTTTACTAGCCTGTATATAGATACGTAGTGATCGCTAGGCAACAATAAGTCGTTGGGTACAGTATGTGACTGTGTTAAGGAGTTTAAGGAAGCGAAGGAAATAGTGTGACAAATCAACAAAACTTGTTCAGTTGTAAGGATATTAATTTTCTGATGGTATAGTTTTTCAGGTCTGTCATTCTGTAATCTCCATTAAGTCACTGAGAATTTGGGGGGGGGGGGCTGGTGCGTGCATATTGTTTCATTTCATTGCCCAAGCTTAAGATTTATGGAAAAGTGATGGGTAATGTGGGCGGGGGAACACTGTCCGATTCTGGGGTCAACGAATTATAACCAACGTGCTTGTACCAGGGTTGGCAAACCAAAGCCAATCAAGACCCTGTCCCACCTCACCATTAGTACCACCAGTAACAAGTTTATCCCGGCTAACAGGACAGGGATCGGCATAGTATCCCCAGTAACAAGTTTATCCCGGCTAACAGGACAGGGATCGGCATAGTATCCCCAGTAACAAGTTTATCCCGGCTAACAGGACAGGGATCGGCATAGTATCCCCAGTAACAAGTTTATCCCAGCTAACAGGACAGGGATCAGCATAGTATCCCCAGTAACAAGTTTATCCCGGCTAACAGGACAGGGATCAGCATAGTATCCCCAGTAACAAGTTTATCCCGGCTAACAGGACAGGGATCGGCATAGTACCCCCAGTAACAAGTTTATCCCGGCTAACAGGGCAGAGATCGCCATAGTGCCCCCATTAACAATTTTAGCCTGGCTAACAGAGCAGGGATCACCCCCCAGTAACAAGTTTAGCCTGGCTAATAGGGCAGGGATCTCCATAGTACTCATAGTGGTGGAGCCTGCTAAAAAAGTATTGTCCAAACCCTCCCCTGCACCCCAACTACGCTTATGGTCTGAAAATATAGCTGCCATAAACTGTCCCCATTTGACATGACGCCACACTGCTGGCGAGACTCTTCAAATGCCGTCGTGGAGTGAAGCTCCTCACGGTTAAGGAAGTAAATGCGGAAAAGAAATAAAGGTTGCTGTGCGGAGCCGATGGGAAAAGGTGGTGGAAAGTGAAGTTTAACCGGTATGTCCAGTAGTATCGCTACGAGAACTATACCACGGCACCTCTGCTCTAGAGGCCGCCCACGTCCGAAATACACCTACACCTGTCTGCGACAGACAGGTAAGTATGATTGATCTTGTATTACAAGTTTGTTTGATGGAACGCAAACATAACATTTTTTTTTGTAACGGAAATGTAAACTTCTTTGATGCAACAGAAAGCTAAATTAATTTGTGCATGAATTTTATTCTAATTTCTGCAATACAAAGTCTATGAGCTCTCTGAGGAGAATAGAACAGCACCACATATATAGCGTGTATGTAACATGAACTATCTGAGAACAGTAGAACATCACCAAATATATAGCGTGTATGTAGCGTGAACTATCTAAAAATAATACTACAGCACCACATATGTAGCGTGTATGTAGCGTGAACTATCTGAAAATAATAGTACAGCACTACATATATAGCGTGTATGTAGCGTGAACTCTCTAAAAATAATACTACAGCACCACATATATAGCGTCTATGTAGCGTGAATTATCTGAAAATAATAGTACAGCACCATATAAATAGCGTGTATGTAGCATGAACTCTCTAAAAATAATAGTACACCACCACATAAATACCGTGTATGTAGCGTGAACTATCTAAAAATAATAGTACAGCACCACATATATAGCGTGTATGTAGCGTGAACTATCTAAAAATAATAGTACAGTACCACATATATAGCGTGTATGTAGCGTGAACTCCCTCAGGATAATAGTACAGCACCACATATATACAACCTGAAATCTTTGAAAACAGTAGTACAGCACCACATAAATAGCATGTGTATAGCGTGAACTCTCTGAGGATAATAGTATAGCACCACATATATAGCGTGTATATACCGTGAACTCTCTAAAATAATAGTGCAGCACCACATATATAGCGTGTATATAGCGTGAACTCTCTGAGGATAATACTACAGCACCACATATATAGCTCTCTCTTTCTCTCTCTCTCTGAGGAGACTGCTACAGTACCACACATATAGCTCTCTCTCTCTCTGAGGAGACTGCTACAGCACCACACATATAGCTCTCTCTCTCTCTCTCTCTCTCTCTCTGAGGACACTACTACAGCAACACACATATAGCTCTCTCTCTCTCTCTTTGAGGAGACTGCTACAGCATAACACATATAGCTCTCTCTCTCTCTCTCTCAGGAGACTACTACAGCACCACACATATAGCTCTCTCTCTCTCTCTTTGAGGAGACTGCTACAGCATAACACATATAGCTCTCTCTCTCTCTCTCTCTCTCTCGGAGTCTGTTACAGCACCACACATATAGCGCTCTCTCTCTCCCCTTCTCTCTGAGGAGACTGCTACAGCACCACACATATAGCTCTCTCTCTCTCTCTCTCGGAGTCTGTTACAGCACCATACATATAGCGCTCTCTCTCTCCCCTTCTCTCTGAGGAGACTGCTACAGTAGCACACATGTAGCATGAACATCCTTACAAGTACACCTGAACAAATGTGTGACAAATGGAGACTGTCACAGTAACATACGTGCATGAGCGTGAGAAATGAACAATGTCAGAATTACACTTCAAAGGAACATGACAAATGAGCATTGTCACAGTTACACACGAAGAGGAGTGTGATAAATGGTGGTTGTCAGATTCTCCGTGAGCGGGAGTGTGATAAATGGTGGTTGTCAGAGTTACACATGAGCGGGAGTGTGACAAATGGTGGTTGTCAGAGTTACACATGAGCGGGAGTGTGATAAATGGTGGTTGTCAGAGTTACACATGAGCGGGAGTGTGATAAATGGTGATTGTCAGAGTTACACATGAGCGGGAGTGTGATAAATGGTGGTTGTCAGAGTTACACATGAGCGGGAGTGTGATAAATGGTGGTTGTCAGAGTTACACATGAGCGGGAGTGTGATAAATGGTGGTTGTCAGAGTTACACATGAGCGGGAGTGTGATAAATGGTGATTGTCAGAGTTACACATGAGCGGGAGTGTGATAAATGGTGGTTGTCAGAGTTACACATGAGCGGGAGTGTGATAAATGGTGGTTGTCAGAGTACACATGAGCGGGAGTGTGATAAATGGTGGTTGTCAGAGTTACACATGAGCGGGAGTGTGATAAATGGTGATTGTCAGAGTTACACATGAGCGGGAGTGTGATAAATGGTGGTTGTCAGAGTTACACATGAGCGGGAGTGTGATAAATGGTGGTTGTCAGAGTTACACATGAACAAGAGTGTGAAAAATGAAACTCGTGACAGTTAAATATGAATGAAAGTGTGATAAATGACGATTGTCACAGTTACACATGGAAGCAAATGTGACAAATTAAAATGACCAGTTACACATAATACAAGTGTAACCTGACACATATCACTTCTTACAGGGTGACAGTCACGTTTCTTTAGATTTTTTTTTTTAGTCCAATCATTTACTAGTTATTTTTTAAAAATTACTGTTACTAACAGAGGCGTGTCTTGTGTTCTCATGTGCTGTCAGGGGCGTGTCTTGTGTTCTCATGTGCTGTCAGGGGCGTGTCTTGTGTTATTATGTGCTGTCAGGGGCGTATCTTACGAGAGTCATACCGAAAGTCGGGTGCAAAACTTTTTTTAAATTAGAATTTACAGATAGAGAAAATATAAATATATCACCTCAAACTGCATCATTTTCTTCACTTTTTAATATAATCTCCTTTTCTCTGCACACATTTTCCCCATCACTCTGCAAGTTTGAAAATACCCTCCCGGTAGAATTCTGTTCCAGCTGACCGAAGGCACAGACGCACTGCTTTCTGGACGTTCTCTCTTGTGTAGTAGAGATGGCCTTGCATTCGTTCTTTCATAAAACCAAAAAGATGGTAATCACTGGGTGCGAGGTCAGGGCTATAGGCAGCATGTGGAAGAATTTCCCAACCTATTTTCTGAAATTCCTCAGTTTTTCGGCGAGCAGAGTTTTTCTCACATCTTTGTGATCTTCAGTCAACAAACGTGGGACCCAGCAGGCACAAACTTTTCTATAACCTAGGGTTTCAGTCATTTCCTGTACTGCATTGTGTCCTATTCCAAGATTTACAGCGATTCCATATACTGTGGCACGTCTGTCTTGTTCAGTGATGTCAACCCTTTCCGTGTTGCGTTCAGTGGAGGCAGTTCGGGGGCGACCGCTGCGAGGCATATCTTGGATACTCGTGTTTCCATCTTTGAAATGTTTCACCCACCCCCTAACACAGCTAGCACACATACACACATCTCCATAAGCAAGTTGAAGTCTTTGGTGAATTTCAGCAGCGGAGATTTCCTCTTTACCGAGGAACTTAATAACAGCACGTTGACGAAACGAAACTTCAGCACCCGCCATTGTGTTTCTGCTCCTTGTGGTCACGTGACACATGATGATGACGTCATATGACCTCTACATGAAGTGGAAAGGATGCAGTTAAGGTGGTGCATGTATTTAGTTTTTCTCAATCTATAAATTCTGATTTAAAAACAATTTGCTCAGCAGGTTCGATATGAGCCTCGTGTAACTGTTGCTAGTTGTGAGTCTTCTGCTGGACAGTTGTTACAATTCAGATGGACAGAGATCTTTGCTACATACGACCTGTCATTCTGGTGTGCCTGGAGGTTGTTAGTCGGACAGGTAAAATCTTCCTCTCACCTTCCCTGACACCTGGCTCTTCCTGTCACCTCCCTCATACCTGGCTCTTTCTGTCACCTCCCTGACACCTGGCTCTTCCTGTCATCTCCCCTACCCTGGCTCTTCCTGCCGCTTCTCTGACACCTCCCTGACACATGACGCTTCCTTTCACCTCCCTCCCAACTGGCTCTAAGGAAATCTCATTACAAAGTTTTCGTTTCCAGAAATTTCTGTTTGGGTACAAGTTAATATTTGCTACATCGAACTATCATAACAAAGAGAAACTACCTACAACAGTACAGACTACATACGAATCTCTAAGCATCGCAGTTCCTTGCAACAATATCATAGTACAACTTCGTTACAGAAACACTTTGTTCAAAAAACCCCCTTAAAAATACAAAACAACATAACACAACACAGTGCTTATAATTATCTTATATTTTGTAACACAATGAATCATAACAATTAAGGAAACAGTATGAGAAACACTGAAACGCATAGAACAATATAGTGACAGGAATGTGGTACAGTCTTAGAAACCCTGGAACACATATAATAATCTAGTGACAGGAATGTGATACAGTCTTAGAAACCCTGGAACACATATAATAATCTAGTGACAGGAATGTGATACAGTCTTAGAAACCCTGGAACACATATAACAATATAGTGACAGTAATGTAGTACAATCTTAGAAACTATGGAACACATATAACAATATAATGAGAGTAATGTAGTACAATCTTAGAAACACTGGAACACATATAATAATCTAGTGGCAGGAATGTGGTACAGTCTTAGAAACACTGGAACACATATAATAATCTAGTGGCAGGAATGTGGTACAGTCTTAGAAACACTGGAACACATATAATAATCTAGTGGCAGGAATGTGGTACAGTCTGAGAAACACTGGAACACATATAATAATCTAGTGGCAGGAATGTGGTATGGTCAAAGATCTCTAAAGCTCTAAGATCAGGCAATGAAAGTGGCAAGGAAATCTCTCTACGTGGGAAATCGGACAACGCAAGAAAACAAAACGAAAACAAAACAAAGAAAAATGTTTCCTTTCTTTGTCCCAACAAACAATTTATTCCTCACAGTTACATGACTCGTTTCATGTGCTCCCATGATCTGGTCTTGAGGTTCTAAAGCTCTGGGACTCCACATTTATACGTTATCTGCAAGTTACAGATTTTTTTTTTTCAAATAATCCTGCCATTAGTCTCTCTCTGTTTGTCTCTGCATTTCTCTGCCCATTTCTCTGAATGTTTCTTTGATTCTCTGTATCTTTCTTTGTCCGCCTTTCTATATTTTTCGTTGTCTCCTCTCTGTCTGTTTCTCTGTAAGTCTCCCAGTCGGTTTCTCTGTATGTCTGCCCATCCATTTCTCTGTATGTCTCTTCGTCTGTTTCTATATTTATTTCTCTGTCTGTCTTTTTGTCTGTTTCTCTGTCTGTCTTTTTATCTGTTTCTCTATATGTTTTTGTCTATATATATATATATATATATATATATATATATATATAAACTTGCTACATATAAAAGAGATACAGGCAGTTACAGGCAAACAAGGAAACGAATAAAGAAAGACAGATAAGGAGAGACACATGAAGACAGACACACAGACAAGGAGAAACAGATAAAGACGGACAAGGAGAGGCAGATAAAGACTGACAGACAGAGAGAGGCATAAAGACAGGCAGACAGACAGACAAGGAGAGACAGATAAAGACAGACAGACAAGGAGAGACATAAAGACAGACAGACTAGGAGATAAAACAAAAAGAGCTAAGCAGAGACAAAGAAGCCGGCAGGAGAGACAGACAAAGAGTGATGGGTACAGTGGCAGCCAAAGAGAGATAGACAAGGGCAGACAGAGAAAGAAGACAGACAAAAAAGACAGTGAGACAAACATTTGTATAGCAAAAAAGAGTCAGATAGGAAAGACAACAAAGACAGACAAACTGAGACAACAGATAGAAACACATACACAGATGTAGAAAAGAAGAAAACAGACAGAGACATAGACTGATAGACAGAGAGACTGAGAAAAAGAAAGAAATAGTCTGAGAGACGGACAGAGAGATAGACATATATATATATATATATATAGACATATTATATCTTTATATATATATATAGACAGATATATATATATATATACGGACAGAGAGATAGACAGATATATATATATATATATAGACATATTATATCTTTATATATATATAGACAGATATATATATATATACGGACAGAGAGATAGACAGATATATATATATATATAGACATATTATATCTTTATATATATATATAGACAGATATATATATATAACGGACAGAGAGATAGACAGATATATATATATATATATAGACATATTATATCTTTATATATATAGACAGATATATATATATAACGGACAGAGAGATAGACAGATATATATATATATATAGACATATTATATCTTTATATATATATATAGACAGATATATATATATATACGGACAGAGAGATAGACAGATATATATATATATATATATATAGACATATTATATCTTTATATATATATAGACAGATATATATATATATACGGACAGAGAGATAGACAGATATATATATATATATATCTGTCTATCTCTCTGTCTCTCTGTGTATCTCCTTTTATCTGCTTCTCTGTGTATATCGTTTTATCTCTCTCTCTCTTTCTCTATGTATCTAGTTTTATCTGTTTCTGTGTGTCTCGTTTTGTCTGTCTCTCTTTATTTGCCTCTGTGTCTGGCTGTCTCTGTCTGTCGTCCTATTTGTCTGTCTTTCTTTATTTGCCTGTGTCTTTGACTGTCTGTTTCCCTATTTGTCTGTAATTTTTATATTAAATTACAAAATTGTTGTAATTTTTTTACATCGATTTACTATAAATGTGTTAGTTTTGAATGAATGTAAAAATGCAAGTTTATTTTATGTTGGTGCATAAATCAGAGTGTAGAGTGTATGAACATGAGATAAGTTTATTATTTATTTATGTAATCATTTAGTGTGTCTTCATGATTATTATGCTCATTAACAAATGCTGAATGACTGTGACTGAGTGAAAGCTGTATGATGAAGGGCAGAATGTCAGACGGGCCTGCGTGCCCAATTCTTAACCCTGTGAAAATAAAGTATGTTCGTTCTGTCTCTTTTTATTTGCCTATATGTCTGTCTGTCTTTGTCTGTCTTCATATTTGTCTGTCTCTCTTTATTTGCCTCTGTATCTGGCTGTCTCTTTCTCTTTTTACTGTCTCTCTTTATTTGCCTATATGTCTATTTGTCTTTGTCTGTCTCCCTATGTGTCTGTCTCTCTTTATTTGCCTCTGTGTCTGGCTGTCTTTGTCTGCCTTCCTATTTGTCTGTCTCTCTCTATGTGTCTATGTGTCTGACTGACTGTCTCCCTATTTGTCTGTCTCTCTTTATTTGTCTGTCTCCCTATTCTTTTATCACTGTCTGTTACCTCCTGTCTAAACTTTTCTGTTTCTTCTTATCTGTTTCTCTTTGTGTCTTTTTCTTCTTGTCTGTCTCTCTTTTGTATGTTTCTTTTTGTCTGTCTCTCTTTTTGTCTGTTTCTTTCTGACTGTTTCTTCTTGTCTGTCTCTCTTTTTTGTCTCTTTATTTTTTCTGTCTATCTTTTTGTCTGTTTCTTCTTTCTTTCTTTCTCTTTTTTTGTCTGTTTCTTTTTAATCTGTTTCTTCTTTCTCTCTCTTTTTTGTCTGTTTCATCTTCTCTGTTTCTTCTTGTCTGTCTGTCTCTCTTTCTGTCACTTTTTGTCCGTCTGTCTTTGTTTCTACTTGTCTTTTTATCACAAAAATAGATGCTCTGAAACTAAAATAAAACTATTTTAGCGGGTAAAATTCTGTAGCACATAATGTTCCATAACATAGCATGTTCTATGGGAAACCAGTGCTCTTAGATCAAGACACATAGAACAGCTAAACAAGCGAGGCAAGAGAACTTGTGACTGGATATTTTAAAAAATGGATACACATTTCTAAAACAAAGCCAAGATGGTGGAAACCAAAGCCACCTGGTTATGAAGCAATCAAAACAGATAAATGGATCAATGCAACAGAGTCAGGGGGCAGGTTGACCTGTTCGAGGAAACTTAAGTGATATAAGCTCAAGTTGTGTATCGTGTTCAGCTGTCATGTGGCCATCTCTCTGATACCCAAAGATCTATATTATCGTCGTATACCAGATTTGGTTACTATAGCAACATGAAACTGTGTTTGTCAGTTTGTAATTTTGTATTCAACTTGCAGGGATGCCCGGTGTTGTCCGGGTAGTTAGTGTGTGAAAGCAAACACCTACAGCCATGTTAGAATCATTAACCGAAAGCTTAATAAATTATATGTAAAGATAGAACATATCATCTTCAGTAATAAAAAAAAAACATTTGATTCACAATATAATTTCACTACATTAGAAGATACTTTCTTGTCTTATAGCAGTTCGTTTCTCTAATGGGGTTCATGAAGTAAAAACACTTGCCTCCCTTGTAGAATTATTCCGTGTATTTTTTGTTGTGTTTCCTGGACACTAATTTTCATTTTGTATCCGAAGACATTTTTATGTTTATATGTAGCTTCAGTAACCAGTTTGCTAACCAGGGGGCTGTACTCTGGCAAAATACCGCCCTATTTACTATCTCCTGCTGGTCACTTCACATAACGGAGTACTAAAAATGTGTTCTAGACAACGGGTACAAAGTCCACGCAACTGCAGAAAACTGAAATTCCGTGATTGTATCCTTTGTTGTTGCTGTTGTTCTAAGAAGCACACCCAATTTAGAAAAATAAAATGTAAAACGAAAGTTCATTTTCACTCCTTCAACTCGTTGTCTAAATATTTTCAGCACTATTTCATAATTGTTTCAGGCAAATGATAATTTCCAGCATTTTACTATTATGTGCAAAATGCAGTTGTTTTTCCAGTAAAATTGTAGGTGTATGTATATATATATATGTTTGCTATTAAAGACACTGTATATATATATATATATGTATACACATATATATATGATATTACAAGACACTATGTATATGTATATATATATATGATATAATAAGACACTGTATGTATATGTACATAAGATATTACAAGACACTGTAAGTATATACATATATGGAATTGCAAGATAATGTATGTATATGTATATATGATAATACAAGACACTGTGTGCATATGCATATATATAATTACAAGACACTATGTATATATATATATATATATATATATATATGGAATTACAAGACACTGTACGCATATATATATATATATATGTATATATGCTATAACAACACACTTTATGTATATGTGTATATGAAGACATTGTATGTATATATATACATGATATTACAAGAAACTGTATGTATATGTATATATGATATTACAAGACATTGTATGTGTATGCATACATGGTATAACAAGACAACTTATGTATATTTATATATGATATTAGAAGATATTGCATGTACATGTATACATGACATTAGAAGACACTGGACGTATATGCATATTATACTAGAATACGCTGTATGTATATGTTTATATGCTATTACAAGTCACTGTATGTTTATGTATATATGATATTAGAACACTCCGTACGTATATGCATATATGATATTACAAGACACTGTGTGTATGTGTATATGATATTAGAAGACACTATCTATATGTATATATGATATTAGAAGACACTGTTTGTATATGTATATATATATAATACTACAATGCACCGTATGTAAATGAATATATGATATTACAAGACACTCTATGTGCATGTATGTATAATACTAGAAGACACTGTATGTGTATGTATATATATACATGATATTACAAGAAACTGTATGTATATGTATATATGATATTACAAGACATTGTATGTGTATGCATACATGGTATAACAAGACAACTTATGTATATTTATATATGATATTAGAAGATATTGCATGTACATGTATACATGACATTAGAAGACACTGGACGTATATGCATATTATACTAGAATACGCTGTATGTATATGTTTATATGCTATTACAAGTCACTGTATGTTTATGTATATATGATATTAGAACACTCCGTACGTATATGCATATATGATATTACAAGACACTGTGTGTATGTGTATATGATATTAGAAGACACTATCTATATATATATGATATTAGAAGACACTGTTTGTATATGTATATATATAATACTACAATGCACCGTATGTAAATGAATATATGATATTACAAGACACTCTATGTGCATGTATGTATAATACTAGAAGACACTGTATGTGTATGTATATATTATATTACAAGACACTGTATTAAACGTCGTGATAATCTAGAGAAGACCGTCCATTTGCAGATTATCAACAATGTCTTTCAGCCATCTTCACATTGGTCTTTCTTTTTCCCATTATGTACCCTTCCAAGACGGTTTTCTTTTCTAAATTATCATGACATTTAATGTGTCCAAAATATTTAAGTTTTGTCTCTTTAATCCTCTTTACTAGCCAGCCTTCTTCATTATTAAGTTCTTGTAGTATAGATATATTTGTTCTTTTTTGTGTCCATGATATCTGAAGAACTTTTCTGTAGCATTTACATTCAAAGGCATTTATGTGTTTCTCAGCTGTTTTGTTAAGTGTCCAGGTCTCACAGGCACATGTTGCGATGGGAAAGATGCATGCCCTTTAAAATCTTATTTTTGTAGTTCTGTCTGTTCCTCTCCACAGATTCTTTAGTTGTTTTACTTTCTGAAGAACGAGATAGATGTCTTCCTTTTAATTTCCCTCATTGTACCTCCATTATTAGTTAGTAGTGATCCAAGATATTCAAAACTCTCCACTTCTTCCAGTTTTTCCTCATTGAATATATATATATATGCCTTGTTTGTTTTGTCAGTTGTCATCAATTTAGTTTTCTTAGCATTAAGATAGAGGTTTTGCTCTTCACTATTCTTACGGACTGATATAATTAGTTTTTCCATTCCGTTTTGTGTTGTAGACAGTAATACTGTGTCATCAGCATATCTAATCTCTGGTATTTCATAACTCCAACTGTTATGGCATCGTGATATTCTTTGTCTACATCTTCTCTAACATTCCTAATTATATTTTCAGTATACAAGTTAAATAAGTAAGGCTACAATATGCACCCCTGACGGACCTCTTGTTTTATGTCAAACCAAGTTATTGTTTCATCATTTATTCTTACTGCTGCTTGTTGGTCTAGATACAGCAGTGATGTTAATTGTATCAAATGTGTTGGAAATCCCATTTTTTCCATTATTTCCCAAGGTTTATGGTACTGTACACAATCAAATGCCTTTGAGTAGTCTATAAAGGCTAAATATAGATTCACTTTAAACTCTCTGCATTTCACTATTATTAATCTTCTATTGAATATACGATCTCTTGATCCTCTTCCTTGCCTGAAACCAGCTTGGACAATATTGACTTCTTCTATTTTCTTACGAAGTCTACCCATTATGATTTTTAACAGAATTTTACTGGCGTGACTAATCAGGGCAACAGTTCTGTACTTTGTGCATAATTTCAGGTTACCTTTTTTTGGCAGTGGTATGAATATAGTTCTTTTCCATTCTTTTAGCCAAATACCTGAATGTCATATCTTTTTACATAGTGATTGACAGATTGTTGCACATTCCTTTCCTCCTGTTTTAATAAGTTCATCCGTTATCTCATCACATCCTGGTGATTTACCATTTTTCAGATTCTTTATTGCCCATAAAACTTCTTCTATTGTCGGATCTGATTCTTTCTCATCTAATAATAATTCACACTGTTGATTTCTGTTTCCACAGTCGGTTGTTTCATACATTACTCTGCAAATAGTCCTTCCATCTTTCTAGAATTTCCTCTGTTTCTGTCAAGGTATTCCTAATCTTATCACAAATTACATTTAGCTTAGGTGTGACATTTCTCGTCAGTGTGTCTTCATTTCTTTAAACATTTCACTTTCTCTTTCACACTTCTGATGTCCTTCTATTCTTTCACAACAATCTTGTATGTATTTTTTTTGGTCTTTTCTTATGTTTCTTCATACTTCTTTTGTTAAAGATTTTTATTTCTCTTTGTTGTTGTTTGTCACTTTCAACTGTCTCTTCATTTCTCTACATTGTTTTATCAGTTCTAGTGTGCCTGCTGTAATCCATCCATTCTTTTGTATTTTCTTTACTGGAACTATGTCTTTATCTGTTGTTATTAAGATATCTCTGGCCTGTGTAGCCAAATCATCTGGTGTCATCTCCTCCTGTACAGCCATCAGGATTTCGAAACGGTTCTTCACTTTTATACCATACTATTCTGGTATTTTTGTAAGACCAAAGCGGACTGGTCTTGATCTGCAGCTGTCTTTTTTATCTTTATCTTCATGTCTGCTATACTCATGGTCCTTGTCACAATCAGCACCTGTTAACGTTTTTGCTGATGTTATACTTGATCTCCAACTTCTTTGCACTAAAATGTAATCTTTTTAATTCTTGGTTTTCCCATCAGGTGATGTCCATGTGTAAAGTCTTCTTGGATGTTGTTTAAAAAGTGTGTTAGCAATGATTAGCTAATTTTCCATGCAAAAAGCCATTAGATTGTCACCTGTCTCATTTCTATGTCCTATGCTAAATTTCCCTACAACATGTCCTTCATATTCTGTTCTTTCTGTACCAATCTTTGCATTAAAATCCCCCATTATTAATACAATATCATTTTTCCGTTCCTAGTCTATCGTCGTTTGCAGTGTGTTATAAGTATTCTACTGCCTCTTCTTCTGCTGCTGATGTAGGTGCATATTTCTGGATGATTGTTAGATTACTAGGAGTGCCCTTAAATCTGATAGTGAGGATTCTATCATTTACTGGATTGTAACCTAGCAATGCTTTTGATGTTGATTTGTCCAAGTAAAAAGCCACTCCATTCTTTCCTCCTACTTCTCCACCAGAGTATATAAAGATATTATTCTTGCTCTTAAAGTGTCCTGATCCTTTCCATCGATGTTCGCAGATTCCCAAAATGTGTATCCCCGTTCTTTTCATCTCGTCACTTATTATTTGATACTTTCCCTCATACATACTTCTTACATTCCATATTCCTACTCTTATTTTTCTTTTTAGTTTGATACAGGGGTTTTCCTTGGTACCACCGTCAGGATTTTGTCCGTCATCACAATTACTAGTACTGACCTCTGTCTCACACTCTTCCCCAGTGTTAAAATTAGATCTATCTGGCCTGGGGGACTCACCACCAGATCTTTTTCCTATTTGACTTTCCATGATTGCTGTTTGGGTTTCTTGGTATATTTTCAGAAGATAGTTTACCATTGCTTTCCTTCCAGGCAGTGACTGTACTAGTAACTGATCGTAGCCATTGTCCCTACATTGAGATCATCTGCCTACCATCATAGAATAGTGACCATAACCAACACTATCTGTCGGCTGCTCTCCCATTCCATCCACTATATGGCTGTAGTACATAGTAGAATTCAGTCCATATTTTATCATGAATGGGTCAGAGTGTACCGCACTTGTTCTAACTAGTATCGTTGCCATTAGCAACAACAGAAAACATGCAAATTTGTCACCATGTTTTCTCTTAGTCAGTTAAAAAGTCTGAGATCAAGTCACATCGGACAACAAGAAACAGAACAAATCTGATGAGAGATTGTAATAACCAGTTTAGTTTCTCCAAAATCTCCGGTTATACTTTTTTGTTCTGCCAAAGAAAGAGAATATACCAGGAGCCACAAACATAGCGGCCGAACGCTAGATTCTATTTTTTAACATTTTTCTACGTTCCTCCAACTATCCGCCGCAGAAAATGGGCCGTCTCATCAATCATACATTCCAGGAGAAGATATCAAGAAATCAATTATCATAGACTCCGCCCAGCAGATTAATATCCTCTTTACAAAAAAAAATATCCACTGATAAATTTCCCATCTCTTCAATCAAACCATAAAATATATATCTGGGGATTGCGTCTTGAAATTTCCAAGCGCTTGCCACAGAACATCCAGCTTCGAGACAAGACAGCTGCACTCAAATTCAAGACAAGACAACCACACTCAACTTAGAGACAAAACAGCCACACTCAAATTCAAGACAAGACAACCACACTCAACTTAGAGACAAAACAGCCACACTCAAATTCAAGACAAGACAACCACACTCAACTTAGAGACAAAACAGCCACACTCAAATTCAAGACAAGACAACCACACTCAACTTAGAGACAAGACAGCTGCACTCAAATTCAAGACAAGACAACCACACTCAACTTAGAGACAAAACAGCCACACTCAAATTCAAGACAAGACAACCACACTCAACTTAGAGACAAGACAGCCACACTCAACATCAAGACAAGACAACCACACTCAACTTAGAGACAAGACAGCCACACTCAAATTCAAGACAAGACAACCACACTCAACTTAGAGACAAGACAGCCACACTCAAATTCAAGACAAGACAACCACACTCAACTTAGAGACAAGACAGCCACACTCAAATTCAAGACAAGACAACCACACTCAACTTAGAGACAAGACAGCCGCACTCAACTTAGAGACAAGACAGCCGCACTCAAATTCAAGACAAGACAACCACACTCAACTTAGAGACAAAACAGCCACACTCAAATTCAAGATAAGACAACCACACTCAACTTAGAGACAAGACAGCCACACTCAAATTCAAGACAAGACAACCACACTCAACTTAGAGACAAGACAGCCACACTCAAATTCAAGACAAGACAACCACACTCAACTTAGAGACAAGACACGTATGCTTACAAGTGATTGCAAACATTTATTTTAAAACTCAGATATTTCTGTGTAATATTTTATTTAGTCAGAGAAAACTGCCTCAAATTTCAGAGTTTGATCTTGGAATTGTTTCTTTCAATTTTTAAAAGAGTACACCTTGTACATATCTATTACACTGGAATATTCCGTTAATATTTCTGTTACATTTCTGTTAATAATATTTCTGTTACTATTTCTGTTAATATTTCTGCCAGAATTCTGTTACATTTCTGTTATATTTCTGTTAATATTTCTGCTATATTTCAGTTACTGTTTCTGAAATAATTATATTTCTGCCATATTTCTGTTAACATTTGTCCCATATTTTCAATTTTTTTCCCTTACAAAGTACAGAAACCATGGATAGCTTCTAACATTTTTCAGCAGAATCTCATAATTTGTGGAATTCGCTGGTTTGAGATCACAGATAAGGTGACCCCCACAAACATCATACATGAATCTAACACACGATCTTACGATCGCTGCAGAAGACACCAGTTTTATCATCATCAACATTTTTGGCCGTCCACAGAACACCTTTATGCAGGTCTATGACGAGGCTGTGTTTGTGGATGGCATTTCCTACCAAAGTAGAGAGTAGACACGGGAAACAGAACATTTTAGTAAACAGAATACCAGCTACAAGTATAGCCTGAATGTGTGGTAGACAGCACCACACAGAATACAAGTAGAGCCTAAATGTGAGATAGGTAGCACCACACAAAATACAAACAGGATCTAAATGTGAGATAGACAGCACCACACAATATACAGACAGAACTTAAATGTGAAATGGAAAGAACCACATAATATACAAACAGAACATAAATGTGAGATGAAAAGAACCACATAATATACAAACAAAACCTAAATGTGAGAGAAGCGAGAAAGAAATCTCTCTATATTACAGTCCTATTTAATGTCATAAACACTTTCATTAAAAAAAAACCCTTCAAGTTATCTTTTGGTCTCATTAGCAGTCTGATCTTAGAAGAGAAAGCTAACTTCTGGTGTCATTAGCAATCTGATCTTAGAAGACAAAGCTAACTTCTGGTGTCATTAGCAATCTGATCTTAGAAGACAAAGCTAACTTCTGGTGTCATTAGCAACCTTATCTTAGAAGACAAAGCTAACTTTTGGTGAAATTAGCATTCTGATCTTAGAAGACAAAGCTAACTTCTGGTGTCATGAGCAATCTGATCTTAGAAGACAAAGCTAACTTCTGGTGTCATTAGCAATCTGATCTTAGAAGACAAAGCTAACTTCTGGTGTCATTAGCAACCTGATCTTAGAAGACAAAGCTAACTTCTGGTGTCATGAACCCAACTTGAAAACAAAAATGAATACAGAATCACCAAAGTATGTTGGCACCAGAAAATGTAACCGCCCCCGCTGAGTTACCTGCCCTGTAGTTTGGGAAAAGAAAACAATCACCTTTCCCAAAACTATCCTCACTCTTCATGAGGGATTGACATGCGAGTCTCGAAATGTGATATATGTCATCGTGTGCAAAAGATGCAGGATAACATATATCGGCGAGACTGGCCTCAGATTAGGGGACCGCATGCAAAAACATCTGTACGACATCACCCAGCATGCTTCGAAACCAGTCCCAAATCATTTCAATGGCCCCAACCACAGAGGCAAATCTGATTTTCTGGTAATAGCCATTAAACAATGTCACGCAGATGACACAAGCAGCCTGGCACTTGAGAACCGCTGCATTCAAAATTATGGGACGCTGGAACCACATGGGTTAAACTCGCTGTTTAGTTACACGTAACATCATCTTCTTCAATCATTATAGTATCTCCCCGCTAAATCCACCCCTTCTTACTTTTCAAACTTCCTCACAGCATCACTCTGCAACCCCGCTATTTTCTCTGCAACACCTCTTCCCCAATCACCTGTTTCAAATTCTCCTAGCTAGGCCAGTAGTGCGTCACTCTCTCTCCCCTCCCCGGTTCCCCATCCACCACCCCCAGTTACAACCCACCGACCACATGTCACAGGTCTCTATTTAAACAATTTCCACGTCCTACCAGATCCATTCCTGACACACACCGCCGGACAAGCCACACCTTGCAATTTACAGCTAAGTACTCCTTTAAAAAAATTTTTTTTAAACAGTATTCATGTAAATCTATACTTTATCTCCTCTCCCTATTTCTTCGTCCTGTATGTTTTTGTATGATTAAGGCTCACGCCGAAACGTCACAACTTTGTAATCGTTAAGTAATAAAGCTGCTCCTACTTTTTCCGATTTTATACACCAAAGACCCCATTCACCAACTACAGAGATACCAGCAAACCACAATCTTTCCACTAATAACGGGACACTGCAGACTTCCAATCCACCTCTATCGCCTCAAAATATCACACACAAAAGAGTGTCCTGTGGCTTTGGGATACAGACATCAAACACATCCTGCAAACCTGTCCAACCTACTCAAACCTCAGATCTGGTCGGAGGGAGAAGAACTGAAAGAAAAGCTATGGAGCTCAAACTTGAATAAAGAAGAAGAAGAAGAAGAAGGTGTCATCAACTCTTTGATCTCAGAAATATCAGTTTCAGAATCAGGAACTTTATGCATTTGGAACAGAACCAGGAAAGTTGTGTACTTGGAGCAGAAGCAGTAACTTTGTTTACTAGGAGCAGAACCAGAAATTTGTGTACTTGGAGCAGAACCAAGAAAGTTGTGTACTTGGAGCAGAACCAGAAATTTGTGTACTTGGAGCAGAACCAAGAAAGTTGTGTACTTTGAGCAGAACCAAGAAAGTTGTGTACTTGGAGCAGAACCAAGAAAGTTGTGTACTTGGAGCAGAACCAAGAAAGTTGTGTACTTGGAGCAGAACCAAGAAAGTTGTGTACTTGGAGCAGAACCAAGAAAGTTGTGTACTTGGAGCAGAACCAAGAAAGTTGTGTACTTGGAGCAGAACCAAGAAAATTGTGTACTTGGAGCAGAACCAAGAAAATTGTGTACTTTGAGCAGAACCAAGAAAATTGTGTACTTGGAACAGAATCAGGAACTTTGTGTACTTGGAACAGAACCATGAAAGTTGTGTATTTGGAACAGAACCATGAAAGTTGTGTACTTGGAGCAGAACCAGGAACTTTGTGTATTTATAACAGAAGAACTGATGAGGGTATAAAAAATGGCGGACACCCAGATGACACGATAAGCTGAGACATGGTGCTTGGATATTATCACAAAAAGCTAAAAAAAATCCCACTCTACGACGTGGTCGAGGTCAAGTGTTGAAAATGCTGTCTTGAAATTAGAAACTTGGAAGAAATGATTGCAGCGATGATGCCATGTCTTTTTCTGCTAGAGCTTGGTATGACTGCCATTGTTTGGTTTCCTGCTAGAGCTTGGTACAGCAACCATTGTTTGTTTTCCTGCTAGAGCTTGGTACAGCAACCATTGTTTGATTTCCTGCTAGAGTTTCGTACACCAAGTATTGTTTGATTTTCTGCTAGAGCTTGGTACAGCAGCCATTGTTTGTTTTCCTGCTAGAGCTTGGTACAGCAACCATTGTTTGATTTCCTGCTAGAGCTTGGTACAGCAACCATTGTTTGATTTCCTGCTAGAGCTTGGTACAGCAACCATTGTTTGGTTTCCTGCTAGAGCTTGGTACAGCAACCATTGTTTGGTTTACTGCTAGAAAGCACATTTCTTTTTAGTTTCGTGTAAAAATCTGAGTAATTCGTTTACTTTGATATCACATTTTTCATTCTGCGCGTTGTGTACCGCAGTGCGCCGCGTGGTGCAGCCTAGTATTCTCAGTTTCTAGAGGTTAACACTGGAAAAGATTATATGGGAGCTGTTGAGGATGGGAGAGGCATTTTGGAGAAATGGGTGGGGTGAGATAAATAGAGGGGCGTTTGACAACACATTACCCAGTGAGATTCGAACGCAGAGTTCTCCAGTGATAGCCAGACACTCAGCACTGTAAGTCTAAAACTCCCACATTATGATTTCTTTGCAGACAGTCACGTGACGTGCTACTTACTGATAATGTAGCATGGCCTTGTAAGTAATGATTATAGTATTATTAGTATTAATGTTATGATTGTGATTACTGCTAGGATTTCTATTATAAGTTAGTATTATTGCTGATACGTAGAAAATAGATTAGAAACGATGGAAGATTTGAGAACCGCTGGAAGAGGTACACTCCCACGACATAATCTTACGACAGGACGCTCAGAAGAGTAAACAGAAGAGTAGATTCTTAGAAATACTAGACTCTGTACTTAGAAATACTAGATTCTGTGCTTAGAAATACTAGACTCTGTACTTAGAAATACTAGACTCTGTGCTTAGAAATACTAGACTCTGTACTTAGAAATACTAGACTCTGTGCTTAGAAATACTAGACTCTGTGGTTCTAAGGACTGCAAACGCGCCACAAACAGCCTCTGGCAGTCAAGTCCAGCTCCTGGCCTTCCCGTGGCAGAACTGTTTAAACTGACAGGAGAAGGGGCGAGGGCGAATATCTGGCGCCTGAAAACCAGTTACTTAGGGTAGATGAGTGTCACGTTTGGTAGCTCGTCTGCCGCTGTTGGCGAGATCTTCAGCTGCCGTGCGTGGAGCGGTGCTCTTCCCGGCCAATGAAGAAATTTGCAAATGAGGTTGCCGCGCAGCATCACTGCGGAAAAGGTTGTTGAAAGAATAAAGCGAAGCAAACAGTCAAATCACGGCACCTCTGGTCTGGAGGTCGGCCACGTCCTGAGTGCAGTCATATCGTGTGAAATGCATGAACCGGTTTGTCCCAGAGGTTAAGTCACTGCTGGCTTGACTTTTCAAATGCCGCGCGTGGAGTGAAGCTCCTCCCGGTTAAGGAAGTAAATGCGGAAATAAAGGTTGCTGTGCGGCGCCGATGGGAAAAGGTGGTGGAAAGTGAAGTTTAACCTGGTATGTCCAGTAGTATCGCTACGAGAGCTATACCACGGCACCTCTGCTCTAGAGGCCGCCTACGTCCGAAATACACCTACACTGGTGAAATATGCCTAAACCGGCACACACCAGGGGTGGAACTCGATGGCTAGACATGTCATGCCACCTCCGCTCTAGAGGTCGGTAACGCCTGATAAACACCCATACTGGTGAATTTTGCCTAAACCGGCTCATACCAGGGGTGAATCTTGAAGGCTATGAATGTCACAGTACCTCTGCCCTAGAGGTCGGTCCCGTCCCAAACATGCCCATACTGGGAAATGCCTAAACCGGCTCAACCCAGGGGTAGAAGTCACTAGTGGCGAGGATTCGTCCTCCTGGACAAAAGCTCCATCCTGGTCACAACTAGGAAGGGTAGCGGCCACGACCGCAAAATGCTGAAGTCGGAGACACTGGACCAGGGAAGTCTAGATAGGCAACCACCTCTCACCCGGCGGGATGTCTGCGTATCCTAATCACGCTGAGGTTTTCCGGTGAGAAAGTCCAACCCTGGACTGGATGGGCAACCACCTCTCACCCGGCGGTGATACACGGGTATCTCATAACACGTCGAGGTTTTCCGGTGAGAAAGTCCAACTCTGTCCTGGGTGGGCTAACGCCTCTCACCCAGCGGGGATGCACTGATATTCCAAACACGTCGAGGTCTTCCGGTGAGAAAGTCCAACCCTAGACCAAACTGGTGCAATGAAAACCACGGTGTCACGCAATCCCGCTTCCGAGACCCACCAAGAATACAGGCTAAAGCACTGTGATACTCTGAACCCCTTGTGGTCCTTCGTGGAACTCATGTGGTCTATTTTGGACCACACAGGGGACCACCGGACCTAACGAGGACCACATGTGTGAATTCAGTAGGTTCACAGTGCGGTTTTTGGTGGTAGAAGTGAACGAAGAAGAAGAAGAAGAAGACTAGACTCTGTACTTAGAAATACTAGACTCTGTACTTAGAAATACTAGACTCTGTACTGAGAAATACTAGATTCTGTGCTTAGAAATACTAGACTCTGTACTTAGAAATACTAGACTCTGTACTTAGAAATACTAGACTCTGTACTTAGAAATACTAGACTCTGTGCTTAGAAATACTAGACTCTGTACTTAGAAATACTAGACGCTGAGAATGAATACGAACAAAGAAGATTTGCTCAGATAACAGTAGTACAGAGGAGACAGACACAACGAGAAGCAAGGACACAATAAAAGTAGAGAACAAACTAATCCCTGAAGTACGGCACGAAAGAGATAGTGGACTTAGATAATAATAACAATTAGACAGATGTACGAAGGTCGATTGATAGGTTTGCGGCCTAAGGAATGGTAGCCATTGCCACCCCGACTTGTGAACTGGAGCATTGTCTTGATGAAAGATGACTCCTCTCGTCAATTTCCCTCCATGTTTTTCCTTCAGTTTGACCCGCAGTTGCTTCACAAGATTAGCGTAGTAGGCCCCGGTGACCGTTCTGCCCGTTTGAAGATAGTCTACCAGTAGCATAGCTTCTGAATCCCAGAAGATGGAAGACATCACTTTGTCCGCCGACAGAACCACCCTTGGTTTTCTTTGAAGGTGGAGATCCATAATGTTTCCACTGCTTTGACTGTTCTTTGGTTTCTGGTTGAAAATGATGAACCCAAGTTTCATCCATAGTCACAGATTGCTGAAGAAAAGTTTCAGAAATACGGCCAAGATTGTTTCTTGACATGTTGAGACACTGTCGTTTGTGATCAGCTCCAATAAGTTTCGGGACCCATCGAGAAGAAGCCTCTGTCATTTGAAGATTATTGTGAATAATGGCATGAACACGCTCCTGGGAGATGCCCAGCTCAGTAGCAATGTACCGCTCAGTTAGTCGTCGATCCTCCATTATCATGTCATGGATTCTGCCGGTGGTTTCATCGGTGGTTACCGTTCTTGGTCTTCCTGGAAGGGGATCATCTTCCAGACTCTCCCTTCCATGTTTGAATTGAGTTGCCCATTTCTTCACTGTGCTGTAAGAAGGGGTACTCTCCTCTAGAGTCTCTGCCATATCCTCATGGATCTCCTTCGATGATAAGCCCTTGATGCAGAGGTAGCGAATGACTACTCGACGAGAAATGTTATCCCTTTTCTCAATTTCTGTCACCCCTTACTACTTCAGTAGCCTGTACAAAAAAATCGGTTGCAATTAATTTCTTGAAACTTGGCGTTTAATCATCTTACATTAACCTGATCTACAAATGCACCTAATATCAACTGTGTGTTTCAAGTATTTGTACCTTAGGTCGAGAACTTATCAATCATTCCTCATATTCGGCGCAACTGACCGGTGAGGCAAGTTTGCTAACCTTAGGACGCAACTTGCACACAGTCTTGAAAAAGGGAGTGGACTGACTCATCGCGAGATCCAATCAGGGCCCACGATCAGTAGGTTTCACCAATTCATTAATTCATTCATTCATTCATTCATTCATTTGCATGTCCCTTGCGGAACTTTGCTTCCCTAACAGCACTCCTGTAGGCCTCTCGGTTGTGAGCAAGATGGCCTGCTGCTGATGCATCCATTTGCAGATCATCAACGATGTCTTGCAGCCATCTTCGCCTTGGTCTTCCTCTCTTTCTTTTTCCAATTATGTACCTTTTCAAGACGGTCTTGTCTAGATTATCATGACGTTTAATGTGTCCAACATATTTAAGTTTTTTCTCTTTAATCCTCTTTAAAGAGAATTACCTGGGATTCGAACACGGACTCCGGTAGGACGAGCAGCCGTCTAGTCATGATAGAACAGCGTACTATCAAATTAGCCAACTAGCACCTCCAAAAAAGGTGTTTATTGGTATGGTCATTAGTAACTGTTCAGTAGACACGAGGGATCGTGACACTCCGAACGAAGCGAGGTCGTGACACAGAAATTCCGTAACTTAGATTCAGTCTCTCTAGCAGGTACCAACTTTATTACAAACATACACACGGTCTCCTGTCATGTCTGGTGCATACCTGAACAATAACAACAACAACAACACAACAACAACAACAAACGAACGAATACTTATTACATGAAGTTAGTTTCAGGAACAATTTTTGTTACATTTCTATATCACGACCTCGTTTCTTTCCGGGTGGCACGATCCCTCGTGTCGACTGAGTAAACACATTTTTCTGGGGGCGCTAGTTGGCGTAATTGGATAGTACGCTGTTCTCTCGTGGCTAGACGGCTGCTCGTCCTACCGGAGTCCGTGTTCGAATCCCAAGTAATTCTCTTGTGATTTTTCTTTCTCTCACGTCTCACTAAAGTGCTTTGTCTACGATTTTTTCGAGGTCTAATCCTATAAAACTGTTCTTTTACTTTACCTTGGAGATGTACAATGTGTATTGTGACTGAGCTGGGGGGAGGGGGGGGGTGAGGTCAGGAATTCCAAGGCTCGGTTATCCGGCTCTTTAGTTTTGCTAGTTAAGAGTATTGCATTATGTTGATATCAAGCCTGAATATATCTTATGACATGCGTTGTATGTTCTGTGCATTGTAAGGTACCTGTGACTACCATGATCTACGTAGTTTGGGTAATAAAATGTTCATGTAATTTAATGGCTGGCTTTGTCATGTCAGTGGCATGTTGTTGTAATGTTGCGGTATATGTAATATGTCACGGTATATGTAATATGATGCCAGCTGGCCTATAGTACTCCTGGGGAAGTGCATCCTGGATTGTCGGTCGTAGGAGATGTTGGAGCCTGGCCCACGAGTACGATAGTACATTAGGCCACGGATTGCGGATAACAGCTGGGTTTTGGTCATATCATATCATATCATATCATATCATATCATATCATTCATTCATTCATTCATTTATTTGGATGTCCCTTGCGGAAATGTGCCTCTCAAACAGCACTCCTGTAGGCCTCTCAGTTGTAAGCAAGATGGCCTGCTGCTGACGATTTTGTATCGTATTTGTTCTTTTTTGTGTCCATGATATTTGAAGAAATCTTCTGTAGCATTTACATTCAAAGGTATTTATGTGTCTCTCAGCTGTTTTGTTAAGTGTCCAGGTCTCACAGGCATATGTTGCGATGGGAAAGATGCATGCCCTTACAAATCTTTTTTTTTTATGTTTGTTGTTGTTCTGTCTGTTCCTCTCCACAGCTTCTTTAGTTGTTTTACTTTCTGAAGAGCGATAGATGTCCTCCTTTTAATTTCCCTCATTGTATCTACATTATTAGTTAGTAGTGATCCAAGATATTCAAAACTCTCCACTTCTTCCAGTTTTTCTCATTGATACATATTTCAGCTGCCTTGTTTGTTTTGTCAGTTGTCATCAATTTAGTTTTCTTCGCATTAAGAAAGAGGTGCTGCTCTTCGCTGTTATTATGGACTGACATAATTAGTTTTTCCATTCCTTTTTGTGTTGTGGACAGTAACACTGTGTCATCAGCATATCTAATCTCTGGTATTTCATAACCTCCAATTGTTATGGCATCGTAATATTCTTTGTCTACATCTTCTCTAACATTCCTCATTATATTTTCAGTATACAAGTTAAATAAGTAAACGACAACAATACGCACCCCTGACGGACCCCTTGTTTTATGTCAAACCAAGTTGTTGTTTCATTATTTATTCTTACTGCTGCTTGTTGATCTAGATACAGCAGTGATGTTAATTGTATCAAATGTGTTGGAAATCCAATTTTTTTCCATTATTTCCCAAAGTTTTTGGTGTTGTCATATCTCATCCCTCCCTTGCGGAAGCCCCAAGTGCCCTGGGCACTTAAGGTTCAGAGAGAGAGAGAGAGAGATATCTCATCCCTAATTCATCCCCAATTGTAAGTTAAGCGCCCGTTGAGTTTACATCTCTGTCGGCAAGTGTCAACATTCAATGCTCCCTCCATCTCTGTGGTAGGTGACAACATTCAACGCTCCCTCCATCTCTGTGGTAGGTGACAACATCCAACGCTCCCTCCATCTCTGTGGTAAGTGACAACATCCAACGCTCCCTCCATCTCTGTGGTAAGTGACAACATCCAACGCTCCCTCCATCTCTGTAGTAAGTGACAACATCCAACGCTCCCTACATATCTGTGGTAAGTGACAACATTCAACGCTCCCTACATCTCTGTGGCAAGTGACAACATTCAACGCATCTTTCTACAGGGCAAATACGCTACAGAAAATACTCGCCATCAGAATATCTGTAGTCAGGACTTTCTTTCACAATATCTGTAGTCAGGACTTTCTTTCACAATATCTGTAGTCAGGACTTTCTTTCACAATATCTGTAGTCAGGACTTTCTGTCACAATATCTGTAGTCAGGACTTTCTTTCACAATATCTGTAGTCAGGACTTTCTGTCACAATATCTGTAGTCAGGACTTTCTTTCACAATATCTGTAGTCAGGACTTTCTTTCACAATATCTGTAGTCAGGACTTTCTTTCACAATATCTGTAGTCAGGACTTTCTTTCACAATATCTGTAGTCAGGACTTTCTTTCACAATATCTGTAGTCAGGACTTTCTTTCACAATATCTGTAGTCAGGACTTTCTTTCACAATATCTGTAGTCAGGACGTTCTGTCACAATATCTGTAGTCAGGACTTTCTGTCACAATATCTGTAGTCAGGACTTTCTTTCACAATATCTGTAGTCAGGACTTTCTGTCACAATATCTGTAGTCAGGACTTTCTTTCACAATATCTGTAGTCAGGACTTTCTGTCACAATATCTGTAGTCAGGACTTTCTGTCACAATATCTGTAGTCAGGACTTTCTTTCACAATATCTGTAGTCAGGACTTTCTGTCACAATATCTGTAGTCAGGACTTTCTTTCACAATATCTGTAGTCAGGACTTTCTGTCACAATATCTGTAGTCAGGACTTTCTTTCACAATATCTGTAGTCAGGACTTTCTGTCACAATATCTGTAGTCAGGACTTTCTGTCACAATATCTGTAGTCATGACTTTCTTTCACAATATCTGTAGTCAGGACTTTCTTTCACAATATCTGTAGTCAGGACTTTCTGTCACAATATCTGTAGTCAGGACTTTCTGTCACAATATCTATAGTCAGGACTTTCTGTCACAATATGTGTAGTCAGGACTTTCTTTCACAATATTTATAACGTTGAGATGATAAATTATCGCGAGTTCTTATTTACAGTGCTCCCTGGCAAAACGATCTTTCTTTGCTGCTGCCGTGTATGTGCTGTGTACGTGCTGTTTATGTGCTGTGTATGTGCTGTATATATACAGTTAATGCATTATGTGTGTATTGTATATTGATGCATATCAAAGCAATAAGACATTGAACTGATCTCGGAGTGAGCATGCTTAGCTGATAACCTGGCTGTGAGTTTCTGCTGGCTTGATCAGGTCACAGACTGACCACCACTGTCCCTAACCAACAACCCTTCTATTCTTGGCCAGGCTTTTCTTGGGCCGACAAACAAGTTGTCCTCATTTGTTTCTTCACTTAACCGCTGACCTGAAATAATAGATAATCTAACTCAGAGGTAAATGCAAACATTTGATCTGTATAGTCTAACTCAGAGGTAAATGTAAACATTTGATCTATATAGTGTAACTCAGAGGTAAATGTAAACATTTGATCTGTATAGTCTAACTCAGAGTTAAATGTAAACATTTGATCTATAAAGTCTAACTCAGAGGCACATGCAAACATTTGATCTATATTTGAGACTACATGTTTCAGACTGCTCAATCAGATATACATGCAAACTTGTGACCAATATAGTCTAACTCAGAGATGTAGGTAAACATTTGATCTATACAGTCTAACTCAGAGATAAATGTAAACATTTGATTTATATAGTCTAATTCAGAGATACATGTAAACATTTGATCTATGAAGTCTAACTCATTGGTAAATATAAACATTTGATCTCTGACAGTCTACCACAGCCATAAGTTCTAACACATGGTCTCTGATAATCTAACCTAGCTGTAAGTGTAAACATTTGGTCTCTGATAGTCTAACCTAGCTGTAAGTGTAAACATTTGGTCTCTGATAGTCTAACCTAGCTGTAAGTGTAAACATTTGGTCTTTGATAATCTAACCTAGCTGTAAGTGATACTATTTTTTGTCTGATAGTCTACCTAGCTGTCATTCATTCATTTGCATGTCCCTTGCGGAACTTTGCTTCCCTAACAGCACTCCTGTAGGCCTCTCGGTTGTGAGCAAGATGGCCTGCTGCTGATGCATCCATTTGCAAACCATCAACGATGTCTTGCAGCCATCTTCGCCTTGGTCTTCCTCTCTTTCTTTTTCCAATTATGTACCTTTTCAAGACGGTCTTGTCTAGATTATCATGACGTTTAATGTGTCCAACATATTTAAGTTTTTTCTCTTTAATCCTCTTTAAAGAGAATTACCTGGGATTCGAACACGGACTCCGGTAGGACGAGCAGCCGTCTAGTCATGAGAGAACAGCGTACTATCAAATTAGCCAACTAGCACCTCCAAAAAAGGTGTTTATTGGTATGGTCATTAGTAACTGTTCAGTAGACACGAGGGATCGTGACACTCCGAACGAAGCGAGGTCGTGACACAGAAATTCCGTAACTTAGATTCAGTCTCTCTAGCAGGTACCAACTTTATTACAAACATACACACGGTCTCCTGTCATGTCTGGTGCATACCTGAACAATAACAACAACAACAACACAACAACAACAATAAACGAACGAATACTTATTACATGAAGTTAGTTTCAGGAACAATTTTTGTTACATTTCTATATCACGACCTCGTTTCTTTCCGGGTGGCACGATCCCTCGTGTCGACTGAGTAAACACATTTTTCTGGGGGCGCTAGTTGGCGTAATTGGATAGTACGCTGTTCTCTCGTGGCTAGACGGCTGCTCGTCCTACCGGAGTCCGTGTTCGAATCCCAAGTAATTCTCTTGTGATTTTTCTTTCTCTCACGTCTCACTAAAGTGCTTTGTCTACGATTTTTTCGAGGTCTAATCCTATAAAACTGTTCTTTTACTTTACCTTGGAGATGTACAATGTGTATTGTGACTGAGCTGGGGGGAGGGGGGGTGAGGTCAGGAATTCCAAGGCTCGGTTATCCGGCTCTTTAGTTTTGCTAGTTAAGAGTATTGCATTATGTTGATATCATGCCTGAATATATCTTATGACATGCGTTGTATGTTCTGTGCATTGTAAGGTACCTGTGACTACCATGATCTACGTAGTTTGGGTAATAAAATGTTCATGTAATTTAATGGCTGGCTTTGTCATGTCAGTGGCATGTTGTTGTAATGTTGCGGTATATATACAGTTAATGCATTATGTGTGTATTGTATATTGATGCATATCAAAGCAATAAGACATTGAACTGATCTCGGAGTGAGCATGCTTAGCTGATAACCTGGCTGTGAGTTTCTGCTGGCTTGATCAGGTCACAGACTGACCACCACTGTCCCTAACCAACAACCCTTCTATTCTTGGCCAGGCTTTTCTTGGGCCGACAAACAAGTTGTCCTCATTTGTTTCTTCACTTAACCGCTGACCTGAAATAATAGATAATCTAACTCAGAGGTAAATGCAAACATTTGATCTGTATAGTCTAACTCAGAGGTAAATGTAAACATTTGATCTATATAGTGTAACTCAGAGGTAAATGTAAACATTTGATCTGTATAGTCTAACTCAGAGTTAAATGTAAACATTTGATCTATAAAGTCTAACTCAGAGGCACATGCAAACATTTGATCTATATTTGAGACTACATGTTTCAGACTGCTCAATCAGATATACATGCAAACTTGTGACCAATATAGTCTAACTCAGAGATGTAGGTAAACATTTGATCTATACAGTCTAACTCAGAGATAAATGTAAACATTTGATTTATATAGTCTAATTCAGAGATACATGTAAACATTTGATCTATGAAGTCTAACTCATTGGTAAATATAAACATTTGATCTCTGACAGTCTACCACAGCCATAAGTTCTAACACATGGTCTCTGATAATCTAACCTAGCTGTAAGTGTAAACATTTGGTCTCTGATAGTCTAACCTAGCTGTAAGTGTAAACATTTGGTCTCTGATAGTCTAACCTAGCTGTAAGTGTAAACATTTGGTCTTTGATAATCTAACCTAGCTGTAAGTGATACTATTTTTTGTCTGATAGTCTACCTAGCTGTCATTCATTCATTTGCATGTCCCTTGCGGAACTTTGCTTCCCTAACAGCACTCCTGTAGGCCTCTCGGTTGTGAGCAAGATGGCCTGCTGCTGATGCATCCATTTGCAAACCATCAACGATGTCTTGCAGCCATCTTCGCCTTGGTCTTCCTCTCTTTCTTTTACCCATTATGTATCCTTCCAAGACGGTTTTCTCTAGATTATCATGACGTTTAATGTGTCCAAAATATTTAAGTTTTCTCTCTCTAATCCTCTTTACTAGCCAGCCTTCTTCAATATTAAGTTCTTGTAGTATGGATATATTTGTTCTGATTTTGTGTCCGTGACATTTGAAGAACTCTTCTGTAGCATTTACATTCAAAGGCATTTATGTGTTTCTCAGCTGTTTTGTTAAGTGTCCAGATCTCACAGGCATATGTTGCGATGGGAAAGATGCATGCCCTTACAAATCTTATTTTTGTAGTTCTGTCTGTTTCTCTCACAGATTCTTTAGTTATTTTGCTTTCTGAAGAGCGATAGATGTCCTCCTTTTAATTTCCCTCATTGTATCTACATTTTTAGTTAATAGTGATCCGTGATATTCAAAACTCTCCACTTCTTCTAGTTTTTCCTTATTGAAACATATTTCAGCTGCCTTGTTTGTTTTGTCAGTTGTCATCAATTTAGTTTTCTTTGCATTAAGATAGAGATTTTGCTTTTCGCTGTTCTTACGGACTGACATAATTAGTTTTTCCATTCCTTTTTGTGTTGTGGATAGTAACACTGTGTCATCAGCATATCTAATCTCTGGTATTTCATAACCTCCAATTGTTATGGCATCACAATATTCTGTGTCTACATCTTCTCTAACATTCCTCATTATATTTTCAGTATACAAGTTAAATAAGTAAGGCGATAATATGCACCCCTGACGGACCCCTTGTTTTATGTCAAACCAAGTTGTTGTTTCACCATTTATTCTTACTGCTGCTTGTTGGTCTAGATACAGCAGTGATGTTAATTGTATCAAATGTGTTGGAAATCCCATTTTTTTTTTCATTATTTCCCCAAGTTTCTGGTGTTGTGCACAATCAAATGCCTTTGAGTAGCCTATAAAGGATAAATATAGATTCACATTAAACTCTCTGCATTTCTCTATTATTAATCTTATATTGAATATACTGATCCTCTTCCTTGCCTGAAACCAGCTTGGACCATATTGACTTCTATTTTCTTTCGAAGTCTACCCATTATGATTTTTACTTAGCTTTAAGTGTAAACATTTAATGGCTAACAACAAAGCTGCAGGTGAAGATGAAATAACAGCCGAAATGCTAAAAGCTATCAATAGTGACAACATGAGACAACTACAGAGAATGTTTAACAAGATTTGGAAAGAAGAAAAAGTCCCTTCTAATTGGAAAAAAGGAATCATTGTTAAAATACCAAAAAAAGGCAACCTTAGTGACTGTAACAACTGGAGAGGAGTAACCTTAATATCAGTTGTGTCAAAAGTATTTTGCAAGGTCATTTTGAATAGACTCAAAGATATAGTGGATACTGCAATGAGAGAAGAACAAGCAGGATTTCGAAAAGGGAGAAGCTGTCTCGACCAGATCTTTACTCTCAGAATAATACTTGAAGAACATATTGAAAAGCAGAAACCATTAATACTGAACTTCATAGACTTTAAAAAGGCATTTGATAGCATACACAGAGATTCATTATGGAGAATTTTATGTCTATATGGAATACCATCTAAAATTGTCAACATCATTAAGGACTTATACAATGGATATGTTTGT
The DNA here is from genome assembly GCA_009760885.1 of Achatina immaculata. Taxonomy (NCBI): domain Eukaryota; kingdom Metazoa; phylum Mollusca; class Gastropoda; order Stylommatophora; family Achatinidae; genus Lissachatina; species Lissachatina immaculata. The sequence goes on from CM019700.1 coordinate 33,347,504, forward strand.
GAAGTCAAGACAGAAGAAGGGATGAGTGAATGGTTCCAGATTGAAACAGGTGTGAAACAAGGATGTATACTGTCTCCTTTACTTTTTGGGATTATAATAGATTTCATAATGAAAAAATGCTGCACAGGTAACACAGGTATTGACTGGGTACATGGGACACAACTAGAATATCTTGATTTTGCTGATGACATAACTTTTATCAGTAATAATGTGAATTCCATGCAAGAAAAAACAGATAGCCTGTCTTCACTGGCTAGCAAAATAAGACTTGAAATTAACAAGGACAAAACAAAAATAATGAAAATTCCTATCAATCAAAATGGAAAAATACACATAGAAGGGACAGATATTGAAGAAGTCAATCAATTTGCATACCTTGGCAGCTACATAGACCAGGATGGTGACACTAGAAAGGAAGTTAGGATCAGAATTGCAAAAGCAGCATCAATCTTCAAGAATCTTGAGAACATATGGAATTCAAAAGTTATAAGCACAAAAACCAAGTTAAGACTATTCAATTCAAATGTAATATCCACACTCATTTATGCATGCTAAAGCTGGAAAACAACTAAAGAAATAGAAAAGAAATTAGACTCCTTTGAAAACAAATGCATAAGGAAAATATTCTGCATCAAGAGGAATGCAGAAATAAAACAGATAACTGAACAACAACCAGTCTCATGGGTGATCAGGAAAAGGAGATGGACATATGTTGGTCACTTGATGAGAAGAAATGATCAGAGAATCCCAAAACACGCTATCAAGAGGAACACAACAGGCCGAAGAAAAGGCAGACCGCGTGAAACTCTGAAGAGGACATTGTTAAGAGAGGCCAAATTAACAGGCATAAAATCCTTTGATGAGGTTGAAAGACTCGCCGAGGACAGGAAAAATTGGCGAACTACTTTGCGAGCCCTATGTGACGTTTAACGGCACGGGAAGGATATAAGATAGATAAGATAAGATAAGTAAGAGTAAACATTTGGTGCCTGATCGTTTAATCTAGCAGTAAGTGTAAACATTTGGTGCCTGATAGTCTAACCTAGCTATAAGTGTAAACATTTGGTGCCTGATAGTCTAACCTAGCTATAAGTGTAAACATTTGGTGCCTGATAGTCTAACCTCACTATAAGAGCTATCACTCCAAAAAAAAATATCACGTAGTCTATGTTCAGACACTGGCACTGCCTACATCTGTCAGTCAGAGAGATAGACACCTTCATTGCTCCACCTGTTTTGTCTTATCTCACTGATAATGTTACATATTCCGGAAGTTATAATTCATGTCAGAATATTCATGAAGTTAATTCATGTTAGAATATTCATGTAGTTATTTCATGTGAGAGTATTCATGAGATTACTTTTTATGAACTGTCAAAGTTCCTGATACTTTCAGATGTGGATGGAAACGTGCCATGACAGACTGATGGCGATAACAACGATAATGGCGATAACGCTGGCTTGTTTGCTGGCCATGGCAGAGGGAAGACAGCTCTGTCTGACAGCACATTTTGAGAGACTTGCTGAATCTGTGGCGAAGCAAGATGTCACAGAGAGTGACATTTCAGGACAAGGTAAATCCACAGTTTTCAGTAACAGAAAGTTAAATCATTCTGAAACCGAAGACAAAACTACCAACACAAGAACACACCATCTCAACCCACTCAACAGCCGACACAGCAACAGTAAGCACGCAGTGGTCAGCAGTGGTCACATGACTACCACACCTGGGACAACGACTACATGGAGAACAGGTCACCAACCAGAATATCACAGAGAGGCCCATATGATCACAGAGCGCCCACAAGACAGTCAAACTTCTCCTGTCACAGTGCGTCCACAAGACAGTCAAACTTCTCCTGTCACAGAGCGTCCACAAGACAGTCACATTGCTCCTGTCACAGAGCGTCCACAAGACAGTCAAACTTCTCCTGTCACAGAGCGTCCACAAGACAGTCACATTTCTCCTGTCACAGAGCGTCCACAAGACAGTCAAACTTCTCCTGTTCTGGCTAGACAAGACACCGCTGACGAGGTCATGTCAATCAAAGCGCGACAATTCGAGCAGACTCGGCTTTCTTACTTCCAGTCCCACTTGAGACTAAGGTCATCTTTCTCCACGGAAACACATTCGGATAATTTCAGCTTTTTAAACTCCAACAAGACATCAGATGAGGCCGCGAAACCAGGAACGGACATTTCATCCTCTAGGGAGGAGTTTGTGTCTCCAGAAAACACTGTCACCAGCCAGCAAATCTCCTCTAAAACAGTTTGGAATAACAACAGTTTTAAAACAGCAACTATAAATACAACACACAGATTTGCAGGGTCTAAAACAGCAACCATGAATACAACACACAGATTTGCAGGACTAGATGTGCTAGAGTATAGACTTGACATTGACAGCGCTGTGTCTGTTGACAGCCACGTGTTAGCTCCGGCTGACCAGCTAGGTAAAGCCACCTTCACAAACAGCTATAGCTGTGACGTGACAAGAGACAGACCGTCACGTGACAGCGTGACCAGGCTCCTGGATAGCCTGATGCTGGGGTACGACAAGAGGCTTCGACCAGGCTTTGGAGGTGATTTCTGTTTCTCTGTTTTCTATCGGTTTTTTTTCTTCTGCTAATTTTTCAGTGTGTTTTTCTGTCTGTTTTTCTGCTTGTTTGTCTGGTTATCTGTCTGTGATAACTTGTCTATTGTTTGCACATACAAAGTGTATCATACTTGTTATATCAAACAGAGAAAAGTATCGGATAGATAGATAGATAGATAGATAGATAGATAGATAGATAGATAGATAGATAGATAGATAGATGATAGATAGATAGATGGATGGATAAGTAGGATGTCATAAATGTCATGTTAAAGTTACATAATATCTATAAAACAGGTTTGCCTCTGATTGTCAAAGCTGACATTGAGATCAGATCAATGGGACCTATATCAGAGAAAGACATGGTAAGTCTGTGTAAAACATCTGCGTCCAGTGGTGGAGCCTGAGTGAGATGTATGTTTTGTAGCTGGTTTAGCAGTGTACTAATGTGCACATTGCTCTGAGTAAACCCAAGCTTTTTTTCTTTCATTTCTAAACCACATTCCATAGAAACAGTCCTCTCTCATTTCTAAACCACCTTCCATAGAAACAATCCTCTCTCATTTCTAAACCACCTTCCACAAAAACAATCATCTGTAATTTCTAAACCACCTTCCAGAGAAAAAATCATCTGTAATTTCTAAACCACCTTCCATAGAAACAATCATCTGTTTCATTTCTAAACCACCTTCCATAGAAACAATCATCTGTTCCATTTCTAAACCACCTTCCCTAGAAACAATCATCTGTTTCATTTCTAAACCGTCTTCCATAGAAACAATCCTCTCTCATTTCTAAACCACCTTCCATAGAAACAATCCTCTCTCTTTTCTAAACCACCTTCCATAGAAACAATCATCTGTTTCATTTCTAAACCACCTTCCATAGAAACAATCCTCTCTCATTTCTAAACCACCTTCAATAGAAACAATCCGCTCTCATTTCTAAGCCACCTTTCATAGAAACAATCATCTGTTTCATTTCTAAACCACCTTCCATAGAAACAATCCTCTCTCATTTCTAAACCACCTTCCATAGAAACAATACCGCCATCATCTCTCCCTGCCACTCTTATTATCTGTATTCCAACACTCATCCTCTCTCATCTTCTCTGGTACTCCAACATTCTCATCCTCTCTCATCTTCTCTGGTACTCCAACATTCTCATCCTCTCTCATCTTCTCTGGTACTCCAACATTCTCATCCTCTCTCATCTTCTCTGGTACTCCAACATTCTCATCCTCTCTCATCTTCTCTGGTACTCCAACGTTCTCATCCTCTCTCATCTTCTCTGCTATAACAACTGGTTAAACATGTATGTCACTCTAAGGATCACGTTTGTTTATCTTGGGATGAACACGTGGTCTAGACCTGGGACTATTGACTCTGGCACAAGTTGCAAAGACCTGAGACTATTAAATCTTACACAAGTCTCCCAAACTGTGAACATTCAACTCTTACACAAGTCTCCCAGATTGTGAACATTCAACTCTTAAACAAGTCTCCCAGATTGTGAACATTCAACTCTTAAACAAGTCTCCCAGATTGTGAACATTCAACTCTTAAACATTTCATCAAGACAGGGAACTACCAACTCTCACACAAGTCTTCCACATCATGAACTGTTAAGTCACACACAAGTGTCCCACACCATGAAGTGTTAACTCTCACACAAGTGTCCCACACCGTGAACTGTCAACTCTCACACAAGCCTCCCACACCTAGAACTGTCAACACTCACACAAGTCTCCCACACCATGAACTGTTACCTCTCACACAAGTCTCCAACATCGTGAACTGTCAATTCTCACACAAGTGGCCAAGACCGGGAACTACCAACTCTCACACAAGTGGCCAAGACCGGTAACTACCAACTCCCACACAAGTGGCCAAGACCGGTAACTACCAACTCCCACACAAATGGCCAGGACCAGTAACTACCAACTCTCACACAAGTGGCCCAAGACCGGTAACTACCAACTCTCACACAAGTCACCAAGACCGGTAGCTACCATCTCTCGCACAATTTGCCCAGACAGGGAATTAACTCCCATACACTCCCTTCAGTTCATCACCGCCAACTCTCCCTCTGGCCAAGAGTTGTAGTAAGGATTTCCGTAGTCTTGGCCCGCAATGTCTGGTCAAAGAGACCGACAGACCAATCAAATGAGTTTTTTTAGATTCATCACTGGATTTGCTGGATAACCAGGTGGGTAATGTCAGATCAGTTTAGTTCCACATCTAAAGACAGCCGAAGATCGTCATTTAATACTGAACTCTGCCTACTCCACGGAGAACTAGGACAGGCCAGGAACAAAATTCCACGAAGAACTAGGACAGGCCAGGAACAACACTCCACGAAGAGCTAGGACAAGCTAGGAACAACACTCCAAGGAGAGCTAGGACAAGCTAGGAACAACACTCCACGGACAGCTAGGACAAACTAGGAACAACACTCCATGAAGAGCTAGGACAAGCTAGGAACAACACTCTACGGAGAGCTAGGACAAACTAGGAACAACACTCCACGGAGAGCTAGGACAAGCTAGGAACAACACTCCACGGAGAGCTAGGACAGGGCAGGAAGAACACTCCACGGAGAGCTAGGACAGGGCAGGAAGAACACTCCACGGAGAGCTAGGATAGGCTAGGTACAACACTCCACTGAGAGCTAGGACAGGCTAGGAACAACACTCCACTGAGAGCTAGGACAGGCTAGGAACAACACTCCACTGAGAGCTAGGACAGGCCAGGAACAACACTCCACTGAGAGCTAGGATAGGGCAGGAAGAACACTCCACTGAGAGCTAGGATAGGGCAGGAAGAACACTCCACGGAGAGCTAGGACAGGGCAGGAAGAACACTCCACTGAGAGCTAGGATAGGGCAGGAAGAACACTCCACGGAGAGCTAGGACAGGGCAGGAAGAACACTCCACTGAGAGCTAGGATAGGGCAGGAAGAACACTCCACGGAGAGCTAGGACAGGGCAGGAAGAACACTCCACGGAGACCTAGAACAAGCTAAGAACAACACTCCACGGAGAGCTAGGACAGGCTAGGTACAACACTCCACTGAGAGCTAGGACAGGCTAGGTACAACACTCCACTGAGAGCTAGGACAGGCTAGGTACAACACTCCACTGAGAGCTAGGACAGGCTAGGTACAACACTCCACTGAGAGCTAGGATAGGGCAGGAAGAACACTCCACTGAGAGCTAGGATAGGGCAGGAAGAACACTCCACGGAGAGCTAGGATAGGCCAGGAACAACAGAGAAATCCATAGTTTTTACACGTGATACTAGGAAAGCCAACAGATTACAGTGGCTGTGTCTAACAGAAGAAACAGAAGAAACTCGACAGATCAGACTTGTACGTATACAAGATATGGAACATGATACACATGTATTTTTGCTGTAATACTATACGAACGTGACGTATATTTGCTGTATTACTATACTCAAGTGACGTATATTTTCTGTATATTTAAACGCGTGACGTATATTTAAAGAAGTACGAAGAAACACAAGAAAAGTAAAAAAAAAACAATATATATATATATACAAGATTGTTGTGAAAGAATAGAAGGACATCAGAAGTGTGGAAGAGATAGTGAAATGTTTAAAGAAATGAAGACATTGACGAGAAATGTCACATCTAAGCTAAATGTCATTTGTGAGGAGATGGTGATTACCTTGTCAGAGACAGGGGAAATTCTAGAAAGATGGAATAAATATTGCAGGCGAATGTGTGAAACAACCGAATGTGAAAGCAGAAATCAACAGTGTGAATTATTATTGAAGGAGAAAGAACCAGAGCAGACAATAGAAGAAGTTTTATGTGCAATAAAGAATCTGAAAAATGGTAAATCACCAAGATGTGATGATATAACAGCTGAATTTATTAAAGCAGGAGGAAAGGAATGTGCAACAATCTATCATGCACTATCTAAAAAGAAATGGCATTCAGGTATTTGGCCAAATGAATGGAAAAGAACTGTATTCATACCACTGCCAAAAAAGGGTATCCTGAAATTATGCACAGACTATAGAACTTTTGCCCTGATTAATCATGCCAGTAAAGTTCTATTAAAAATCATAATGGGTAGACTTCGTAAGAAAATAAAAGAATAAGAATATATGGTCCAAGCTGGTTTCAGGCAAGGAAGAGGATCAAGAGATCATATATTCAGTATAAGATTAATAATAGAGAAATGCAGAGAGTTTAATGTGAATCTATATTTATCCTTTATAGACTACTCAAAGGCATTTGATTGTGTACAACACCAGAAACTTTGGAAAATAACTTTAAAAAATGAGATTTCCAACACATTTGACACAACTAACATCACTGTTGTATCTAGACCAACAAGCAGCAGTAAGAATAAATAGTGAAACAACAACTTGGTTTGACATAAAACAAGGGGTCCGTCAGGGGTGCATATTGTCACCCTACTTATTTAACTTGTATACTAAAAATATAATGAGGAATGTTAGAGAAGATGTAGACAAAGAATATTACGATGCCATAACAATTGGAGTTTATGAAATATCAGAGATTATATATGCTGATGACACAGTATTACTGTCCACAACACAAAAAGGAATGGAAAAACTAATTATGTCAGTCCGCGAGAATAGTGAAGAGCAAAACCTCTATCTTAATGTGAAGAAAACTAAATTGATGACAACTGTCACATCTAAGCTAAATGTCATTTGTGAGGAGATGGTGATTACCTTGTCAGAGACAGGGGAAATTCTAGAAAGATGGAATAAATATTGCAGGCGAATGTGTGAAACAACCGAATGTGAAAGCAGAAATCAACAGTGTGAATTATTATTGAAGGAGAAAGAACCAGAGCAGACAATAGAAGAAGTTTTATGTGCAATAAAGAATCTGAAAAATGGTAAATCACCAAGATGTGATGATATAACAGCTGAATTTATTAAAGCAGGAGGAAAGGAATGTGCAACAATCTATCATGCACTATCTAAAAAGAAATGGCATTCAGGTATTTGGCCAAATGAATGGAAAAGAACTGTATTCATACCACTGCCAAAAAAGGGTATCCTGAAATTATGCACAGACTATAGAACTTTTGCCCTGATTAATCATGCCAGTAAAGTTCTATTAAAAATCATAATGGGTAGACTTCGTAAGAAAATAAAAGAATAAGAATATATGGTCCAAGCTGGTTTCAGGCAAGGAAGAGGATCAAGAGATCATATATTCAGTATAAGATTAATAATAGAGAAATGCAGAGAGTTTAATGTGAATCTATATTTATCCTTTATAGACTACTCAAAGGCATTTGATTGTGTACAACACCAGAAACTTTGGAAAATAACTTTAAAAAATGAGATTTCCAACACATTTGACACAACTAACATCACTGTTGTATCTAGACCAACAAGCAGCAGTAAGAATAAATAGTGAAACAACAACTTGGTTTGACATAAAACAAGGGGTCCGTCAGGGGTGCATATTGTCACCCTACTTATTTAACTTGTATACTAAAAATATAATGAGGAATGTTAGAGAAGATGTAGACAAAGAATATTACGATGCCATAACAATTGGAGTTTATGAAATATCAGAGATTATATATGCTGATGACACAGTATTACTGTCCACAACACAAAAAGGAATGGAAAAACTAATTATGTCAGTCCGCGAGAATAGTGAAGAGCAAAACCTCTATCTTAATGTGAAGAAAACTAAATTGATGACAACTGACAAAACACGTAGTATTGAAGAAGGCTAGTTAGTAAAGATGATTAAAGAGAGAAACTTAAATAATTTGGTCACATTAAACGTCATGATAATCCAGAGAAGACCGTCATGGAAGGGTACATATTGGGGAAAAGAAAGAGAGGAAGACCAAGGGGAATATGGCTGCAAGACATCACTGATGATCTGAAAATGGATGCATCGGCAGCAGGGCATCTTGCTTACAATCGAGAGACCTACAGGAGTGTTGTTAGGGAGGCAAAGTTCCGCGAGGGACATGCGAACGAATGAATGAATGAATGAAATGAAAATGAAATTTGCCGTATTATTATAAGCACATGACTTATACGAGTATTTGCTGTAATAATACAGAAACGGAACGTGTATCTGTTGTATTACTATTACATGTGACGTATATTTGGCGTATTATTATAAGCAGGTAGTGTATATTTGCTGTTTTACTACAGGAAAGTGACGATTATCTGCTGTATTATACGCAGGTGACGTGTTTTTCCTAGCTTAGTATAAGCACGTGACGTATATTTGCTGTATTACTATATGCACATGACGTATATTTCCTAGCTTAGTATAACCACGTGGCGTATATTTGCTGTATTATTATTCGTCTGAATTTCATTTGCCGGTATATAGCTACAGCCTAAGAAGTATATGTTTGTCCCGCTGCGGGCGATAACTGTCCTTCAAACTATGCACTCTTCCAGACATTTCAGTCTTGTCTTCGTCACATGACTGGTTTCCAGGTTAAAGTCACAGTTGTAGAAAGTCACAGATATAGAAAGTCACAGATATAGAAAGTCACAGACGTAGAAAGTCACAGATATAGAAAGTCACAGATATAGAAAGTCACAGATGTAGAAAGTCACAGATATAGAAAATCACAGATATAGAAAGCCAATGATATAGAAAATCACAGATATAGAAAGTCACAGATATAGAAAGTCACAGATATAGAAAGTCGCAGATATAGAAAGTCACAGATATAGAAAATCACAGATATAGAAAGTCACAGATATAGAAAATCACAGATATAGAAAGTCACAGATATAGAAAGTCACAGATATAGAAAATCATAGATATAGAAAGTCATAGATATAGAAAATCACAGATATAGAAAATCACAGATATAGAAAGTCACAGATATAGAAAGTCACAGATATAGAAAATCATAGATATAGAAAATCACAGATATAGAAAATCACAGATATAGAAAATCATAGATATAGAAAATCACAGATATAGAAAATCACAGATATAGAAAATCATAGATATAGAAAGTCACAGATATAGAAAATCACAGATATAGAAAATCATAGATATAGAAGATCATAGATATAGAAAGTCACAGATATAGAAAATCATAGATATAGAAAATCACAGATATAGAAAATCACAGATATAGAAAATCATAGATATAGAAAATCATAGATATAGAAAGTCACAGATATAGAAAATCATAGATATAGAAAATCATAGATATAGAAAATCATAGATATAGAAAATCACAGATATAGAAAGTCACAGATATAGAAAGTCACAGATATAGAAAGTCACAGATATAGAAAGTCACAGATATAGAAAGTCACAGATATAGAAAGTCACAGATATAGAAAGTCACAGATATAGAAAGTCACAGATATAGAAAGTCACAGATATATGAGTTCTCAAACCTCCCTTGCCAGGGTCTGAAGCAGCCGATCCGTGGCAAGATAGTAGTCAGTGTTTGAGATCTCTATCAATATTGGAGACAGTGGTCAATGTTTGAGATCTATGTCAATACTGAAGACCGTGGTCGATGTTTGAAATCTTTGTCAATATTGGAGACAGTGGTCAATGTTTGAGATCTATGTCAATATTGAAGACAGTGGTCAATGTTTGAGATCTCTGTCAGTGATATACAGGTTGTTAGAGACACGAGGGTCATACCGAAAGTCGTGAGCAAAAATATTTTTAAAATCAGAATTTCTAGATAGAGAAAATATAAAAGTATCACCTTAACTGCATCCTTTTCTTCACTTTTCGACGTAATCTCCATTTCTCTGCAGACATTTTCCCCATCACTCTGCAAGTTTGAAAATACCCTCCGGGTAGAATTAGTTCCAGCTGACCGAAGGCACAGACGCACTGCTTTCTGGACGTTCTCTCCTGTGTCGTAGTGATGGCCTCGCATTTGTTCTTTCACAAAATAGAAAAGATGGTAATCACTGGGTCCCAGATCTGGGATAGGCAGGGTGTGGAAGAGTTTCCCAACCTATTTTCTGAATTTCATCAGTTGTCTGGCAAGCAGCTTTTCTCACAGCTTTGTGATCTTCAGTCAACAAACGTGGGACCCAGCGGGCACAAACTTTTCTATAGCCAAGGGTTTCAGTCATTTCCTATATTGCATTGTGTCCTATTCCAAGATTTACAGCTATTTCAGATACTGTGACACGTCTGTCTTCTTTAATGATGTCGTCAACCCTTTCCGTTTTGCGTTCAGTGGAGGCAGTTCGTGTTTCCATCTTCGAAATGTTTCACCCACCTCCTAACACTGCTAGCACCCATACACACATCGCCATAAGCAAGTTGAAGTCGTTGGTGAATTTCAGCAGCGGGGATTTCCTCTTTAATGAGGAACTTAGTAACAGAATGTTGACGTTGCTCACGACTTTCAGAATGACCCTCGTATCTGTGTGAGTGATATACAGGCTGTTAGAGATATCTGTGTGAGTGATATATAGGATGTTAGAGATTTGTGTGTGAGTGATATACAGACTGTTAGAGATATCTGTGTGAGTGATATATAGGATATTAGAGATTTGTGTGTGAGTGATATACAGACTGTTAGAGATATCTGTGTGAGTGATATATAGGATATTAGAGATTTGTGTGTGAGTGATATACAGACTGTTAGAGATATCTGTGTGGGTGATATTCAAGCTGTTATAGATATCTGTGTCGGTGATATACAGCTGTTAGAGATATATGTGTAGTTGATATATAGGTTGTTAGAGATATCTGTGTGAGTGCTATACAGGCTGTTAGAGATATCTATGTGAGTGATATACAAGCTGTTAGAGATATCTGTGTGAGTGATATACAGGCTGTTAGAGCTATCTGTGAAGTGATATACAGGTTGTTTGAGATATTTGTGTGAGTGATATACAGACTTTTAGAGATATTGTTGTTTAAAACAGAAGAAAAATCCTTTTTTTGGTGTTGTTTTTCAACTTTCTGTAGAACGTGTCTGGCCATGATCGTTGTTAAGTTTTGTGAATGTAGAATTATTACACTTACTGCATAAGTAAACTGTGTGGGTGTATCATCATTATCACACTAACTGCGTAAGTAAATGATGTGAGTGTATCAATATTATCACACTAACCACGTAAGTAAACGATGTGGGTGTAGCATAATTATCACACTAACCACGTAAGTAAATGATGTGGGTGTAGCATAATTATCACACTAACCACGTAAGTAAATGATGTGGGTGTAGCATAATTATCACACTAACCACGTAAGTAAATGATGTGGGTGTAGCATAATTATCACACTAACCACGTAAGTAAATGATGTGGGTGTAGCAACATCATCACATCACACTTACTGTGTGATAATATATAAAAATGGATTTGTGTATATACGTATGAATGTTCCAGCATAACTCTGGAACGCCTAAGGCAATTTCAACCAAACTTGGTACACATATGACTTACCATCTGGAGAAAAGTACTGTGGGGTATGTCACCCCTAGCACTCCCAGAGATGGAGTGGGAAGAGGGTGACATACTACATACTAAATTCAAGGAGGAGCAAAGGAATGGTCTAAGGGAGATGATCATGAAATAGAGCGGTGCTGATCTAAGATCGAACGAACGAACGAACATACTTTATTTGAACATACTTTATGATCTAAGATCAGCATTTATAGCCTCCCGTGGCAATTTCAAATAATTTTGATGGTCCCTTTTTGTTTTAATTATATTTGTAAAAATAAATGTTAACTTTCTTTTTTCCTTATGTTTATATGAGCTTTTTGTTGTATTCTACAATAGATTTCATTGCTCAGTGACAGCGTACCTTTTTCTTATTTTTTTAAATTTCAAATTAGCTTTACAAATTAGAGAGAGAGAGAGAGAGAAAGAGGGAGAGTGAAAGAGAGGGTGAGAAAGGGTGAAAATGAGGAAGAGAAAGGGAGAGAGAAAGAGAGAGGGATAGAGAGAGATTGAGGGAGAGAGGGGAGAGAAAGGAAGAGAGAGGGATTGATTGATTGATTGATTGATCTTTATTTCAAAAGGGTTAAGAATTGGACACGCAGGCCCGTCTGACATTCTGCCCTTTATCATACATCTTTCACTCTATTCCAGACATTCTACAAATATGCTGTTCATATAACAAACATAACTAACATTGAAGCTGAGAGACATAAAATAAAATATAACATTTACGTTTCGCTCTTAAACATTCACTCAGTACAGAATTAACTACATACATTATAAATGACTATCTACTAAACAAAATTTTCGGGACTATTCAGAAAACAATTAATTGTATTCTGTGTCTGTAAGAGCAGCTTACGATAACTTTTAAGTTTTATAATTCATGGAGGCATGTAGTCGACATCAAATAGATATTGGGAAAGCTTGTAGTTGTAGGAAGGAGTATAATTTTATTTTTTATATAGGATGGGAGGGTATTCCAAAGATGAGCAGCAGAATAACTAAAGCTTTTCTTGTAAAGATCAAGTCTAGGTTTTGGAAGACATATGCTGTTCAAGCGTTGGCTGCACATTGGGCTAAATTTAAACAGGTTCCATAGATAAAGCGGGGCATGCCGTGAAAGAATTTGATGTACTAATTTGGCTTTGTTGAAGAGGAACCTGTTCTTAAGAGGCAGTATTTTGATACGTTTGTGATGATTAGTTGTTTGTGCTTGATCTTTGTCACTAATAAGCTTTACTGCTCGCTTTTGGAGTGAGCAAAGCCTCTTTGTATTTGACACTGAGCAACCATCCCAAACTGTTGAGCAATAGTCTAAATGTGTTTGTATATGAGCTATGTAGTATGTCTTCCTAGTGTCTTGATCTATGAAGTGCTTAATTTTAGCTAATTGGTATACTTTTTGTACGATGAGTTTTGTTAGACATTGCACATGAGAGTTGCAGGTCAGATGTTGGTCAATAATAAGACCTAGTGTTTTGTGCTCGCTAACGTTTTCTATCTGTGATGTTTCTGTACATAGCCGAAGTGTTGTTTTTGTTGCATTTTGTAGTTTCTGTCTTGTTGTTATGAGCATTGATTTTGTTTTATCGGTGTTTATAATCATGCCATTATTTTTGCTCCATCCAATTAAATTGTATAACTCGACCTGAAGAGTTGATTCTAGATTAACACAATCGTAGTCACTGGTGTAGACTGTGCAATCATCGGCAAAAAGGTCACAAGAAGAGTGTTTAAGATGAAGTGGAAGATCATTGATATAGATAGCAAAGAGCAACAGGCCTAGAATAGAACCTTGCGGAACACCAGTGTCAACTTTAGCAGAATTTGATAGAGAATTGTTGAAGAATACTAGGGAGAGAGTAAGAGGGAGAGAGTGGAAGGGAGAGAGAGAGAAAGTGGGAGAGAGTGACAGGAAGAGAGAGGGAGAGAGATATGGACAGAGAAAGAGGGAAAGAGATAGGGACAGAGAAAGAGAGAGAGAGAGAGAGAGATTTGACATCCCCATGTTTCTCCTGCGGACAATCTTATGTTGCTTGCCGAAGAATTTATTTATTCTTGCTCCTGGAAGTGAAAATAAAAATTTTGTTAATAATCAAGTTTTGAGTTAAATTAATATTATAGTGAATTTTAAAATTATATTTTTAAATATCTGTAAATAAAATTACATCGATATTGCAGTATAGATAGAATTCATTCCTTTTCCCGTCTAATAGACGATTGGGATAAATAAATATCTGAGCAACGCCGAGTAATCAGATGGTTATATATAATATCTCTACATACATAGACATATATATGGGGTCCAAAATAAAGCATAGCTCAATTTTAAAAACGGAAAATAAATTAGGCGGCATACAATTTTTTGGGGTAAAAAAAAAAAGGTGAAATGAAACTCAGAAAAGTGGGTAATTTTATTATTGCTGACATCATATTTAAGTTATGAAAATTACGCCGGTTAGATGACCGCCATTACATTTGATACACTCAGCCAGGCGTCTGGAAAATTCCTGTATGATACCATTTAACATGTTCAAAAGAATATTTTGAATGCAGTGTCGGATTCGATCTTTTAGGTCTGCAACTGACTGTGGTCGACTAGCATACATCTTGTTCTTGAGATATTCCCACAAAAAGAAGTCTGCGGCCGATAAATCCCTTGACCTTGCAGGCCAATGAATATCCCCAAATCTGGAAATAAGACGATTGGGAAATGCTTGTCGTAGCATGGCCATGAAGAGTTGCTTCATCTTGTCGAAACCATATTAGTCTCTTATTTCTATTGGCCAAGTCTGGAATGAAGTATTCAGTTAGCATCCGCATATAGTGATCGCTATTAGCAATAAGAGGGTGCCAGTTTTCGTCTTACAAAAATATGAGCCAATGACACCGAATCATGCAAGGCCACATCACACTGTTACTCGTTCACTATGGAGCGGTTTCTCATGCAGTAATTTTGGATTTTCAGCTGACCAGTGTCTGAAATTCTGCTTGTTCACACTTCCTGACAACTCAAAATCTGCTTCATCAGACATTATGAAGTTATTGATCAAATTCGGATTTTCTTCAATGCGTGCTAGAAAATCCGTAGCAAAGTCAAGTATGTTAATTTTATCCAAATAATATCCAAATTATTCAGTTGCTATACAACTTGCAGCTTGTAAAGGTGGAAATGCAGATAATTATGAATGATGCGACGTAGCGAGCGATCCGACTTATAAAGTGCCAAAGCATGCCTAACAGCTGATCGTCGAGGGCAACGAAGCAATGAATCGCGGACTTTTTTAAGTTCGTTCAGGTGTCTGTTGAGTTCTTGGACGGCTTTTTAAAGGCAATTAGCGGTTTCCTTACATTTGTTTACCCATCTCAAAACTGCTCTCCAATCAGGAACATTATCACGGGGATCCACACTCAAAATGGCGACGAAACTTTCGTTGTACAGTAATAGACGATCCTCCACTTTTAAAATAAGCTTCAACGGTGAATGCGCGATGTTGTGTCTGCCAAGAAGCCATTGTTAAAAGCTGAAGTTTGTCTGCTTCATCTCTAACTTAATGGTTTTTTTTTCCACACATATTCAGTTTCTGCGCACTACGTCAGTTAAATCCAGCCATGTTTTATGCCGGACCCTGTAGAACACACTGATGTACTGCCTGCTGCCCTAGATAACGTCGTGTTTCTACGTCTTGCACAATCCTTTTTGTTTCCAGTCAGTTCAAATACTTTTATTCTTCCTTGTCATTTGGCCAGTCCTCTGATATATTTTTCTCTTGTCTTCCATCTTCTTCTGTTCTTCTTGAATTTTCCAGTCATTAACAAGTTTTCTAACTTCTATCGTCTCATGCACGTCTAAGAAATTTTGATTGTCTTTTTCTTATCATTTTAATTAGTTTTTGTTGTTCTAAAACTTCTTTGAGAATTTTGTTTTAATGGACACAGCTAATGAAAATTCCAGAAGTTTACAAAACCACAGAGACATTCATGTACTGACACACGCAATGAAAATCTAAGATGCTGAGGAAGCAATACACATGTAACATGCTGGAACAACCAATGAAAACTTAAGGTAATAAAACAACCAATGAAAATGCTGTATAAAATTAAATGGAACTATTGTAAAGCACGTGCAGAAATTCAAATACCTTGGAGCAGTAATAACTTCAGATGGAAAATGCAGAACAGAAATTAGGAACAGAATAGGCTAAGCAAAGACTGCATTTCAGAGAATGAGAAACATATTATGCAACACATCCTTATCAATGAATGTTAGAAAACGAGTCCTAAAATGCTATATTGAACCTATCTTGTTATATGGAAGTGAATCATGGACAATAGGCAAGTCTGCACAAAAATCATTGGAAGCAGCAGAAATGTGGTTTATTAGAAGAATGGAGCGAATTCCCTGGACAGCGAAGATAACTAATGGAGAATGTATGAGAAGAGCTGGAGAGACAAAAAAAATATTGTCAAGAAATACGAGAAAGACAATGTACTTTCATAGGACATGCAATAAAAAGAGATGGCAGTGAAAATATAAAATATAACAGGAAAAATAGAAGGAAGAAGATCAAGAGGAACCCCAAGAGAAATGATACTGGACAGTCTGACGGGATGGTGTGAGAGGAGATCACCAACTGAACTGATGGCCTGCATGAAGGATCGGGTACTCTGGAGAAGCATAATAGCCAACGCCAGGCAGCATGGCACCTGATGATGATGATGAATGAATGAAAATTTAAGATAATGAAACAGCCAATGAAAAGCTCAGAAGTAGATAGTTTTGTGAAGTAAGAGTTGGTCTAACTTTATTTTTTTTAAATATTGGTTACTTCCTGAGCTGTGGAAGACCTTGACCTCCAAGCTGTCAATAGTTAGTAATTACTGTTAGTAATTTTGTCAGGTCTCGTTGGTTGTCATATTCTCTCCTCCCCTTTCTGGGGTCTTTGCGGTGCGTAAGGCCTATAAAACGTTATCCATGCAAACCTGTCCCGAGCCAGCTACCTTATTTTCTCTTCTACAAAGTCTCCGTAGGTCTTATATTCAGAGAGGTGCTACTGAACTGAGTCATTTTAATCCAGATTACGGGACATTTACTTAAGACGGGGGGGGGGGGGGCCGAACTCTACACCAGACAGCCGACCTAGGAGACATGTCTACACACAAATCTAGGCTTAATTAAATCCAGTTACCGCTCCCAAATTCCTCTCTCTAAACATGAACGATTCGAGCGGCAGATCGTACGACCATCGACTTAACGTCCTAACTCCCCTGAGGTCTGCCGGTGGTGGGAGGGGCAGGGTGGTAGACAGATTGTAATAAACTTGTCAAAACGATCCTTTCCCTCATTTCATGTCTGGTAATTCGCTGGGAGAGAACTTGGGGTCGTGATCGACAAACATCTTCCCCGGGCATGGTCAGCGAGGGTTTGGGGAAACTGATTTTACTGGAGTTGTAGAGAATGCAGTGATTTCCCTTGTCAGTGAAATATTACAGAATAATCTCCTCTTTGCTGGCGCAGGATGAAGCCAGAATGGAGAGGTTTGGGACGCTTACATTCAACAAGTGGGTCAGCAATAAAACAGAGAGTTTGGGACGCTTACATTCAACAGTTGGGTCACTAATAAAACAGACATAAATGAATGATAGCTTTCCTGGTCTAAGCTGATCCTACAGACAACGTAGCTTGTTTTGTGACTTATCTCTGCTGTAAGCTCTTTTTGTGTATGTAAGTGTATGTTCTTGCCAGTAAATGTGTGATGAAATGTTTATACTAAAAAGACAAACATAGATGAAATGTTTATACTAAATATACAAACATAGACGAAATATGTATACTAAATGTACACATACAGATGAAATGTTTATACTAAAAAGACAAACATGGAAGAAATGTTTGTAGTAAACAGACACACATAGATGAAAAGTTATACTAAATAGACAATCATAGATGAAATGTTTATACTAAATAGACAAACATTTACCATAATCAGGCAAACATGTTTGAAAAACACAGACATATGTTAAAAATAAGAAAAGCCGTATTAGAAACAGCCACACATAAGTTAAAAACAGCCGGACGAATGTTAGAAAGAAGTACACATATGTTATAAATATCCAAACGTATGTTATAAAAAGATACATGTGTTAGAAGCAGCCAGACTTTTGTTATAAATAAGAACATTTATGTTAGAAACAGCCAGACGTATGATAGAAACAGAAGCATTCATGTTGGAAACAGCCAGACATATGTTAGAAACAGAAACATTCATGTTGGAAACAGTCAGACATATGTTAGAAACAGAAAGAAAAATCTGGGAACCGATAAAGCGGCAAAGAGATCGATTAACAGATGGGAAAATAGGATGAGGGGGGGGGAGGATATGAGGAAAAATGGAGAGACAAACTGGATGATAGATACAGTACAAGAGCGACTAAAGATATAAGATGTGATCAGACGGTGGATGGATGGATGGATGGACGGATGAATGGCTGGATGCATAGTTGAATGGATGGTTGGATGGATGAATGGTTGGATGAATGGATGGATGATGCATGCATGGTTGGATGGGTGCATGGTTTAGATGGATGGTTTGATGGACAGTTGGATGGACGGCTGTATGAATGAATGGATGGATGGATGGATGGATGGTTGGCTGGTTAGATGGTTGGAAAGATGGCTGGATGGATGGTTGGTTGGATATATGGTTGGCTGGTTGGATGGCAGAATGGATTGTTGGCTGGATGGATTGTTGGCTGGTTGGATGGCTGGATGGATGGCTGAATGGATGGTTAGTAGTTGGTTTGATGGCTAGATGGATGGCTCGATGGAAGGATGGCTGGATGGATGGTTAGCTGTATGGATGGTAAGCTGGATGAATGATTGGCTCGTTGGGTGGTTGGATGGTTGGATGGATTAATGGCTGGATGGTTGGCTGTTCGATTGCTGGATGAATAGATGGATGGCTGGATGGATGTATAGCTGGATAGATGGTTTGCGGGTTAGATGACTGGATAGATGATTGGCTGAGTGAATGGCGGGATGGATGTTTGGATGGATGAAGGATGGCTTGATTGCTGGATGGATGGTTGGATGACTGGATGACTGGATGGACGGCTGGATGGATGGTTGGATCGATGGGTGGATGGCTGGATGAATATCTGTATAGTTGGATGGAAGGATGGATGGATGAGTGGAAGGACGGATGGATAGCTGGATGGATGGACAGGTAGATGGCTCGATTTATAAATGGATGGACGGCTGGATAGATGACGAGATGGATGGATGGTTGGATAAATGGATGGATGGTTGGATGAATGGCTGGTTGGCTGGATGGATGGCTGGATGGATGACTAGATCAATAGATGACTTTATGGATGGATGAATGGCTAGATAGCCTGATAGAAGAATGGCTGGATGGACGGTTGGATGACTGGATGGATGGATGATTGGATATATGGTTTGCTGTCTAGATGACTGGATGGATTGTTGGATGGTTGGCTGGATGGATGGCTCGATGGATGGTAGAATGGTTGGTTGGATGGATAAATGGATGGGTGGCTGAATGATTGGCAGGATGGATGTCTGGATGGTTGGATGGATGGATGAATGGATGGTTGAATGGATGGGTGGATGAATGGATGGCTGGATGGGATGGATGACTAGATGGATGGATGGATAGCTGGATGGATGGATGGACGGATGGATTGTCGGATGAATGGCTGGATGGATGGATGGCTAGATTGGTGGCTGGATGGATGGATGTATGGCTGGATGAGTGTGTGGATGAATAGTAGGATGGATGGATGGATGGTTGGATGGATGGTAGAATGGATGGATCTAGTGATGACGGATACAAACTGTATATATCAATGGGAAAAATCTATCAAGTGTTCCTCTGAGCAGAACAAGCAGGATTTAGAAAAGGGAGAAGCTGTCTTGACCAGATCTTTACTCTCAGAATAATACTTGAAGAACATATTGAAAAGCAGAAACCATTAATACTGAACTTCATAGACTTAAAAAAAGGCATTTGATAGCATACACAGAGATTCATTATGGAGAATTTTATTTCTATATGGAATACCATCTAAAATTGTCAACATCATTAAGGACTTATACAATGGATATGTTTGTGCAGTCAAGACAGAAGAAGGGATGAGTGAATGGTTCCAGATTGAAACAGGCATGAAACAAGGATGTATACTGTCTCCTTTACTTTTTTTAGATTACAATAGACTTCATAATAAAAAAATGCTGCACAGGTGACACAGGTATCGACTGGGTACATGGGACCCAACTAGAAGATCTTGATTTTGCTGATGACATAACTCTTATCAGTAATAATGTGAATTTCCTGCAAGAAAAAACAGATAGCCTGTCTTCACTGGCTAGCAAAATAGGACTTGAAATTAACAAGGACAACACAAAAATAATGAAAATTCCCCTCAATCAAAATGGAAAAATACACATAGAAGGGACAGATATTGAAGAAGTCATTCAATTTGCATACCTTGGCCGCTACATATACCAGGATGGCGACACTAGAAAGGATGTTAGGATCAGAATTGCAAAATCAGCATCAATCTTCAAGAATCTTGAGAACATATGGAATTCAAAAGTTATAAGCACAAAAACCAAGTTAAGACTATTCAATTCAAATGCAATATCCACCCTCATTTATACATGCGAAAGCTGGAAAACAACTAAGAAATAGAAAAGAAATTAGACTCTTTTGAAAACAAATGCATAAGGAAAATACTCGGCATCAAGTGAAACGAATTCAATAACAATGCAGAGATAAGACAAATGACTGAACAACAACCAGTCTCATGGGTTGGATGACTGGATGACTGGATGGACGGCTGGATGGATGGTTGGATCGATGGGTGGATGGCTGGATGAATATCTGTATAGTTGGATGGAAGGATGGATGGATGAGTGGAAGGACGGATGGATAGCTGGATGGATGGACAGGTAGATGGCTCGATTTATAAATGGATGGACGGCTGGATAGATGACGAGATGGATGGATGGTTGGATAAATGGATGGATGGTTGGATGAATGGCTGGTTGGCTGGATGGATGGCTGGATGGATGACTAGATCAATAGATGACTTTATGGATGGATGAATGGCTAGATAGCCTGATAGAAGAATGGCTGGATGGACGGTTGGATGACTGGATGGATGGATGATTGGATATATGGTTTGCTGTCTAGATGACTGGATGGATTGTTGGATGGTTGGCTGGATGGATGGCTCGATGGATGGAAGAATGGTTGGTTGGATGGATAAATGGATGGGTGGCTGAATGATTGGCAGGATGGATGTCTGGATGGTTGGATGGATGGATGAATGGATGGTTGAATGGATGGGTGGATGAATGGATGGCTGGATGGGATGGATGACTAGATGGATGGATGGACGGATGGATTGTCGGATGAATGGCTGGATGGATGGATGGCTAGATTGGTGGATGGATGGATGGATGTATGGCTGGATGAGTGTGTGGATGAATAGTAGGATGGATGGATGGATGGTTGGTTGGATGGTAGAATGGATGGATCTAGTGATGACGGATAACAAACTGTATATATCAAGTGTTCTTCTGAGCAGAACAAGCAGGATTTCGAAAAGGGAGAAGCTGTCTTGACCAGATCTTTACTCTCAGAATAATACTTGAAGAACATATTGAAAAGCAGAAACCATTAATACTGAACTTCATAGACTTAAAAAAAGGCATTTGATAGCATACACAGAGATTCATTATGGAGAATTTTATTTCTATATGGAATACCATCTAAAATTGTCAACATCATTAAGGACTTATACAATGGATATGTTTGTGCAGTCAAGACAGAAGAAGGGATGAGTGAATGGTTCCAGATTGAAACAGGCATGAAACAAGGATGTATACTGTCTCCTTTACTTTTTTTAGATTACAATAGACTTCATAATAAAAAAATGCTGCACAGGTGACACAGGTATCGACTGGGTACATGGGACCCAACTAGAAGATCTTGATTTTGCTGATGACATAACTCTTATCAGTAATAATGTGAATTTCCTGCAAGAAAAAACAGATAGCCTGTCTTCACTGGCTAGCAAAATAGGACTTGAAATTAACAAGGACAACACAAAAATAATGAAAATTCCCCTCAATCAAAATGGAAAAATACACATAGAAGGGACAGATATTGAAGAAGTCATTCAATTTGCATACCTTGGCCGCTACATATACCAGGATGGCGACACTAGAAAGGATGTTAGGATCAGAATTGCAAAATCAGCATCAATCTTCAAGAATCTTGAGAACATATGGAATTCAAAAGTTATAAGCACAAAAACCAAGTTAAGACTATTCAATTCAAATGCAATATCCACCCTCATTTATACATGCGAAAGCTGGAAAACAACTAAAGAAATAGAAAAGAAATTAGACTCTTTTGAAAACAAATGCATAAGGAAAATACTCGGCATCAAGTGAAACGAATTCAATAACAATGCAGAGATAAGACAAATGACTGAACAACAACCAGTCTCATGGGTGATCAGGAAAAGGAGATGGACACATGTTGGTCACTTGATGAGAAGAAATGATCAGAGAATCCCAAAACAAGCTATCAAATAACACAACAGGTCAAAGAAAAAGAGGCAGACCGCGTGAAACTCTGAAGAGGACATTGTTAAGAGAGGCCAAATTAACAGGCATAGAATCCTATGATAAGGTTGAAAGACTCGCTGAAGACAGGAAAAATTGGAGAACTACTTTGCGAGCCCTATGTGACGTTTAACTTACATCTTGCAAGCTTTTAAGTGTGGACTGAAAGTTATCACACCGTATCTGTTCATTCTTTAAACTTTACTGTATAACTGAGGGCAGAATTAATTCTCTAATCTTTACTGTATAACTGAGGGCAGAATTAATTCTCTAATCTTTACTGTATAACTGAGGGCAGAATTAATTCTCTAATCTTTGCTGTATAACTGAGGGCAGAATTAATTCTCTAATCTTTGCTGTATAACTGAGGGCAGAATTAATTCTCTAATCTTTGCTGTATAACTGAGGGCAGAATTAATTCTCTAATCTTTACTGTATAACTGAGGGCAGAATTAATTCTCTAATCTTTGCTGTATAACTGAGGGCAGAATTAATTCTCTAATCTTTGCTGTATAACTGGGCAGAATTAATTCTCTAATCTTTACTGTATAACTGAGGGCAGAATTAATTCTCTAATCTTTGCTGTATAACTGAGGGCAGAATTAATTCTCTAATCTTTGCTGTATAACTGAGGGCAGAATTAATTCTCTAATCTTTGCTGTATAACTGAGGGCAGAATTAATTCTCTAATCTTTACTGTATAACTGAGGGCAGAATTAATTCTCTAATCTTTACTGTATAACTGAGGGCAGAATTAATTCTCTAATCTTTGCTGTATAACTGAGGCAGAATTAATTCTCAGACCTATACTTTATAAATGAAGGAAGAATTAGTTAATTCATCCTTACTTTATAACATGGGGGGGGGGATTAATTCTTTAATCTTTGCTGTATAACTGAGGGCAGAATTAATTCTCTAATCTTTACTGTATAAATGAATGCAGAATAGTTTCTCAGGCAATGATATCCATCTCAACATTCTCTAGTACAGCCGAACTAATGTGACCTCAAACCTCTCCTTGATGTTCTCGACTCAGGTTATGTCCCAGATATCTGATTTCTTAACTCGAGCTACCCACAACCCAGGTTCTGTCCCAGATATCTGATTTCTTAACTATAGCTACCCACAACACAGCTTATGTCCCAGATATCTGATTTCTTAACTCCAGCTACCCACAACCCAGGTTCTGTCTCAGATATCTGATTTCTTAACTCCAGCTACCCACAACCCAGGTTCTGTCCCAGATATCTGATTTTTTACCTCTGGCTACCCACAACTTAGGTTATGTCCCAGATATCTGATTTCTTACCTCTGGCTACCCACAACCCAGGTTCTGTCCCAGATATCTGATTTTTTACCTCTGGCTACCCACATCCCAGGTTCTGTCCCAGATATCTGATTTTTTACCTCTGGCTACCCACAACCCAGGTTCTGTCCCAGATATCTGATTTTTTACCTCTGGCTACCCACATCCCAGGTTCTGTCCCAGATATCTGATTTTTTACCTCTGGCTACCCACAACCCAGGTTCTGTCCCAGATATCTGATTTTTTACCTCTGGCTACCCACATCCCAGGTTATGTCCCAGATATCTGATTTCTTATCTATGGCTACCCACAACTCCTAAACTGTACACCCAAAACTAAATACATCTTTGACCAGTAAATAAAACACTAGCGCCATATCAACATTTACTCTGTCAAGGAACACACATCTTTTCCTTTTCTTATCTGGAACCCAGTTTATTGCAATACACAAAGGCAGCACCCAATAGGGGTGAACATACATTTCAACATGACCTACAAGAAATGCAACATTTATGACACATAAACATTACATTAATGCATTGAACTCAAATCTCAGTAATAACCAGCAGTAATAACCAGCAGTAACCACAGCTCGGTATGTGGCAACCACTATCAGCACTTATCTTTTCTTATCATTCATTGTCTAGACAAAATAACATAAAGAACCTGTGCTTCTTGTGACACATTCATGACACAGTACAACTCTCCAAGCTCTGACAATACATACACAGATATCAAACACTTTGCAAAGTGAACAGTGAGATCATGGCAAATGAATGCTAATTAAAATATCAAATATGATTCAACAGGACACGGACAGTTTGTACTCAGTGAACAATTAACACAAACATTGCACTTTCATAAGCCCCGTGACACCTTCATGTCACATATTTATCACAAAGCTCCCAATATATATATATATATATATATATATATATACTTATACAAACATGGTATAATATGTTCAACCTTACAAATCACATCAAAATATTAATTCTTAAAGCTTTCTTACGAATGCATATATTTGTATATATCACGACTTATGTTACATTTGTAGCCGTGATGACTTCAGTTCACACTACATATCACAAAGAACATCATAAGAAACTCTGAAACACTTATCACAGTACAACATCCACAGACTTCACAATTCACGAACTTAGAAACTCCATATAAGACTACACCGGACGATACTTGACACTACTAAGGATGGCATGAGGTAGACTTACATCAAGACGCCATCAACAACAATTATGACGATACTGATGACTTGAGGTAGACTTACATCAAGACGCCATCAACAACAATTATGACTATACTGATGACTTGAGGTAGACTTACATCAAGACCCCATCAACAACAATTATGACGATACTGATGACTTGAGGTAGACTTACATCAAGACCCCATCAACAACAATTATGACGATACTGATGACTTGAGGTAGACTAACATCAAGACCCCATCACCAAAATTATGACGATACTGATGACTTGAGGTAGACTTACATCAAAACGCCATCAACAACAATTATGACGATACTGATGACTTGAGGTAGACTTACATCAAGACGCCATCACCAACAATTATGACGATACTGATGACTTGAGGTAGACTAACATCAAGACCCCATCATCAAAATTATGAAGATACTAAGGATGGCATGAGGTAGACTAACATCAAGACGCCATCACCAACAATTATAACGATACATTCCAGGATAGGATATCACAACCCCGGCCGTAATCCTTTCCCTGTCTCCCCAGATTTACGAAACACCCCCCCCCCCATTTCTATGACTGCTAACTGGTCGGCCGAACTAAAACGAAACTGAGCGCTTCACAAATTGATGGATGGATGGATGGATGGATGGATGGATGGATGGATGGATGGATGGATTCAAGACTCAGAGAGATTGATTGATTGAGAGATTTATTCATTTGGATTAAAATAAAACCTGAATTAGAAAGATAGAACTTACTTCATGAACTAAAATCAACATTATCCTCAGCTATAGCTTCATTAACAAAAATCAACATTATCCTCAGCTATAACTAGATGAACAAAAATCAACATTATCCTCAGCTATAACTGGATGAACAAAAATCAACATTATCCTCAGCTATAACTTCATGAACTAAAATCAACATTATCCTCAGCTATAACTTCATGAACTAAAATCAACATTATCCTCAGCTATAACTTCAACAACTGAAATCAACATTTTCTTCACGAACTAAAACTAATCTTATAACTTCATAGAATTATTCCTCACTTTGTATCCTCTAGGAAATAAAGTTATATTTTCACTTTTCCTTTTTATATTTTTACGTCTTGTACTTTCCCATGTACTTTCCCGTCTTGGAAGGGTACTTAATGGGAAAGGGAAAGAGAGGAAGACCAAGGCGAAGATAGCTCCAAGACAGCGTTGATGATCTGCAAATGGATGCATCAGCAGCAGGCCATCTTGCTTACAACCGAGAGGCCTACAGGAGTGCTGTTAGGGAGGCAAAGTTCCTCAAGGAACATGCAAATAAATGAATGAAACGAATAACTTTCTCATGGATATCCATTTCTTTCATTGTTCTACTGTCAGCTAATAATCATCGACTCTAAGTGTTCCACTCCCAACCAATGATCATCGGCTCTTTTGTCTCACAAAAATCCCAGCATTCACCGCTGCAACCTTCATCTTCTATCCAGATATACTCCATGGATTGCTACTTCCGCCAAGTGTGGACAGACCGCCGCCTTGCCTTCAACGCCAGCCAGGAGAAGGTGACCAACGTGTCCTTGAATGTGATGATGCTGGAGAGAATCTGGAGACCAGACACGATTTTCATCAACGGCGGACCCTCGTACGTGCACACCATAACAACACCCAACAAGTTCTTCCGTCTCTCTCATGATGGTACAATTCTCTATTCTCAGAGGTATAGAAAAATGTATATTTCTTTTGATGGTACAATTCTCTATTCCCAGAGGTATAGAAAAATGTATATTTCTGCGACATAAAAAAATGAGTTTTGGTGATGGTCAGAAGATAAACAAAAAAAAACATGTTTAAAAAATTGCCACATCTTAAAGAGTCTGTCTCTTGTGGTTGTTGTTAAACACTTTTCCCCTTGAATTTATGTGGAATTATTCACAACATGAGAGCAGGTGGCTATTGTGACACGGTCCAAGAAGCAGTAGAAACACAGCCTTATTCTCTGTGTACACATGCTAGGTCTTATTATATCAGAGACCTACCTGTGTTCATTTGTTAGGTCCTATTATATTAGAGACCTTTCTGTGTTCATGCGTTAGGTCTTATTATGTTAGAGACCTTTCTGTGTTCATGTGTTAGGTCCTATTATACTAGAGATCTTTCTATGCTCATGCGTCAGGTCCTATTATATTTGAGACCTTTCTGTGTTCATGCTTTAGGTCCTATTAGAGGCCTTTCTGTGTTCATGCGTTAGGTCTTATTATATTAGAGACCTTTTGGTGTTCATGTGTTAGGTCCTATTATATTAGCGACCTGTTTATGTGTTAGGTCATAATATATCAGAGACCTGTCTATGTTCATATATTAGGTCCTAATATATCAGAGACTGTAAAAACCTAGAGCATTACAGAAACATGGAGAGTAAAACCAGGAAACTTTGTCTTGGAAAAGGAAGGCACTCTGATAACAGAGCGCATGACGTTGTGCAGTCAAAGATGAAAGGAAGCTGCAGAACCGACATCCCAACTGAGTACCAGGACACCTTTTACCATTGCATGTTGGAATGTTAGAACAACGTATGAAAGTGGAAAGGCTGCCATGACAGCGAGAGAAATGAATGGAGGTGGATTGGTCACACTCCGAGGAAACCCGACACCAGCATAGCAAGACAGGCATTGACATGGAATCTTCAAGGAAATAGAAAACGAAGAAGACCTAGACTTACTTGGAGAAGAGAAAGTATGACAGAGCTCAGAGACAAGGGATACACATGGAAGGAAGCAGAGAATAATTCCAAGAACAGAGATGACTGGAGAGCCTTTATGCGTGGCCTATGCTCCCAAGGGAGTGAAAGGCAATGATGATGACTATGAATATATCAGAGACCTGTCAATGTTCATGTGTTATGTCGTATTATATTAGAGACCTGTTTATGTGTATGTGTAACGATCTTACATACTAGAGACTTGTCTGAGACTGTGTGTTAGGTCATAATATGTCAGAGACATGTCTATGTTCATATGTTAGGTCCTAATTAATCAGAACCTGTCTATGTTCATGTGTTAGGTCCTAATTAATCAGAACCTGTCTATGTTCATGTGTTAGGTCCTAATATATCAGAGACCTGTCAGTGTTCATGTGTTATATCGTATTACATTAGAGATCTATTTATATTCATGTGTTACGATCTTATATAGTAGAGGCCTGTCTGAAATCATGTGTTAGGTAATAATATGCCAGAGACGTGTCTGTGTTCATGTCTTAATTCCTAGTATATCAGATACCTGTTTATTTTCATGTGTTAGGTCCTAATATATCAGGTCTCCGTGACCATATGCTAGGTCGCATTATATCAGAGACCTGCCTGTGTTCTTGTGTTAGTTCGTATACATGTCGTAGGTCATGCTAAGCGTTTATCTGTGATATTATAACTTGTGTTATGTCAAAAGCCTATTTGTGTCTTGTAGAATTTACGAACATTAGGAGGAAGGTTGTACACAGGGCGCCTACTTGTGCCATAGATTCTCTGGTAGTAAATGGTGCCCAACTTCGGATTTAAAGTTACTGCTGGGTTGTAAATCATGACATAGCTTCCTACACTTAATGTTATTGTTGGGTTGTAAATCATGACATAGCTTCCTGCACTTAATGTTACTGTTAGGTTGTAAATCACGACATAAATTCCCTTATGCCATGTTACCGTTGCACATAAAGTGTGACATTTAATATTATTACCGGACAGTAAAGAGTAAAACAGTTTGTTACAAATGTTACTTTTATAAATCGTAGCCCAATTTTCATATTCATTTCAAATATTAAATTATGTAATAGTAACAAATGTAGTTGTTGGGATATTTTGAAACTGTTTTTATTTTTAACATATTTTCCATGTTTTTTTTCATTCGTGTAAAAAACTGTAGGAGAATGTTTTTTTAAAATGATCTTGTGAATGTATGAACAAACTCAACCAATAGGCCAAGTACTTCAGACAGGCTCGAACGACCATCTGGATAATCTTTAGGGGATTTTATGAATGCATGAACAGACTCAACCAGTAGGCCAAGTATCCAAGTACTTCAGACAGGCTCCAATACCTTCTGGATAATATTTAGGGGATCTTATGAATGTATGAACAGACTCAACCAGTTGGCCAAGTACTTCAGACAGGCTCCAAAGACCTTCTGGATAATCTTTAGGGGATCTTATGAATGTATGAACAGACTCAACCAGTACGCCAAGTATCCAAGTACTTCAGACAGGCTCCAAATACCTTCTGAATAATATTTAGGGGATCTTATGAATGTATGACAGAGCTCAGAGACAAGGGATACACATGGAAGGAAGCAGAGAATAATTCCAAGAACAGAGATGACTGGAGAGCCTTTATGCGTGGCCTATGCTCCCAAGGGAGTGAAAGGCAATGATGATGACTATGAATATATCAGAGACCTGTCAATGTTCATGTGTTATGTCGTATTATATTAGAGACCTGTTTATGTGTATGTGTAACGATCTTACATACTAGAGACTTGTCTGAGACTGTGTGTTAGGTCATAATATGTCAGAGACATGTCTATGTTCATATGTTAGGTCCTAATTAATCAGAACCTGTCTATGTTCATGTGTTAGGTCCTAATTAATCAGAACCTGTCTATGTTCATGTGTTAGGTCCTAATATATCAGAGACCTGTCAGTGTTCATGTGTTATATCGTATTACATTAGAGATCTATTTATATTCATGTGTTACGATCTTATAGTAGAGGCCTGTCTGAAATCATGTGTTAGGTAATAATATGCCAGAGACGTGTCTGTGTTCATGTCTTAATTCCTAGTATATCAGATACCTGTTTATTTTCATGTGTTAGGTCCTAATATATCAGGTCTCCGTGACCATATGCTAGGTCGCATTATATCAGAGACCTGCCTGTGTTCTTGTGTTAGTTCGTATACATGTCGTAGGTCATGCTAAGCGTTTATCTGTGATATTATAACTTGTGTTATGTCAAAAGCCTATTTGTGTCTTGTAGAATTTACGAACATTAGGAGGAAGGTTGTACACAGGGCGCCTACTTGTGCCATAGATTCTCTGGTAGTAAATGGTGCCCAACTTCGGATTTAAAGTTACTGCTGGGTTGTAAATCATGACATAGCTTCCTACACTTAATGTTATTGTTGGGTTGTAAATCATGACATAGCTTCCTGCACTTAATGTTACTGTTAGGTTGTAAATCACGACATAAATTCCCTTATGCCATGTTACCGTTGCACATAAAGTGTGACATTTAATATTATTACCGGACAGTAAAGAGTAAAACAGTTTGTTACAAATGTTACTTTTATAAATCGTAGCCCAATTTTCATATTCATTTCAAATATTAAATTATGTAATAGTAACAAATGTAGTTGTTGGGATATTTTGAAACTGTTTTTATTTTTAACATATTTTCCATGTTTTTTTTTCATTCGTGTAAAAAACTGTAGGAGAATGTTTTTTTAAAATGATCTTGTGAATGTATGAACAAACTCAACCAATAGGCCAAGTACTTCAGACAGGCTCGAACGACCATCTGGATAATCTTTAGGGGATTTTATGAATGCATGAACAGACTCAACCAGTAGGCCAAGTATCCAAGTACTTCAGACAGGCTCCAAATACCTTCTGGATAATATTTAGGGGATCTTATGAATGTATGAACAGACTCAACCAGTAGGTCAAGTATCCAAGTACTTCAGACAGGCTCCAAAGACCTTCTGGATAATTTTTAGGGGATCTTATGAATGTATGAACAGACTCAACCAGTAGGCCAAGTATCCAAGTACTTCAGACAGGCTCCAAATACCTTCTGAATAATATTTAGGGGATCTTATGAATGTATGAACAGACTCAACCAGTAGGCCAAGTACTTCAGACAGGCTCCAAAGACCTTCTGGATAATGACCTCAGACTTGTCTTTTTCGCTCCAGGTTGACGATCAAGGCCAGTTGCCCCATGAACTTGGAGAAGTTCCCAATGGACACCCAGCAGTGCCCGCTCCACATTGCCAGCTGTAGGTCATCTTATTTGTAACTTTTCTACGTAGATCATCTTATCTGTAACTTTTTCTATGTAGGTCATCTTATCTGTAATTTTTCTTTATAGGTAATCTTATCCGTAACTTTTCTATATAGGTCATCTTATCTGTAACTTTTTCTATGTAAGTCATCTTATCTGTAACATTTTTCTATGTAGGTCATCTTATCTGTAACTTTTCTTTATAGGTCATCTTATCTGTACCTTTTTCTATATAGGTCATATTATCTGTAACTTTTCTATATAGGTCATGTTACCTGTAATTTTTCTATATAGGTCATCTTATCTGTAACTTTTTCTATGTAAGTTGTCTTATCTGTAATCTTTTCTATGTAGGTCATCGTATTTGTAACTTTTTCTATGTAAATCATCTTATCTGTAACTTTTCTATATAAGTCATCTTATCTGTAACTTTTTCTATGTAGGTCATCTTATCTGTAACTTTTTCTATGTAGGTCATCTTATCTGCAACTCTTTCTAATCCGTTCCTTTCTGGAAGTCCCCTGACTACTTGTAGCCCATACTTTACGCTTGTGTGTTACTTTCTTCCTTTGTTGAAGCTAATGTTTTCATTTTATTAATTGTTAACAGTTTGTTGCCATGACAACATGTGTACACACTTTGAAACATGGAGGAGGGACGCTGATGATAAAAATATCAAAGTTAACTTTATCTGGAAGCAAATACTTTAATGTGTTACAAAGTATTCACTTTATTTTGTAGCATGTTTACTATTTCCAGAGTTCTTCTCGCTTTCTCTCTCTCTCTCTCTCTCTCTCTCTCTAACACACAGACACATATACATACCCACAACTTCCGTCTGCCTGTCTGTCTCTCTCTCTAGCACACCCCCACATTTTCCGTCTCCCCTCTCTCTCCCTCCCTCTCTCTCCCTCTCTCTCTCCCTCTCTCTCTAGCACATACATACACACACCCACACCTTCCGTCTGCCTGTCTCTCTATCTCTCTTATACAAACATACATACACCCCCCTCTCTCTCTCTAGCACACCCCCACATTTTCCATCTCCCCTCTCTCTCCCTCCCTCTCTCTCCCTCTCTCTCTAGCACACCCCCACATTTTCCATCTCCCCTCTCTCCCTCTAACACACCCCCACATTTCTATCTCCCCTCTCTCCCTCTCTCCCTCTCTTTCTCTAGCACACCCCCACATTTTCCATCTCCCCTCTCTCCCTCTCTCTAGCACACCCCCACATTTTCCATCTCCCCTCTCCCTCCCTCCCTCTCTCCCTCTCTCTCTAGCACACACCCCCACATTTTCCATCTCCCCTCTCTCTCCCTCCCTCTCTCTCTAGCACACCCCCACATTTTCCATCTCCCCTCTCTCCCTCTCTCCCTCTCTCTCTAGCACACCCCCATATTTTCCATCTCCCCTCTCTCTCCCTCTCTCCCTCTCTCTCTAGCACACACATATACACACCCACACCTTCCGTATTCCTCCTCTCTCTCTCCCTCCCTATCTCTCTAGCACACACACATACTCACGCTTTCCCTCGGTCTCCTCTCTCTACCTCTCTCTATCTCTAGCACACTCAAACACAAACACACTCACACTTTCCCTCTGTCTCCTCTCTCTACCTCTCTCTATCTCTAGCAGATTCAAACACGAACACACTCACACTTTCCCTCTGTCTAGTCTCCCTCTCTCTAGCACACACACACAACCACACACTTTCCCTCTGTCTCCTTTTCCTCCCTCTCTCTCTCTCTAGCACACACACACAAACACGCACCCACACTTTCCCTCTGTCTCCTCTCCCTCCCCTCTCTCTCTAACACACACACACAAACACGCACCCACAATTTCCCTCTGTCTCCTCTCCCTCCCCCTCTCTCTCTAACACACACACACAAACACACGCACACACACTTTCCCTCTGTCTCCTCTCCCTCCTCCTCTCTCTCTAGCACAAACACACACACACAAACACACTTTCCCTCTGTCTCCTCTCCCTCTCTCTAGCACACACACACAAACACACACTTTCCCTCTTTCTCCTTTTCCTCCCTCTCTCTCTCTCTCTCTAGCACACACACACAAACACGCACCCACACTTTCCCTCTGTCTCCTCTCCCTCCCCCTCTCTCTCTAGCACACACACACAAACACGCACCCACACTTTCCCTCTGTCTCCTCTCCCTCCCCCTCTCTCTCTAACACACACACAAACACGCACCCACACTTTCCCTCTGTCTCCTCTCCCTCCTCCTCTCTCTCTAGCACAAACACACACACACAAACACACTTTCCCTCTGTCTCCTCTCCCTCTCTCTAGCACACACACACAAACACACACTTTCCCTCTGTCTCCTTTTCCTCCCTCTATCTCTCTCTCTCTCTAGCACACACACACACAAACACGCACCCACACTTTCCCTCTGTCTCCTCTCCTCCTCCTCTCTCTCTAGCACAACACACACACAACACACTTTCCCTCTGTCTCCTCTCCCTCTCTCTAGCACACACACACAAACACACACTTTCCCTCTGTCTCCTTTTCCTCCCTCTCTCTCTCTCTCTCTCTCTAGCACACACACACAAACACGCACCCACACTTTCCCTCTGTCTCCTCTCCCTCCTCCTCTCTCTCTCTAGCACAAACACACACACATTTCCCTCTGTCTCCTCTCCCTCTCTCTAGCACACACACACACACAAACACACTTTCCCTCTGTCTCCTCTCCCTCCCTCTCTCTGGCTCTCTGGCTCACTGGCTCATCTAACAATCTTACCACCTATAGACCAATATCCATATTATCGTCATTATCAAAACCACTCGAAAAACACATACACAAAATAACTCTACGACACATGCAAGAGAACAATTTACTCATAGACAGTCAGTCAGGCTTTAGACCCAATCATTCCTGCCACACAGCTCTTACCAAAATGACAGAAAACTGGTTAGTAAACATAAATGACGACAGACTATGTGGTGCCATCTTTGTCGACTTTAAAAAGGCATTTGATATGATTGACCACGATATTCTTGTAAGAAAAATAAAGACTTATAGACTGCACCCTGACCTAATAAAATTAATTGCTTCGTTTCTTTCAGACAGACAACAGGTAGTATTCTTCAACAATTCTCTATCAAATTCTGCTAAAGTTGACACTGGTGTTCCGCAAGGTTCTATTCTAGGCCCGTTGCTCTTTGCTATCTATATCAATGATCTTCCACTTCATCTTAAACACTCTTCTTGTGACCTTTTTGCCGATGATTGCACAGTCTACACCAGTGACTATGATTGTGTTAATCTAGAATCACCTCTTCAGGTCGAATTATACAATTTAATTAGATGGAGCAAAAATAATGGCATCATTATAAACACCGATAAAACAAAATCAATGCTCATGACAACAAGACAGAAACTACAAAATGCAACAAAAACAACACTTCGGCTATGTACAGAAACATCACAGATAGAAAACGTTAGCGAGCACAAAACACTAGGTCTTATTAATGACCAACATCTGACCTGCAACTCTCATGTGCAATGTCTAACAAAACTCATCGTACAAAAAGTATAACAATTAGCTAAAATTAAGCACTTCATCTATCAAGACACTAGGAAGACATACTACATATCTCACATACAAACACATTTAGACTATTGCTCAACAGTTTGGGATGGTTGCTCAGTGTCAAATACAAAGAGGCTTTGCTCACTCCAAAAGCGAGCAGTAAAGCTTATTAGTGACAAAGATCAAGCACAAACAACTAACCATCACAAACGTATCAAAATACTACCTCTTAAGAACAGGTTCGTCTTCAACAAAGCCAAGTTAGTACACCAAAATCTTTCACGGCGTGCCCCGCCTTATCTATGGAACCTGTTTAAATTTAGCCCAAAGTGCAGCCAACGCTTGAACAACATATGTCTTCTAAAACCTAGACTTGATCTTTACAAGAAAAGCTTTAGTTATTCTGCTGCTCATCTTTTGAATACCCTCCCATCCTGTATAAAAAAATATAAATTATACTCCTTCCTACAACTACAAACTTTCTCAATATCTATTTGATGTCGACTACATGCCTCCATGAATTATAAAACTTAAAATTTATCTTAAACTGCTCTTACAGACACCGAATACAATTAATTGTTTTCTGAAAATTTTGTTTAGTAGATAGTCATTTATAATGTATGTAGTTACTTCTGTTAAAACCACAGAAAACCAAATAGATCACATACTAATAAACAACAAGTGGAAACGGTC
The DNA here is from genome assembly GCA_009760885.1 of Achatina immaculata. NCBI lineage: Eukaryota > Metazoa > Mollusca > Gastropoda > Stylommatophora > Achatinidae > Lissachatina > Lissachatina immaculata. The sequence goes on from CM019700.1 coordinate 33,383,033, forward strand.
ACTACAAGATGTGCGAGCAAGGAAAGGAGCAGATATAGGAAGTGATCACAACCTTCTGGTAGCAAAAATAAAACTAAAATTAAGGAAAGCCAGAATCGGAGAACACAGAAAGATACATTTTGATACAAGAAAACTGATAGACCAGCAAACAAGAAATGAATTCTAAATAATACTTAAGAACCGCTTCAGTGTCCTACAAGACGAAGCAGAAATGTCCATATTAGAGTTCAATAAAACACTACAGGAAACAGCAAAAGAGGTGCTGGGATATCGGAAAAGGAGAAAAGAGGAATGGATAAGTGAGACCACATGGGAAAAGATAGAGCAAAGAAAAGAAATCAAGAAAAAATTACTGAACACCAAATCACAACGGCTTAAAGAACGAGTTTTAAGTAATTATGCACAAAAAGACAAAGAAGTGAAGGAATCATGCCGTCAAGATAAACGTCAATATTATGACAACTTAGCAGAAACAGCAGAGAAAGCAGCATATACAAATGACATGAAAACCATATATAAAATCACAAAGCAGATGACAGGTAACTTCAATACAAGATGTGAAAGTGCAGTAAGAACACAAAATGGACAACTGGTCAGTGGAGAAAGAGAAAAAATTGAAAGATGGAGGGAACACTTTAACACCCTACTAAACAGAACACAAGCAGCACAAGCAATAGATATACCTGAAGCAAAAGCGGAACTAACATCAATACAGGACCAATAACAATAAATGAAGTAAAAGAGGCGATAAAGATGCTAAAATCAGACAGGGCACCAGGTGAAGATGAAGTGACTGCTGAGATGTTGAAAGCAGAAGAAACAGAAACACCAAAACAACTTTGCCGGATATTACAACAAATTTGGGATTTAGAAAAAGCCCCAGAGGAGTGGAAAACTGGTCTTATAGTAAAACTACCAAAGAAGGGTGACCTCAGAGATTGCGGGAACTGGAGAGGCATTACCCTACTGCCACTCACTAGTAAAGTATTTTGCAGAATAATCATCAACAGAATTGTACCAACACTTGAGGAAAAACTTCGGAAAGAGCAGGCAGGATTTAGGAAAGGAAGATCATGCATAGACCATATATTTGTACTTAGACAAATATTAGAACAGGCAAATGAGTGGCATAGTACAACATATGCATTATTCATAGATTTTGAGAAAGCCTTGACAGTGTCAACAGAGATGCACTGTGGAAAATCCTAAGATGGCATGGCCTCCCCCATAAAATAGTTAATGTAATCAAAGCCCTATACGAGGGTTTTCAGTGCAAAGTTATCTGTGGAGAACATACCTCCAGCAGCTTTAGGGTACAAACAGGAGTGAAACAGGGATGTGTACTATCACCAACATTATTTATCTTGGCAGTAGACTGGTTAATGAAGGAGGCAACATCAGACAAACGCAGAGGATTACAATGGACCCTTGACACAGTGCTGGAGGACCTTGACTTTGCGGACGACATTTGTCTATTATCAAGCAGTCACAAGGATATGCAAGATAAAATAAACAAGTTAACCCAGAATGCAAACAACATAGGACTAAAGATCAACGTAGGAAAGTTAATGAAGCAAAATGTGAACAACAGAAATGTACTCAGAGTAGATAACAAGTTAGTGGAGGAGGTCAACGAATTTGTATACCTTGGCAGCAGAGTAGTAGAAAATGGAGACAGCACAGAGGACATCAACAGCAGACTTACTAGAGCTAACCAGGCTTTTGCAATGCTACAGAATATATGGAAATCAAATAAACTAAGCATAAATATGAAAATCAGGATATTTAAGAGTAATGTTCTAAGTGTACTACTCTATGGAAGTGAATGCTGGAAAATCACCAAAACCATAGAAAACAAGTTGAATTCTTTCCAGACTAAATGTTTACGTAGAATTAAAAAAATATTTGGCCAAACACCATAAGAAATAATATCTTGTTGGCAGAAACGCAGATGAAGCCACTGACAACAATTATTGAGGAAAGACGCTGGCGATGGTTGGGACATGTGCTCCGAATGACTGACAACTCACTACCAAAAATAGCACTAAGATGGACACCACAGGGGAGCAGAAGTAAGGGTAGACCAAAAGAGACATGGAGAAGAACAACAGAAAGGATGTTGAGCAATAGAGGGCTCACCTGGGCAAGAGCAGAAAAAAAGGCGAAAGACAGGCATTTGTGGAAAACCCTTGCGGAAGCCCCATGTGCCCTGGGCACTTAAGGTTCAGAGAGAGAGAGAGAGTTACTTCTGTACTGAGTGAATGTTTAAGAGCGAGACGTAAATGTTATATTTTATTTTATGTCTCTCAGCTTCAATGTTAGTTATGTTTGTTATATGAACAGCATATTTGTAGAATGTCTGGAACAGAGTGAAAGATGTATGATAAAGGGCAGAATGTCAGACGGGCCTGCATGCCCAATTCTTAACCCTTTTGAAATAAAGATCAATCAATCTCTAGCACAAACACACAAACACATACCCACACTTCCCTCTGTCTCCTCCACCTCCCTCCCTTCCTCTCTCTCTCTCTCTCTCTAGCACCACACAAACACACACCCACATTTCCCTCTGTCTTCTCTCTCTCCTTCTCTCTCTCTCTCTAGCACAAACACACACCCACACTCCCCTTTGTCTCCTCTCCCTCCCTCTCTCTCTCTAGCACACACACAAACACACACCCACACTTCCCTCTGTCTTCTCTCCCTACCTCTCTCTCTCTCTCTCTCTAGCACACTCAAACACAAACAACACCCACACTTCCCTCGGTCTTCTCTCCCTACCTCTCTCTCTCTAGCACACTCAAACACACACACACCCACACTTTCCCTCTGTTTGCTCTCTCTCCCTCCCTCTCTCTCTAGCATACACACACAAACACACACCCACACTTCCCTCTGTCTCCTCTCCCTCCCTCCCTCCCTCTCTCTCTCTCTCTAGCACACACACAAACACACACCCAGACTTCCCTCTGTCTCCTCTCCCTCCTCCCTCCCTCTCTCTCTCTAGCTCACACACAAATACACACCCAGACTTCCCTCTGTTCCTCTCCCTCCCTCCCTCTTTCTCTCCCTCTAGCATACACACACAAATACACACCCAGACTTCCCTCTGTTCCTCTCCCTCACTCCTTCTCTCTCTCTCTCTCTCTCTCTCTAGCACACACACACACACACACAAATACAAACCCAGACTTTCCTCTCTCTTCGTGTATTCGCTGCAGCAAAGAACGAAATGTAACAAAATACAAACAACATTCCAAACACGAACTAGGTCAGACATGGGAGGACGCAAAACAACCTTAAGTTAGATTAAATTAAATTTCCATGCAGAACAGGTTCTTGTAGAACATAACATGCCCAGGTCATGATGGCTGCATCTCTCTTCCTGGTTGGTTTCTTCTATCTGTTTCTCTGATATATTTTAACATCTGAGACACACAGAAGTTAATGCCAGTCTGTAAGTATCTCGGCTTCGTGTACACAGACTTGTAACAGAACATCAGCCGACTCCGTTATCTCCTATGTATTGCAAGAAAATTGAAAAAAGTGGAGGTTCCCATTCGTTCTCCGCTACCGGATATTCTCTAGTCTATGACAGTCTTCCTGTGCGGAGCGCCTGGTATGATTTGTCCAGTCTGGTAACTCAGAGAAGTTTTTCTATCTCAGGTCGTCCTTTCTTCATATTTTTTCTCCATACTTCTGTCTGTCTGTCTGTCTCTCTTTCAGGTCGTCCTATCTTCATATTTTGTGTCCGTACTTCTCTCTCTCCTCTCTCTCTCTCTCTCTCTCTCTCAGATCATAATTTCTTCATATTTTTTGTCCATACGTCTCTCTCTCTTTTTCTCTCTCTTTCTCTCTCTCTCTCTCGGATAGTCCTTTCTTCATGTTTTTTGTCCATACTCTCTCTCTTTCTCTCTCTTTCTCTCTCAGATCGTCCTTTCTTCATATTTCTTGTCCGTACTTCTCTCTCTCTCTCTCTCTCTCTTAGATCGTGCTTTTAAAATATTTTTTGTCCGTACTTCTCTCTCTTTCTCTCTCTTAGATCGTCGTTTCTTTAAATTTTTTTGTCCGTACTTCTCTCTCTCTCTCTTTCTCTCTCTCTTAGATCGTCGTTTCTTTAAATTTTTTGTCCGTACTTCTCTCTCTCTCTCTCTCTTAGATCGTCCTTTCTTCATATTTTTTGTCCGTACTTCTTCCCTCCTCCCTCTCTCTCTCTCTCTCTCTCTCTGATAGTTCTTTCTTCATATTTTTTGTCGGTACTTCTCTCTCTCTCTCCTCTCTCTCTCTCTCTGATAGTTCTTTCTTCATATTTTTTGTCCGTACTTCTTCCCTCCTCCCTCTCTCTCTCTCTCTCTCTGATAGTTCTTTCTTCATATTTTTTGTCCGTACTTCTTCCCCCCTCCCTCTCTCTCTGATAGTTCTTTCTTCATATTTTTTGTCCGTACTTCTTCCCCCCTCCCTCTCTCTCTCTCTCTGATAGTTCTTTCTTCATATTTTTTGTCCGTACTTCTCTCTCTCTCTCTCTCTCTCTCTTAGATCGTGCTTTTAAAATATTTTTTGTCCGTACTTCTCTCTCTTTCTCTCTCTCTCTTAGATCGTCGTTTCTTTAAATTTTTTGTCCGTACTTCTCTCTCTCTCTCTTTCTCTCTCTCTCTTAGATCGTCGTTTCTTTAAATTTTTTGTCCGTACTTCTCTCTCTCTCTCTCTCTTAGATCGTCCTTTCTTCATATTTTTTGTCCGTACTTCTTCCCTCCTCCCTCTCTCTCTCTCTCTCTCTCTCTGATAGTTTTCTTCATATTTTTTGTCCGTACTTCTTCCCTCCTCCCTCTCTCTCTCTCTCTCTGATAGTTCTTTCTTCATATTTTTTGTCCGTACTTCTTCCCTCCTCCCTCTCTCTCTCTCTCTCTCTCTGATAGTTCTTTCTTCATATTTTTTGTCCGTACTTCTTCCCCCCTCCCTCTCTCTCTGATAGTTCTTTCTTCATATTTTTTGTCCGTACTTCTTCCCCCCTCCCTCTCTCTCTCTCTCTCTCTGATAGTTCTTTCTTCATATTTTTTGTCCGTACTTCTTCCCCCCTCCCTCTCTCTCTCTCTCTGATAGTTCATTCTTCATATTTTTGTACGTACTTCTCTCTCTCTCTCTCTTTCTCTCTCTCTCTCTTTCTGTCTCAGATCGTTCTTTCTTCATATTTTTGTCGGTACTTCTCTCTCTCTCTTTCTCTCTCTCTCTCCCTCTCTCTCTCTCAGCATAATTCTTCTTTTCCGCTATTTTGTCCCCATCAAAGTTTGCTAAATAATTTTCTTTCTTTCTTCTCTCCTTCATCCACTGTGTTCTTCATTCATTCTTCCTTCCTTCTTTCATTCCTTCATTTGTAAGTGTACCAGAAATTGTCCAAACTTTAGTTTCATGAACGTAACACTGTTGCTATAGTTACCCGTTGAGTGGATCAGTTACTGAGTGCAATGTGAACAAAAGTAAACCGGAACCTGTTACAACCAGGTCTCTTATATCTTGTAGGTGGCTACCCCGTCTTACAACAAAGTCTCTTATATCTTGTAAGTGGCTGCCCCGTCTTACAACAAAGTCTCTTATATCTTGTAGTTGTCTACCCCGTCTTACAACAAAGTCTCTTATATCTTGTAGTTGTCTACCCCGTCTTACAACAAAGTCTCTTATATCTTGTAGTTGTCTACCCCGTCTTACAACAAAGTCTCTTATATCTTGTAGTTGTCTACCCCGTCTTACAACAAAGTCTCTTATATCTTGTAGTTGTCTACCCCGTCTTACAACAAAGTCTCTTATATCTTGTAGTTGTCTACCCCGTCTTACAACAAAGTCTCTTATATCTTGTAGTTGTCTACCCCGTCTTACAACAAAGTCTCTTATATCTTGTAGTTGGCTACCCCGTCTTACAACAAAGTCTCTTATATCTTGTAGTTGGCTGCCCCGTCTTACAACAAAGTCTCTTATATCTTGTAGTTGGCTACCCCGTCAGTGACGTCATCTATGAGTGGCATTATGGGAACGAGCTTGCAGCTGTGGCAGCCAATGACATGCGCCTGTCTCAGTTTGACCTCCAGGGCATGCCAGCTTGTAATGTCACTAAGGAGTTTAAAGGCAGTGAGTAGAATGTCTGTTATTTGGTGTCTTATCTGTTTATATGTGTTACTTGGTGTCTGATCTGTTTATATTTGTTACTTGGTGTCTGATCTGTTTATGTTTGTTATCAGGTGCTTGATCTACTTATATTTGTTACGGAAAGTCTGATCTGTTTATGTTTGTTACCTAGTGCTTGATATGTTTATATTTGTTACCTAGTGTCTGATCTGTTTATATTTGTTACCTAGTGCTTGATATGTTTATATTTGTTATCTAATTCTTGATATGTTTATGTTTGTTACCGGGTGTCTGATCTGTTTATGTTTGTTACCGGGTTCTGTCTTGTTTATATTTGTTACCAGGTGTCTGATCTGTTTATATTTGTTACCAGGTGTCTGATCTGTTTATGTTTGTTACCGGGTGTCTGATCTGTTTATGTTTGTTACCGGGTGTCTGATCTGTTTATGTTTGTTACCGGGTGTCTGATCTGTTTATGTTTGTTACCAGGTGTCTGATCTGTTCATGTTTGTTAGCGGGTGTCTGATCTGTTTATGGAAGAGCATGAATTACTTGACTTGTGTGAGTTTATGCCCCGTCCCTCTACTTCTTCGCTTCTCCCAAAATGTGCGTCCATACTTTGGTTGCTGTGAATGGCAGTTTTAGATCTAAACATTCACGGTTGCAGTTCTTCACTTAGATTCTCATTATATGACTGCGTCACTTTAAGTGATTGTATTACTATTACTGGTTGTATCACTTTAAATATTTGTATCACTATAATGATTTATCACTATAAAAAGACATATCACTATAAGTGATTATATAACTTTATGGGTTACGCTATGAATGGTTGCATCACTATAAAGAATGTTGACTACACGAAAAGCTATGATGATTTTCCCAACATATTACCCTTGTCTTGTATTCCTTCTTTCTTCTAGAAAAAAATATTTACCTTGTACATGAATTTTTTGTAACACTCTAGGGCAAGAATTTGAAAATGTTTATTGTTCTCAGATATAATGGCTGAAACAGAGAAATCTTGCAGACAGCAACAAAACAGGAAAATTCAGTAGCTAGAAACAAAACATGAAAATTTAGTAGCTAGAAACAAAACAGGAAAATTCAGTAGCTAGAAACAAAACATGAAAATTTAGTAGCTAGAAACAAAACATGAAAATTTAGTAGCTAGAAACAAAACATGAAAATTTAGTAGCTAGAAACAAAACATGAAAATTTAGTAGCTAGAAACAAAACATGAAAATTTAGTAGCTAGAAACAAAACATGAAAATTTAGTAGCTAGAAACAAAACATGAAAATTTAGTAGCTGTCCCGTCTTACAACAAAGTCTCTTATATCTTGTAGTTGTCTACCCCGTCTTACAACAAAGTCTCTTACATCTTGTAGTTGTCTACCCCGTCTTACAACAAAGTCTCTTATATCTTGTAGTTGTCTACCCCGTCTTACAACAAAGTCTCTTATATCTTGTAGTTGTCTACCCCGTCTTACAACAAAGTCTCTATATCTTGTAGTTGTCTACCCCGTCTTACAACAAAGTCTCTTACATCTTGTAGTTGTCTACCCCGTCTTACAACAAAGTCTCTTATATCTTGTAGTTGTCTACCCCGTCTTACAACAAAGTCTCTTATAACTTGTAGTTGTCTACCCCGTCTTACAACAAAGTCTCTTATATCTTGTAGTTGTTACCCCGTCTTACAACAAAGTCTCTTATAACTTGTAGTTGTCTACCCCGTCTTACAACAAAGTCTCTTATATCTTGTAGTTGGCTGCCCCGTCTTACAACAAAGTCTCTTATATCTTGTAGTTGTCTACCCCGTCTTACAACAAAGTCTCTTATATCTTGTAGTTGTCTACCCCGTCTTACAACAAAGTCTCTTACATCTTGTAGTTGTCTACCCCGTCTTACAACAAAGTCTCTTATATCTTGTAGTTGTCTACCCCGTCTTACAACAAAGTCTCTTATATCTTGTAGTTGTCTACCCCGTCTTACAACAAAGTCTCTTACATCTTGTAGTTGTCTACCCCGTCTTACAACAAAGTCTCTTATATCTTGTAGTTGTCTACCCCGTCTTACAACAAAGTCTCTTATATCTTGTAGTTGTTACCCCGTCTTACAACAAAGTCTCTTATAACTTGTAGTTGTCTACCCCGTCTTACAACAAAGTCTCTTATAACTTGTAGTTGTCTACCCCGTCTTACAACAAAGTCTTATATCTTGTAGTTGTTACCCCGTCTTACAACAAAGTCTCTTATAACTTGTAGTTGTCTACCCCGTCTTACAACAAAGTCTCTTATATCTTGTAGTTGGCTGCCCCGTCTTACAACAAAGTCTCTTATATCTTGTAGTTGTTGCCCCGTCTTACAACAAAGTCTCTTATATCTTGTAGTTGGCTGCCCCCATCTTACAACAAAGTCTCTTATATCTTGTAGTTGTTGCCCCGTCTTACAACAAAGTCTCTTATATCTTGTAGTTGTTGCCCCGTCTTACAACAAAGTCTCTTATATCTTGTAGTTGTTGCCCCGTCTTACAACAAAGTCTCTTATATCTTATAGTTGGCTACCCCGTCAGTGACGTCATCTATGAGTGGCATTATGGGAACGAGCTTGCAGCTGTGGCAGCCAATGACATGCGCCTGTCTCAGTTTGACCTCCAGGGCATGCCAGCTTGTAATGTCACTAAGGAGTTTAAAGGCAGTGAGTAGAATGTCTGTTATTTGGTGTCTTATCTGTTTATATGTGTTACTTGGTGTCTGATCTGTTTATATTTGTTACTTGGTGTCTGATCTGTTTATGTTTGTTATCAGGTGCTTGATCTACTTATATTTGTTACGGAAAGTCTGATCTGTTTATGTTTGTTACCTAGTGCTTGATATGTTTATTTGTTACCTAGTGTCTGATCTGTTTTATTTGTTACCTAGTGCTTGATATGTTTATATTTGTTATCTAATTCTTGATATGTTTATGTTTGTTACCGGGTGTCTGATCTGTTTATGTTTGTTACCGGGTTCTGTCTTGTTTATATTTGTTACCAGGTGTCTGACCTGTTTATGTTTGTTACCGGGTGTCTGATTTGTTTATGTTTGTTACCGGGTGTCTGATCTGTTTATGTTTGTTACCGGGTGTCTGATCTGTTTATGTTTGTTACCGGGTGTCTGATCTGTTTATGTTTGTTACCAGGTGTCTGATCTGTTCATGTTTGTTAGCGGGTGTCTGATCTGTTTATGGAAGAGCATGAATTACTTGACTTGTGTGAGTTTATGCCCCGTCCCTCTACTTCTTCGCTTCTCCCAAAATGTGCGTCCATACTTTGGTTGCTGTGAATGGCAGTTTTAGATCTAAACATTCACGGTTGCAGTTCTTCACTTAGATTCTCATTATATATGACTGCGTCACTTTAAGTGATTGTATTACTATTACTGGTTGTATCACTTTAAATATTTGTATCACTATAAATGATTTATCACTATAAAAAGACGTATCACTATAAGTGATTATATAACTTTATGGGTTACGCTATGAATGGTTGCATCACTATAAAGAATGTTGACTACACGAAAAGCTATGATGATTTTCCCAACATATTACCCTTGTCTTGTATTCCTTCTTTCTTCTAGAAAAAAATATTTACCTTGTACATGAATTTTTTGTAACACTCTAGGGCAAGAATTTGAAAATGTTTATTGTTCTCAGATATAATGGCTGAAACAGAGAAATCTTGCAGACAGCAACAAAACAGGAAAATTCAGGAGCTAGTAAAAAAAAACAAAGCAGGAAAATTCAGTAGCTAGAAACAAAACAGGAAAGTTCGGTAGCTAGAAACAAAACATGAAAATTTAGTAGCTAGAAACAAAACATGAAAATTCAGTAGCTAGAAACAAAACATGAAAATTTAGTAGCTAGAAACAAAACAGGAAAATTCAGTAGCTAGAAACAAAACAGGAAAATTTAGTAGCTAGAAACAAAACAGGAAAATTCAGTAGCTAGAAACAAAACATGAAAATTTAGTAGCTAGAAACAAAACAGGAAAGTTCGGTAGCTAGAAACAAAACATGAAAATTTAGTAGCTAGAAACAAAACATGAAAATTTAGTAGCTAGAAACAAAACAGGAAAATTTTGTAGCTAGAAACAAAACAGGAAAATTTAGTAGCTAGAAACAAAACATGAAAATTTAGTAGCTAGAAACAAAACAGGAAAGTTCGGTAGCTAGAAACAAAACATGAAAATTTAGTAGCTAGAAACAAAACAGGAAAGTTCGGTAGCTAGAAATAAAACAGGAAAATTTAGTAGCTAGAAACAAAACAGGAAAATTTAGTAGCTAGAAACAAAACATGAAAATTTAGTAGCTAGAAAAAAAAACCCCAGGAAAGTTATAACAAATTTTCTTTCTCTTGTTTTCACTCCACTTCTGTCATCAGACATGTTAGTTGTTATTTTATCCATTTCATCTACAATTTGTCAACTTATCACAAACATACCTGCTGCATGATAATATATCAAACAACAACACAGGCAAGTTAGCTCGCAGGTTTCAGTACACTCATTGTGTGAACAAAACTGAGAGAACTGAGAACATTCATTGTATGAACACAACTGAGAGAACTGAGTACATTCATTGTGTAAACAAAACTGAGAACATTCATTGTGTGAACAAAACTGAGAGAACTGAGTACATTCATTGTGTGAACAAAACTGAGAGAACTGAGTACATTCATTGTGTGAACAAAACTGAGAGAACTGAGTACATTCATTGTGTGAACAAAACTGAGAACATTCATTGTGTGAACAAAACTGAGAGAACTGAGTACATTCATTGTGTGAACAAAACTGAGAGAACTGAGTACATTCATTGTGTGAACAAAACTGAGTGAACGATCTAGACGATCTAGTCTCATATTTTACCCCTTTTTGGTCACGTGATGTCAGGGAGTGGCGTCGGTTTATAATTTGTATCCAGAATCAGCAGATGCTATAGCTACGATTTAGTACAAGAATCAGCAGATGTTAGATCTACGACTTAGTACAAGAATCACCCATGTTAGAGCTACGACTTAGTACAAGAATCAGCGATGTTACAGCTACGACTTAGTACAGGAATCAGCTATGTTAGAGCTACGACTTAGTACAAGAAGCAGCGATGTTACAGCTACGACTTAGTACAAGAAGCAGCGATGTTAGAGCTAGGATTTAGTACAAGAATAAGCTATGTTAGAGCTACGACGTAGTACAAGAAGCAGCGATGTTAGATCTACGACTTAGTACAAGAATCACCCATGTTAGAGCTACGACTTAGTACAAGAAGCAGCAGATGTTAGAGCTACGATTTAGTACGAGAATAAGCTATGTTAGAGCTAGGATTTAGTACAAGAATAAGCTATGTTAGAGCTACGATTTAGTACAAGAATAAGCTATGTTAGAGCTAGGATTTAGTACGAGAATCAGTAGATGTTAGAGCTAGGATTTAGTACGAGAATCAGTAGATGTTAGAGCTAGGATTTAGTACGAGAATCAGTAGATGTTAGAGCTAGGATTTAGTACAAGAATAAGCTATGTTAGAGCTAGGATTTAGTACGAGAATCAGTAGATGTTAGAGCTAGGATTTAGTACGAGAATCAGTAGATGTTAGAGCTAGGATTTAGTACGAGAATCAGTAGATGTTAGAGCTACGACTTAGTACAAGAATCAGCAGATGTTAGAGCTAGGATTTAGTACAAGAATCAGTAGATGTTAGAGCTAGGATTTAGTACAAGAATCAGTAGATGTTAGAGCTAAGATTTAGTACAAGAATCAGTAGATGTTAGAGCTAGGATTTAGTACAAGAATCAGTAGATGTTAGAGCTACGACTTAGTACAAGAATCAGTAGATGTTAGAGCTAGGATTTAGTACAAGAAGCAGCGATGTTAGAGATATGACTTATTACAACAATTAGCGATGTTAGAGCGAGGATTTATTACAAGAATCAGCGATATTAGAGCTATGATTTATTACAAGAAGCAGCGATGTTAGAGCGAGGATTTAGTACAAGAAGCAGCGATGTTAGAGCTAGGATTTAGTACAAGAATCAGCGATGTTAGAGCTACGACTTAGTACAAGAATCAGGGATGCTATAGATAGGATTTAATACAAGAAACAACGATGTTAGGACTAGGATTTAGTACAAAAATCAGCGATGCTATAGATAGGATTTAATACAAGAAACAACGATGTTAGGACTAGGATTTAGTACAAAAATCAGCGATGCTATAGATAGGATTTAATACAAGAAACAACGATGTTAGGACTAGCGCAGATTGGACCGGCGCAAACCGAGGGTTATGTGTAGACAAGGCGTGTGGTCAGAAGTAAACAATATCATTATTTGGACAAACTAAACGTGGCCATGTGACACTGAGATATGCTTCAAGGTCAAGGTGAAGCGAACTTTCACTGAAATTTAATCTCTGGTATAAAACATCTTAAAGTCCTCAAATCTGCTTTCCCGCCAACAGAAAACTGCTTGTTATCGGAGAAAGCAATGCCGGGATTTATAGTCGGTGAGAATCAAACCGTCAGCCTTTTGACAGTCAGTTTTTAAAAAATCTGCACAGTAAAACCATTTCGGGTTTTAAATGACTCCCCCACCCCGGCCCACCCAACCCCACCCCAAGCCCCACCTGTCATTGCTTGTATTTACCAGCACAAAAAAGTCTGGGAAATCAATCGCTTCCCTGACCTGCGTAAAGCGCCATAATTCAGAATCTGCTGTGTTATTTTTGGCGCAAGGCCCTGTCTCTAAAGCATACATATGTCCTCAGTCAGTTCTCGCGGAAGATTTCAATGCTCAAATCAAACACGACAGCCACCAGCCTGGTCTTCTCTGGCACTTTCTGGGCCCAGTGTGGTGAGAAAGAAGGCCGTCCTCATGTTTATTAACGAGATTCTGGGTCAGGTCTCAGGCCGTGGGAAGTCTGTCTACTGTTGGTGGGTGGGGCGCCATGTTTAACAGAGTGTCTAGAAGTATGGAGTTGATGGAGCGTCAGTTTGTGAGTGTCTAGAAGTGTAGAGTTGATGGAGTGTCAGTTTGTGAGTGTCTAGAAGTGTAGAGTTGATGGAGTGTCAGTTTGTGGGTGTCTAGAAGTGTAGAGTTGATGGAGTGTCAGTTTGTGGGTGTCTAGAAGTGTAGAGTTGATGGAGTGTCAGTTTGTAGGTGTCTAGAAGTGTAGAGTTGATGGAGTGTCAGTTTGTGAATGTCTAGAATCAGTAGATGTTAGAGCTAGGATTTAGTACAAGAAGCAGCGATGTTAGAGATATGACTTATTACAACAATTAGCGCTGTTAGAGCGAGGATTTATTACAAGAATCAGCGATATTAGAGCTATGATTTATTACAAGAAGCAGCGATGTTAGAGCGAGGATTTAGTACAAGAAGCAGCGATGTTAGAGCTAGGATTTAGTACAAGAATCAGCGATGTTAGAGCTACGACTTAGTACAAGAATCAGCGATGCTATAGATAGTATTTAATACAAGAAACAACGATGTTAGGACTAGGATTTAGTACAAAAATCAGCGATGCTATAGATAGGATTTAATACAAGAAACAACGATGTTAGGACTAGGATTTAGTACAAGAATCAACGTTGTTAGAGCTAGGATTCATTACAAGAAGTAGCAGAAGAAACAAAAGTAACATGTTATAAATGTTATTACAATAAGCAGCATTAAAGACCACAAAAATAACATAGTATAAATGTTAATACAAGAAGCAACAGAAGAAACAAAAAAGTAGCATACATTTACAAATATATTTTTTTCACTTCTTTTACCTTATGTTTTAAAATTGGCATTATTCTGAATCGACGCAAATCGGACCAGCGCAGATTGGACCGGCGCAACCCGAGGGTTATGTGTAGACAAGGCGTGTGGTCAGAAGTAAACAATATCATTATTTGGACAAACTAAACGTGGCCATGTGACACTGAGATATGCTTCAAGGTCAAGGTGAAGCGAACTTTCACTGAAATTTAATCTCTGGTATAAAACATCTTAAAGTCCTCAAATCTGCTTTCCCGCCAACAGAAAACTACTTGTTATCGGAGAAAGCAATGCCGGGATTTATAGTCGGTGAGAATCAAACCGTCAGCCTTTTGACAGTCAGTTTTTAAAAAATCTGCACAGTAAAACCATTTCGGGTTTTAAATGACTCCCCCACCCCCGGCCCACCCAACCCCACCCCAAGCCCCACCTGTCATTGCTTGTATTTACCAGCACAAAAAAGTCTGGGAAATCAATCGCTTCCCTGACCTGCGTAAAGCGCCATAATTCAGAATCTGCTGTGTTATTTTTGGCGCAAGGCCCTGTCTCTAAAGCATACATATGTCCTCAGTCAGTTCTCGCGGAAGATTTCAATGCTCAAATCAAACACGACAGCCACCAGCCTGGTCTTCTCTGGCACTTTCTGGGCCCAGTGTGGTGAGAAAGAAGGCCGTCCTCATGTTTATTAACGAGATTCTGGGTCAGGTCTCAGGCCGTGGGAAGTCTGTCTACTGTTGGTGGGTGGGGCGCCATGTTTAACAGAGTGTCTAGAAGTATGGAGTTGATGGAGCGTCAGTTTGTGAGTGTCTAGAAGTGTAGAGTTGATGGAGTGTCAGTTTGTGAGTGTCTAGAAGTGTAGAGTTGATGGAGTGTCAGTTTGTGGTGTCTAGAAGTGTAGAGTTGATGGAGTGTCAGTTTGTGGGTGCCTAGAAGTGTAGAGTTGATGGAGTGTCAGTTTGTAGGTGTCTAGAAGTGTAGAGTTGATGGAGTGTCAGTTTGTGAGTGTCTAGAAGTGTAGAGTTGATGGAGTGTCAGTTTGTGGGTGTCTAGAAGTGTAGAGTTGATGGAGTGTCAGTTTGTGGGTGTCTAGAAGTGTAGAGTTGATGAGACATAAATTTGTGTATGTGTGTGTGTGTATGTGTGTAGCATTAAAATATTTAAGAGAGACAGATCAGGACAAATTTGGAGTTTGACAAGGAAAACTTGCACCCGTCTAATCGTAAAGATAAATCTTTGGTTACTCCATCTAGTACAACATTATGTATAGATGATGACAAGGAGAAACTTCGTGACGACGATAAAGGAGACGACTTCGGGTTGCTTAGCTAAAGAAGATCTGATCTATACATGTTTGTGGTTGTGTGGCTACAGAAGATCTGATCTATACATGTTTGTGGTTGTGTGGCTACAGAAGATATGATCTATACATGTTTGTGGTTGTGTGGCTGAAGAAAAAATGGCATTATTAGAGCTAGGAGACTATCACTACATATCTCTGAGAGCTGGGAGACTATCACTACATATCTCTGAGAGGTAGGAGACTATCACTACATATCTCTGAGAGCTTGAAGACTATCACTACATATCTCTGAGAGCTAGGAGACTATCACTACATATCTCTGAGAGCTGGGAGACTATCACTGCATATCTCTGAGAGCTAGGAGACTATCACTACATATCTCTGAGAGCTGGAAGACTATCACTACATATCTCTGAGAGCTAGGAGACTATCACTACATATCTCTGAGAGCTGGGAGACTATCACTACATATCTCTGAGAGCTAGGAGACTATCACTACATATCTCTGAGAGCTGGAAGACTATCACTACATATCTCTGAGAGCTAGGAGACTATCACTACATATCTCTGAGAGCTGGAGACTATCACTACATATCTCTGAGAGCTGGAAGACTATCACTACATATCTCTGAGAGCTAGGAGACTATCACTACATATCTCTGAGAGCTGGAGACTATCACTACATATCTCTGAGAGGTAGGAGACTATCACTACATATCTCTGAGAGCTTGAAGACTATCACTACATATCTCTGAGAGCTAGGAGACTATCACTACATATCTCTGAGAGCTGGGAGACTATCACTGCATATCTCTGAGAGCTAGGAGACTATCACTACATATCTCTGAGAGCTGGAAGACTATCACTACATATCTCTGAGAGCTAGGAGACTATCACTACATATCTCTGAGAGCTGGGAGACTATCACTACATATCTCTGAGAGGTAGGAGACTATCACTACATATCTCTGAGAGCTTGAAGACTATCACTACATATCTCTGAGAGCTAGGAGACTATCACTACATATCTCTGAGAGCTGGAAGACTATCACTACATATCTCTGAGAGCTAGGAGACTATCACTACATATCTCTGAGAGCTGGGAGACTATCACTACATATCTCTGAGAGGTAGGAGACTATCACTACATATCTCTGAGAGCTTGAAGACTATCACTACATATCTCTGAGAGCTAGGAGACTATCACTACATATCTCTGAGAGCTGGGAGACTATCACTGCATATCTCTGAGAGCTAGGAGACTATCACTACATATCTCTGAGAGCTGGAAGACTATCACTACATATCTCTGAGAGCTAGGAGACTATCACTACATATCTCTGAGAGCTGGGAGACTATCACTACATATCTCTGAGAGGTAGGAGACTATCACTACATATCTCTGAGAGCTTGAAGACTATCACTACATATCTCTGAGAGCTGGATGTGAATAGAATTGAGATAGCAGATTTCAGGAATCCGTGCTTGAAATGTTCGATTCTTTCTCTTGGGTGGAGCTCTTGTTTTTAAGAGTTGTGCAAATACTAGAGACACTGAAGGCTAGAAAAACGAGACATCATTATCTGTCTCTGAGCTAGCACAAACAGCTCTCGTAAACCACTATACATCGACGCTTGTCCTCAGAATTAACTCTCTGAATTCCTTTTTTTATAATGTTTGTTGCTGGTGCTTGCTTGTACTTTAACTTTAGATTTAGCTTTATTTCTTCCTTTCTTAGTTCTTAGAAAGATATAAATGTTCATTCGCTAACTTATGTGTGTGTGTGCTTGTCTGTGTGTGTATGTGCGTGCGTGCGTCTGTGGTTCATTCAGTGAAAGTCAGAGAACATTTCCTAAATATGTGTGTAAAATATATATGAATCCTCATCAAAAGTATATGTCTAAAAAAGGTGATAAGTGTAGTGATGACGATGATAACATATGATAATTTATGATATCTACAAGAAACATAACTGCATAAATCAGAAAATGATGATAAGTCTGTATAGATGATGGTGATGATGATGATGATGATGATGATGATGATGATGATGATGATAAGATATGATAACTTATGATATGTACAAGAAACATGAACAGTGTCATATTTTTTATAACCAGTATTTATTAATAAAACTGAGACAAAAAACCTAGCACAGACCTATTTAATAACACTGAGATTTTAAAAATAAACCTAGGATAGACATGTCTAATAAAACAGATTTTAAAAATAAACCCAGCACAGACATGATTAGTAAAACTGAGACAAAAAATCTTAGCACAGGAAATTTAAACTTCTCTGTGCTAGGTTTTTGCAATCATGTGTATTAAATTCCAAAATTTGGACAATTTTTTTTTCACGTCATCTTTCATAAATCACACTTTTTGGTGCAATTTTTCATGTCAAACTGGTAAATAAAACAATATTTTTATGTCAGACTGTGCTAAATCACAGGTAAAATTAAATACTCACACAGATACAAAGACTCACAGACAGGTAAAATTAAATACTCACAGAGATACAAAGACTCACAGACAGGTAAAATTAAATACAGAGATACGTAGACTTAAAGACAGGTATAATTAAATACTCACAGAGATTTTGTATTCGTTGGATACATAACATGTTCTGCCGCTTAGCCAGGATGCTATTTGATATTCATATCTTACAACAGAGCTAGGTAGAGGTAATGTTCATACATCTAGAACCTAGCTCAGAGTACTTACAACATTACTTGGTATAGGGACTATTTTTGTTCATATATCTAGAACTCAGTTCAGAGGTCTTACATCACTTGATAGAGGGATTAGTTTTGTTCATATATCTAGTGCTGAGTTCTTACATGACAAGATGGAGGTTCAGATAATTAGTCTAGGCCTTGCTCACATCTCTTACAACATGAACAGATAAAGTTGTGATAGCAGACATCTCTTACAACATGAACAGATAAAGTTGTGCTAGCAGACATCTCTTACAACATGAACAGATAAAGTTGTGCTAGCAGACATCTCTTACAACATGAATAGATGAATTTGTGGTAGCAAACATCTCTGAAAAACATGAATAGATGAATTTGTGCTAGAAGACATCTCCGATAAAACATGAATAGATTAATTTATGCTAGCAGACATATGTGACAAAACATGAATAGATGAAGTTGCACTAGCACACGTCTCTGACAAAACATGATAGATGAAAATTCTGATATTTAGTAAGGCCTTAGTTCAGCTTAGTTAAGATGTCTGAGGAAAGTATCACAACCTACAACTTTTTATGTTGTAAGAGGTCTGAGGTAAGTATCACAACCTACAACTTTTTATGTTGTAAGAGGTCTGAGGTAAGTATCACAACCTACAACTTTTTATGTTGTAAGAGGTCTGAGGTAAGTATCACAACCTACAACTTTTCATGTTGTAAGAGGTCTGGGGTAAATATCACAACCTACAACTTTTCATGTTGTAAGAGGTCTGAAGTATCACAATGTACACTTTTTCATGTTTTAAGAGGTCAGAATTATCAAAAACTACAACTTTTCAAGTTGTAAGAGGTCTGGAGTTGCATATAAACTAATTTCTCCATCACGTCTGTAGTTTCGAAAACTGGTCAGGAAAGAGCTTATATATTACAAACTTTGATCATATCAACAAAGTTTGGGAAGTCTCGTTGTCTTTATTCATGGTAAAGTTTAGACGTTTTATTAGCTTTATTCGTGATAAAGTTTTGACGTTTTATTAGTTTTGTTCATAGTAAAGTTTATAAATTTTATTAGCATTGTCCAAGGTAAAGTTTAGACGTTTTATTAGCTTTGGTCGCGGTAAAAGTTAGAAGTTTTATTAGCTTTATTCATGGTAGAGTTTAGAAGTTTTATTAGCTTTGTTCATAGTAATTTTAAGAATTTTTATTAGCTTTGTTCATGTTAAAGTTTAGAAGTTTTATTAGCTTTGTTCATGGTAAAGTTTAGAAGTTTTATTAGCTTTGTTCATGGTAAAGTTTAGAAGTTTTATTAGCTTTGTCCATGGTAAAGTTTAGAAGTTTCATTAGCTTTGTTCATGGTAAAGTTTAGAGGTTTTATTAGCTTTGTTCATGGTAAAGTTTAGAAGTTTTATTAGCTTTGTTCATGGTAAAGTTTAGAAGTTTTATTAGCTTTGTTCATGGTAAAGTTTAGAAGTTTTATTAGCTTTGTCCATGGTAAAGTTTAGAAGTTTCATTAGCTTTGTTCATGGTAAAGTTTAGAGGTTTTATTAGCTTTGTTCATGGTAAAGTTTAGAAGTTTTATTAGCTTTGTTCATGGTAAAGTTTAGAAGTTTATTAGCTTTGTTCATGGTAAAGTTTAGAAGTTTTATTAGCTTTGTTCATGGTAAAGTTTAGAAGTTTTATTAGCTTTGTTCATGGTAAAGTTTAGAAGTTTTATTAGCTTTGTTCATGGTAAAGTTTAGAAGTTTATTAGCTTTGTTCATGGTAAAGTTTAGAAGTTTATTAGCTTTGTTCATGGTAAAGTTTAGAAGTTTATTAGCTTTGTTCATGGTAAAGTTTAGAAGTTTTATTAGCTTTGTCCATGGTAAAGTTTAGAAGTTTCATTAGCTTTGTTCATGGTAAAGTTTAGAGGTTTTATTAGCTTTGTTCATGGTAAAGTTTAGAAGTTTTATTAGCTTTGTTCATGGTAAAGTTTAGAAGTTTTATTAGCTTTGTTCATGGTAAAGTTTAGAAGTTTTATTAGCTTTGTTCATGGTAAAGTTTAGAAGTTTTATTAGCTTTGTTCATGGTAAAGTTTAGAAGTTTATTAGCTTTGTTCATGGTAAAGTTTAGAAGTTTATTAGCTTTGTTCATGGTAAAGTTTAGAAGTCCGGTGTGTTAAGAAAGAAAGGAGGGAAGAGCAGGTAACGCTGGCAGCTTCATAACATGACTTTATTTTATCTGAAAGTTTTCACTCATCGGTCAAGAGTGACAGGTGCATATTTTTTTTTCTAAATACTTAACCTGAGTCACAACACTGATATAACAAATATTTAACCTGACTCACAAGACTGACATAAACTCTTAACCTAACTCACAACACTGACATAACAAACTCTTAACCTGACTCACAACACTGACATAAACTCTTAACCTGACACACAACACTGTCATAACAAACACTTAAGCTGACACACAACACTGAAACAACAAACCCTTAACCAGACTCACAACACTGTCATAAAAAACACTTAACCTGACTCACAACACTGACATAAACTCTTAACCTGACTCACAACACTGACAAAACAAGCTGTTAACCTGACTCACAACACTGACATAAACTCTTAACTTGAATCACAACACTTATATAAACTCTTAATCTGACTCACATCACTGACATAAACTTTTAACCTGACTCACAACACTGAGATAAACTCTTAATCTGACTCACATCATTGACACAACAAACACTTAACCTGACTCACAACACTGAGATAAACTCTTAACCTGACTTACAACGCTGACATAAACCCTAAACTTGACTCACAACACTGAAACAACAAACATTTAACCTGACTCACAAAACTGATATAAAATCTGAACCTGACTCACAACACTGACATAACAAACTCTCAACCTGACTCACAACACTGACAAAACAAACTCTTAACCTGACTCACAACACTGACATAACAAACTCTTAACCTCACTCACAACACTGACAAAACAAACTCTTAACCTGACTCACAACACTGACAAAATAAACTCTTAATCTGACACACAACACTGACATAAACTCTTAACCTGACTCACAACACTTACATAAAACACTTAATCTGACTCACAACACTGACACAACAAACACTTAACCTGACTCACAACACTGACATAAACACTTAACTGACTCACAACACTGACATAAACACTTAATCTGACTCACAACGTTGACATAAACACTTAACCTATCTCACAACACTGACATAACTACGATCTAAATGTTACAGGATCCCTGACCATGTTGACCATGACCTTTCTGGTACTGGACACAAGGAATGACCTCCCAAGAGTCGACTACTCCACCGCCCTGGACATATACGTCTTAATGTGTTTCTGCTTCATCTTCGCTTCAATCATCCAGTTCGCCACGGTCCATTTCTTCACGAAGTATGGCACAGCGGAGGGTGAAGGCCTGCCTGTCCCAGACAGTGATGAAGAGGTCAGAGCTGTGGCACTTTTCTTGATGATACAGAACAGCTGAGGTTGTCAACCTTGCCTGACAGCACCAAAGTTAAGAGTTGTATTGATGGTTCCCCTAGTTTGTTGATGATACAGTTCAGATGAGGTTGTCTGACAGCAGCAAAGTTAAGAGTTGTATTGATGGTTCCCCTAGTTTGTTGATGATACAGTTCAGATGAGGTTGTCTGACAGCAGCAAAGTTAAGAGTTGTATTGATGGTTCCCCTAGTTTGTTGATGATACAGTTCAGTTGAGGTTGTAAATGTTGTCTGACAGCAGCAAAGTTAAGTGTTGTATTGATGGTTCCCGTAGCTTTGATGATAGGTCCCCTAGTTTTGATTATAAAATTTTCATTTTATCTAAGAAGTTACTCAGCACAGATAAGTTTTCTTGCTTTTGGGAAGTATTTATGAATCGTTGTTGTTGTGTATGTATTGTTACATGTAAGAGTGAGGAAGTATATACAAGTTGTTGGGTGTTTTATATGTAAACAGTGAGAAAATGTATACGAGTTGTTTTTGTATTTTGTTTTTGTTGTCTCCTGTGCTACTCAATATATATTCAAGGTTCTCCCTTGTCTCTTGTGCAATTAAATATATATTCAAGGTTCTTCCTTGTCTCCTGTGCTATTCAATATATATTCAAGGTTCTCCCTTGTCTCCTGTGCTATTCAATATATATTCAAGGTTCTCCCTTGTCTCCTGTGCTATTCGATATATATTCAAGGTTCTCCCTTGTCTCCTGTGCTATTCGATATATATTCAAGGTTCTCCCTTGTCTCCTGTGCTATTCGATATATATTCAAGGTTCTCCCTTGTCTCCTGTGCTAATCGATATATATTCAAGGTTCTCCCTTGTCTCCTGTGCTACTCGATATATATTCAAGGTTCTCCCTTGTCTCCTGTGCTACTCGATATATATTCAAGGTTCTCCCTTGTCTCCTGTGCTACTCGATATATATTCAAGGTTCTCCCTTGTCTCCTGTGCTACTCGATATATATTCAAGGTTCTCCCTTGTCTCCTGTGCTACTCGATATATATTCTACTGGCATTGGCTATTATTTGGCAATGGTGTGGGGAGATTGCTGACCTACACTGAAGATATATTAACATATGAGCATGGGGGGGGGGGTGTAGAGAGGAGCCAGCCACAAGTTTACAGAACAGGGTGGATCAGATAACAGGCTGAAGTGAGGATAACAATGTGGTGATAACAGGCTGAAGTGAGGATAACAATGTGGTGATAAACTCTTAAAAAACTAGCATTCTGTGGTGCTCATTAAATAATTGTAAGATCTGAAATTCTGATTGTGAAGTTTCAAGGCCAGGATATTAAGAGAACACATTTCATAGGTATCTAGGGATCACATTTGATCCTTCATTGTTCTTTGCACACAATGTGGACAATGTAATAAAATAACCAGGAAAGCGTTGGGAACAACTAGGTTAATGGCTGCAGCAAACTTTCCTAAGCGCACTCAGTTCTTGCTGATGCAGGCGCTAGTGATGTCACCATTGGAGTATGGTCCTGGCCTTCTCACTCTGTCAAATGCACATCTGAACAGACTAGAGTATGTACAGAACGAGGCAATGA
The DNA here is from genome assembly GCA_009760885.1 of Achatina immaculata. Classification (NCBI taxonomy): domain Eukaryota; kingdom Metazoa; phylum Mollusca; class Gastropoda; order Stylommatophora; family Achatinidae; genus Lissachatina; species Lissachatina immaculata. Next base: position 33,406,030 of record CM019700.1, read on the forward strand.
GAGTGGTCTTGGCTTGCACCAAGGATACTCCTGTAGCAGCCATGCACTTTGTGCTTGATATGCTGAGTGCGATGTCAAAGCACATGCTCAGGCAAAGGCATAAATAAAGGTGCTGGCATGAAGGCTTATCCGCTCCATAAGGAGCCGGGGTTGATAAAGGACGGATGCATCAAACGAGGCAGATCCTGGATGGCTGAGGCGGAGGATACAATAATGTCAGTGTGTGATCTAGACGAGGCGCCTAAAGGTGATAAGTGGTTACAGCTACAGGACCGACCTCAGCTAGACGAGGCGCCTAAAGGTGATAAGTGGTTACAGGTACAGGACCGACCTCAGCTAGACGAGGCGCCTAAAGGTGATAAGTGGTTACAGGTACAGGACCGACCTCAGCCAGACGAGGCGCCTAAAGGTGATAAGTGGTTACAGGTACAGGACCGACCTCAGCTAGACGAGGCGCCTAAAGGTGATAAGTGGTTACAGGTACAGGACCGACCTCAGCTAGACGAGGCGCCTAAAGGTGATAAGTGGTTACAGCTACAGGACTGACCTCAGCTAACAAAGGTTATTATTTAGAAGGGGCCTCAAATGTAGAGACTGGTCACAGGGGGAAGTTGAACTTTGGGTTCAAGATCTTATCCAGCATCACTGTGGGTCTTCCGACATGGTCAAATATACAAATGTCTCTGTGTCAAGGAACAGCAGAAGTGGTTGGGGTTTTATTGTTTAATGTAAAGGAAGAGTGGTGGCACAGGGTTGTGGAGCCTTCGAAGCCACATCAAGCACGTGAATGGAAACTGAGGATGTGTCCGCGGCATTGGAACGGATGTAGCTCATGATGTAGCTCATGATGTAGCTCATGGCGGCATTGTGACGGATTCACAGAGTATACTTTGTAAGACTGAGAAAAAATTGCTTCGAAAGGAATGGGTTCATCTGTTAAGCCAGTCGTGTGATAAATCTAATGTGGCTTTATTGTTTTGGGCATGCAGGAGCAGATGGCAATGAAGTAACAGTTAGACTTGCTGGGCAGACTAAAATAAATGGCAGACTAAGAATGGACAAGGGAGACATTGGTAAAGTCATGTTGGAAAGACTGTGGGAAAATGAGGAGTGGGAATGGAAGAACAATGTAATTGTAAAGCAATTGCTGGAGTTAGGACAAATAAAAGGTGCTGGTAGGAAATCTGTGTGGCAGAAACCTCATCATAAAGAAACCTCATCATAAAGAAACCTCATCATAAAGAACCAACATCTGATGGGAACTGCTGGGAAACATAAGCGTGGATGGATGCTGCGGCATGTTGTACCAGTATAGAAATGTGACTAAGAGAGGTAATATATTGTACCAGTATAGAAATGTGACTAAGAGAGGTAATATATTGTACCAGTATAGAAATGTGACTAAGAGAGGTAATATATTGTACCAGTATAGAAATGTGACTAACAGAGGTAATATATTGTACCAGTACAGAAATGTGACTAAGAGAGGCAATATATTGTACCAGTATAGAAATGTGACTAAGAGAGGTAATATATTGTACCAGTATAGAAATGTGACTAAGAGAGGTAATATATTGTACCAGTACAGAAATGTGACTAAGGGAGGTAATATATTGTACCAGTATAGAAATGTGACTAACAGAGGTAATATATTGTAAAAAAAATGTAACCTTGTACAAGCGACCTAACCTTGACAATGACCGTTATTTCTCGTTCTGACAGGACGACAGGGAAGAGGAAAGATTTGACCCAGTAGACATGTCACACACCTGCCACAACCACCTGGCCACGGGCTCTCTCGCCGCCTGCCTCAGTAAAATGTGGAGATGCATCATGAGTACACGCAGTACAAGGTAGATGTATCATGAGTACACGCAGTACAAGGTAGATGTATCATGAGTACACGCAGTACAAGGTAGATGTATCATGAATACACGCAGTACAAGGTAGATGTATCATGAATACACGCAGTACAAGGTAGATGTATCATGAGTACACGCAGTACAAGGTAGATGTATCATGAGTGCACGCAGTACAAGGTAGATGTATCATGAATACAAGGTAGTTTTATAACATGCACCATTTACACTATCATTGTATTTCTAGGATTGAGTATTATTAAAACCGTATATTGCCAACACACGGTATCTCTATAGGCGAAAGACCGAGTCACTTGGAGAGCAACAGAATAAGGCGTAGTATCATTTGAGATTAGATATGCTGATGACACAGTATTGCTGTCCACAACACAAGAAGGAATGGAAAAACTAATTATGTCAGTCAGCAAGAACAGCGAAGAGCAGAACCTCTATCTTAATGCAAAGAAAACTAAAGTGATGACAACTGACAAAACAAACAAGGCAACTGAAATATGTATCAATGAGGAAAAACTGGAAGAAGTGGAGAGTTTTGAATATCTTGGATCACTACTAACTAATAATGGAGATACAATGAGGGAAATTAAAAGGAGGACATCTATTGCTCTTCAGAAAGTAAAACAAATAAAGAATCTGTGGAGAGGAGCAGACAGAACAACAAAAATAAGATTTGTAAGGGCATGCATCTTTCCCATCGCAACATATGCCTGTGAGACCTGGACACTTAACAAAACAGCTGAGAAGCACATAAATGCCTTTGAATGTAAATGCTATAGAAGAGTTCTCCAAATATCGTGGACACAAAAAAGAACAAATATATCTATACTACAAGAGCTTAATATTGAAGAAGGCTGGCTAGTAAAGAGGATTAAAGAGAGAAAACTTAAATATTTTGGCCACATTAAACGTCATGATAATTTAGAGAAGACCGTATTGGAAGGATACATAATGGGAAAAAGAAAAAGAGGAAGACCGAAACGAAGATGGCTGCAAGACATCGTTGATGATCTGGAAATGGATGCAGCAGCAGCAGGCCATCTTGCTCACAACCGAGAGGCCTACAGGAGTGCTGTTTGGGAGGCAAAGTTCCGCAAGGGACATGCAAAGGAATGAATGAATGAATCATTTGAAAAGAAAAGAGAGCCAGATTTGAAGATAAAAGATGAAAAACTGTGCAACGCAAGCATTACTCGCCGTTGCTGTGGTGACAATGCAAATCTAGCATTGTTAGAACCAGCCATGATAAGAGATATTAATAACATGACACTTGGCACAACCAACAATAACTACAAAAATTAGATCAACTTCTAGTTCGACTTCTGAGATTTAAAGCTGTATTATGTTCTTTACTAACATGGTTGCTGGTATTTCACCACCGTTTGGTCCTGTCTTCGACTTCGTTTCCCTTAATCTGTCCTCATGCCCCATGATGGAGTCACACGCGAGTCCCGCTACGACGCAATATTTGTGTGCAAAAAGTGTGGGATCACTTATGTTGAAGAGGATGCTCTCAGGTTATGTTGAAGAGACTGGTCTCAGATTATGTAGAAGAGACTGGTCTCAGGTTATGTTGAAGAGACTGGTCTCATGTTATGTTGAAGAGACTGGTCTCAGATTATGTAGAAGAGAGCGGTCTCAGATTATGTAGAAGAGAGTGGTCTCAGATTATGTAGAAGAGACTGGTCTCAGATTATGTAGAAGAGACTGGTCTCAGGTTATGTTGAAGAGACTGGTCTCAGATTATGTAGAAGAGACTGGTCTCAGGTTATGTAGAAGAGACTGGTCTCAGATTATATAGAAGAGACTGGTTTCAGATTAGATCACCACATGCAGAAACATCTTTATGACATCTCCCAGCATGTTTCTAAGTGATACTCTATTCATTTTAACGGTCCCAACCACAGAGACAAAACCGACTTTCTAGTAGCAGCCATTAAACATTAATGATATTAGCCTCCTGGCGCTTGAGAGCTGCTACATTCAGGAATATGGGATGCAGGAACCACACGGTTTGAACTCGAAATTCAGCTACATTTAGCATTCCCTTTCTCCACCACCATATTATCTCTGTACTAGGTTCTACTCTTTCTTCACACGTAACATATGTCATAACCATCTTGCTGTATTAGATTACAAACCCTCCACCCCAACCACATTCATCTATTCCAACCACTCTTTTCTCGGTTAAATTACCATTGTCTCTCTCTCTCTCTCTCTATATATATATATATATATATATATATATATATATATATATATATATATATAAAGATTCATTCATTCATTCTACTTACAGCTTTCACACCCCCTTTTTACTACTAGCCTATTATATATCCCAGGTCTTCACTTAAACATTCACAACAATCTACCACACGCACTCCTGTACGCAGCATCTTACAGGTCACTGCAAAGTGCTCATTTTTTCTATTTCTTTTCCCTTCTTACTTGTTGTTGTACATTATCCATATGAATTTATATTTTATTTTATTTTCTCGTTTTTTTGGGCTGTATGCTTTTGTATGAATAATATGCAAACCAAAACGTTATAACTGTGTGCCCATTAGTTAATAAAGCTGTTCCTACTTTTGTTTTAAATAGTTTCAACATTACTTTCTTATAGATACCAGTATTTCCTATCTCGTAGATGCAATTATTTCTTATTTTGTATATACGAGTATTCCCTATGATATACAAACGAGTATTACCTATAATGTGGATACGAATATTTCTCATCATATGGATACAGTTATTCCTTATCTTGTAGATACGAGTGTTCCATATCTTGTAGATATGAGTATTCCCTACAACATAGATAGAAATATTCCCTGCAATGTAGGGACTGAAAGATACAAACCACGCCTTAACAACTTTTGATACGATCACACTCTCTCAACACCGCACCTATCACATCTTTCTCCTTGATGCCTGCCACCTATGTACCTCTATTCCCCCATGAGGATGGACTCTTAGTACTCCGCTATTTTCTCGACAAAGACACTCACCCCACAACTAACCCTGACACCATAATCAGACTTACACTGCTAGTACTAAACCTAAATTCTTTCCAATTCAACGGCGAATACTTTGAGTAAATCAGTGGTGTTGCCATGGAAACGAAAATGGATCCCAGTTATGCATGTCTATTTATGGGCTTTCTGGAAGTCAAATTATGGGAAACCTACACTGGCAGACTTCCAGAATGCTATAAAAGGTACATCGATGATGACATTGGAGCCACCAGTATGCCTTAGGAAGACGTAAAAAATTTATTGAATTCGCTAATTCACTTAATAATAGCATAAAATTCACTTATGAAATTTCTGACAAGTCTGTTAACCTTTTAGACATTAAAATTTCTGTCCGCACAAATAGGCTTGTCACCTCTGTATTTTACAAGCCCACCGACAGCCACACCTATTTACTTTACACCTCCTTCCATCCTGAAGCTTGTAAAAACTCCATCCCATACTCCCAACTCCTCTGTCTTCGCCGGATATGTCAGGATAATTTAGACTTTATAGATCAGTCCAAGGAGTTATTAGAATTTTTCCATTATCGCCACTACCCAGAAAATGTCCTTCATGAAGTCTTCAACAGTATCCAACTAGTGAGCCGCAAAGAAGTATTCAGGAAAAAGCCTGTTACTCCATCGGATAGAGTTAAGTTAGTACTGCCTTTCCACCCGCACGGTCAGATGGTTAAGAAAATTCTTTATCATCATTTGCCAATAATTCAGCTCGGACACTCGCGACATTTTCTCTGATCCATCCCTGTTGGCATACAAACTTGAGCCAAACCTTAAGGACATCCTCGTCCACAGCCACTTGAAGCAGAGCCTTACATATGTTGGCACCAGAAAATGTAACCACCCCCGCTGCGTTACCTGCCCTGTAGTCTGGGAAACGAAAACAATCACCTTTCCCAAAACTATCCTCACCCTTCATGAGGAATTTACATGCGAGTCCCGTAATGTGATATATGTTATCGTATGCAAAAGATGCAGGATAACGTATATTGGTGAGACTAGTCTCAGATTAGGGGACCGCATGCAGAAACATCTGTACGATATCACCCAGCATGCTTCGAAGCCAGTCCCAAATTATTTCAATGGTACCAACCAAAGAGGCAAATCTGATTTTCAGGTAACAGCCATCAAATAATGTCACACAGATGACACAAGCCGCCTAGTGCTTGAGAACCGCTACATTCAGGATTATGGGACTCTGGAACCACACGGGTTAAACTCTCTATTCAGCTACACCTAACATTCTCTTCTTCAACAATTATAATCCCTCTCTACTAAGCTCCACTCCCTTCTCACTTGTTATACATAGTTCAGAACCTCCTCACAGCATAATATTACAACCCTTCTAACCTAACTATAATCATCTATTTCACCTTCTCCTGGCTAGGTTAACACTTTACCACTCTCTCTCTCCACTCCACGGTTTCCCCACCCACCACCCCCAGTTACGACCCACCCACCACACATCACAGGTCTCCATTTAAACAGTCTTTACTCCCTACAAAGCTCATTTCTGACACACAGCGTCGAATAAGACACTTCTTATAATTACAGCTAAGCGCTCTATTCATTATTAATTTTTTTAAAGGTAGCATCCATGTGAATCTATACTTTATCTCCTCTCTCTATTTCTTCGTCTTGTATGTTTTTGTAAGATTAAGGCTCACGCCGAAACGTCACAACTTTGTAATCGTTAAGTAATAAAGCTGCTCCTACTTTTTTTCCTACTTTATACATTTTCTTATCACAACTTTACTGCAGTGCTTCGTGTATAGTTGTATACCTGTACACTAATTATTGTGTGTCCCTACAACGTAGATACGAGTTGTACTGACTGTCTTGTACAAGCCCACCGACAGCCACACCTATTTACTTTACACCTCCTTCCATCCTGAAGCTTGTAAGAACTCCATCCCATACTTCCACCTGTCTTCGCCGGATATGTCGCATAATTTAGACTTTATAGATCAGTCCAAGGAGTTATTAGAATTTTTCCATCATCGCCACTACCCAGAAAATGTCCTTCATGAAGTCTTCAACCGTATCCAACTAGTGAGCCGCAAAGAAGTATTCAGGAAAAAACCTGTTACTCCATCGGATAGAGTTAAGTTAGTACTGCCTTTCCACCCGCATGGTCATATGGTTAAGAAAATTCTTTATCATCATCTGCCAATAATTCAGCTCGGACACTCGCGACATTTTCTCTGATCCATCCTTGTTGGCATACAAACTTGAGCCAAACCTTAAGGACATCCTCGTCCACAGCCACCTGAAGCAGAGCCTTACATATGTTGGCACCAGAAAATGTAACCGCCCCCGCTGCGTCACCTGCCCGGTGGTCTGGGAAACGAAAACGATCACCTTTCCCAAAACTATCCTCACTCTTCATGAGGAATTCACATGCGAGTCCCGTAATGTGATATATGTTATCGTATGCAAAAGATGCAGGATAACGTATATTGGTGAGACTAGTCTCAGATTAGGGGACCGCATGCAGAAAAATCTGTACGATATCACCCAGCATGCTTCGAAGCCAGTCCCAAATTATTTCAATGGTACCAACCACAGAGGCAAATCTGATTTTCAGGTAACAGCCATCAAATAATGTCACACAGATGACACAAGCCGCCTAGCGCTTGAGAACCGCTACATTCAGGATTATGGGACTCTGGAACCACACGGGTTAAACTCTCTATTCAGCTACACCTAACATTCTCTTCTTCAACAATTATAATCCCTCTCTACTAAGCTCCACTCCCTTCTCACTTGTTATACATAGTTCAGAACCTCCTCACAGCATAATATTACAACCCTTCTACCCTAACTATAATCATCTATTTCACCTCCTCCTGGCTAGGTTAACACTTTACCACTCTCTCTCTCCACTCCACGGTTTCCCCACCCACCACCCCCAGTTACGACCCACCGACCACACATCACAGGTCTCCATTTAAACAGTCTTTATGCCCTACAAAGCTCATTTCTGACACACAGCGTCGAATAAGACACTTCTTACAATTACAGCTAAGCGCTCTATTCATTATTAATTTTTTAAACGTAGCATCCATGTGAATCTATACTTTATCTCCTCTCTCTACTTCTTCGTCCTGTATGTTTTTGTATGATTAAGGCTCACGCCGAAATGTCACAACTTTGTAATCGTTAAGTAATAAAGCTGCTCCTACTTTTTTTCCTACTTTATACATTTTCTTACCACAGCTTTACTGCAGTGCTTCGTGTATAGTTGTATACCTGTACACTAATTATTGTGTGTCCCTACAACGTAGATACGAGTTGTACTGACTGTCTTGTACTGTTATGTATTCCACAGATTTAAGAAAACTGTACGGAATGCCCTTGGACTGAACAGTGTCAGTAAAATTGACAAAGTGGCCAGAGTTCTCTTCCCTGCAGCTTTCTCCGTGCTCAACATTATCTACTGGATGTCCTACTGGTAGTCCTACATAATATTAGTTTCTACTGGTAGTCCTACATAATATTTGTTGCTACTGGTAGTCCTACATAATATTTGTTGCTACTGGTAGTTCTACCCACTGTATGTTGTCAAAGAGTCATAAATATGACTAACAAATGTGTATTCACAAAATTGTACCAACGGTTTTTATTCACAAAGTTCTACTAACAATGTGTATTCACAAAGTTCTACTAACAATGTGTATTCACAAAGTTCTACTAACAATGTGTATTCACACAGTTCTACTAACAATGTGTATTCACAAAGTTCTACTAACAATGTGTATTCACAAAGTTCTACTAACAATGTGTATTCACAAAGTTCTACTAACAATGTGTATTCACAAAGTTATACTAACAATGTGTATTCACAAAGTTATACTAACAATGTGTATTCACAAAGTTATACTAACAATGTGTATTCACAAAGTTATACTAACAATGTGTATTCACAAAGTTATACTAACAATGTGTATTCAGAACGTGCTAGAAAATTGTACACTATAGTTAGCCAGAAATTGCACACATTAAGATTATAGTTATGATATTTTGGTGTGAATGTCTGGTGCTGTGCTAAACTGATGATCATACAAGTTGGCTTCTGCTTCTGTGTGTCGCCTTCTTGGAATATCCTGCGTTGTCTATATAACTTCTGGAGGTAACGCAAAGAACATTTGTTTAAAAGTTAATATAATTTTGTCATTTTAAAGGAATACATAAAAGCAAGGGAAATAACCTAAAATACTGTTGAGCTGGATATTTTGGTGCCTTCCCCTGATCTGTAAAGCTGGCAAAAGCATCTAGACTCACTTTCACTTGCGGTGAGCGTTTCTTCGGGTACATGTGAGTAATGTAAGAGAAAGTTTAGGGTGGTGGTAGGGGGTGAAGACAGCCGATAAGGTAATCAGCGACCCATAGCTGATATGCCAGAGTCAGGGTTAGCGACCCATAGCTGACCAAGACCCTGTCCCACCTCTCCGTGGTACTCCCAGAAACAGGCATAACCTGGCTAACGGGGCAGAGATTGCCATAGTCCCCATGGTGGTGGAGTCTGCTAAAGAAGCATTGCATACCCCCTGCTTTTTAGCTGCACTCCGGGACTGAAAAAGTAGCATCTATTACCCGCTCCCACGCCGATACGGTCCTGTGCCTCAACATCTCTACAGCATCGGCTGCGAAGAACAACAGCTCGCAGTTACAGGGAGTTCGTACAAGTAGAGTGCTAGTGGTTTGGGGGGGGGGGGGTTGATATTTGTAGGGGAGTATCACGTTAATTACAATCTTGTTCTGGCTCTGTCGATGTTAGCAGTGTTTTTTTTTTTGTTGTGGCGTAGTTGTTAGTCACGAGAAAGAGACAATATCTTAACTATCTTTCTGTGTTTGTGGTGGATCTACTGGTCTTAGCCATCTTTCTGTGTTTGTGGTGGATCTACTGGTCAGTCTTGATTACTGTCATTAATTTGATGTTCACTTTTGTTCCATCAGCATTTTCAGATATGGAAAGCTATTATCATTACCTGCCACCATACATCATCATCATGTTCCGCCATTAAACCTGTAACAGAAGTCATGGACGATGTGTTCCTCGAATATGTAGTAACTGTAGTATCTGTAGTGTATGTAGCACCTGTAGTGTGTGTAGTATATGTAGTATTAGTATTATCTGTATTATCTGTAGTACATATAGTATCTGTAGTATTGTAGTGCTACTGTGACTTGTCTGACCCTAGTATTTCCTGTCAATGTTTATCTAACAAGTTGATGTTATAGATGTCTAAGATGTGGGATGCTTTCTTCTGTCTAAGATGTGGGATGCTTTCTTCTGTCTAAGATATGAGATGCTTTCTTCTGTCTAAGATGTGGGATGCTTTCTTCTGTCTAAGATATGAGATGCTTTCTTCTGTCTAAGATGTGGGATGTTTTCTTCTGTCTAAGATGTGGGATGTTTTCTTCTGTCTAAGATGTGGGATGCTTTCTTCTGTCTAAGATGTGGGATGTTTTCTTCTGTCTAAGATATGAGAAGCTTTCTTCTGTCTAAGATATGAGATGCTTTCTTCTGTCTAAGATATGAGTAATGTAAGAGAAAGTTTAGGGTGGTGGTAGGGGGTGAAGACAGCCGATAAGGTAATCAGCGACCCATAGCTGATATGCCAGAGTCAGGGTTAGCGACCCATAGCTGACCAAGACCCTGTCCCACCTCTCCGTGGTACTCCCAGAAACAGGCATAACCTGGCTAACGGGGCAGAGATTGCCATAGTCCCCATGGTGGTGGAGTCTGCTAAAGAAGCATTGCATACCCCCTGCTTTTTAGCTGCACTCCGGGACTGAAAAAGTAGCATCTATTACCCGCTCCCACGCCGATACGGTCCTGTGCCTCAACATCTCTACAGCATCGGCTGCGAAGAACAACAGCTCGCAGTTACAGGGAGTTCGTACAAGTAGAGTGCTAGTGGTTTGGGGGGGGGGGGGTTGATATTTGTAGGGGAGTATCACGTTAATTACAATCTTGTTCTGGCTCTGTCGATGTTAGCAGTGTTTTTTTTTTGTTGTGGCGTAGTTGTTAGTCACGAGAAAGAGACAATGTCTTAACTATCTTTCTGTGTTTGTGGTGGATCTACTGGTCTTAGCCATCTTTCTGTGTTTGTGGTGGATCTACTGGTCAGTCTTGATTACTGTCATTAATTTGATGTTCACTTTTGTTCCATCAGCATTTTCAGATATGGAAAGCTATTATCATTACCTGCCACCATACATCATCATCATGTTCCGCCATTAAACCTGTAACAGAAGTCATGGACGATGTGTTCCTCGCACATGTAGTAACTGTAGTATCTGTAGTGTATGTAGCACCTGTAGTGTGTGTAGTATATGTAGTATTAGTATTATCTGTATTATCTGTAGTACATATAGTATCTGTAGTATTGTAGTGCTACTGTGACTTGTCTGACCCTAGTATTTCCTGTCAATGTTTATCTAACAAGTTGATGTTATAGATGTCTAAGATGTGGGATGCTTTCTTCTGTCTAATATGTGGGATGTTTTCTTCTGTCTAAGATATGAGATGTTTTCTTCTGTCTAATATGTGGGATGTTTTCTTCTGTCTAAGATATGAGATGCTTTCTTCTGTCTAATATGTGGGATGTTTTCATCTGTCTAATATGTGGGATGTTTTCTTCTGTCTAATATGTGGGATGTTTTCTTCTGTCTAATATGTGGGATGTTTTCTTCTGTCTAAGATATGAGAAGCTTTCTTATGTCTAAGATATGAGTAATGTAAGAGAAAGTTTAGGGTGGTGGTAGGGGTGAAGACAGCCGATAAGGTAATCAGCGACCCATAGCTGATATGCCAGAGTCAGGGTTAGCGACCCATAGCTGACCAAGACCCTGTCCCACCTCTCCGTGGTACTCCCAGAAACAGGCATAACCTGGCTAACGGGGCAGAGATTGCCATAGTCCCCATGGTGGTGGAGTCTGCTAAAGAAGCATTGCATACCCCCTGCTTTTTAGCTGTACTCCGGGACTGAAAAAGTAGCATCTATTACCCGCTCCCACGCCGATACGGTCCTGTGCCTCAACATCTCTACAGCATCGGCTGCGAAGAACAACAGCTCGCAGTTACACGGAGTTCGTACAAGTAGAGTGCTAGTGGTTTGGGGGGGGGGGGGTTGATATTTGTAGGGGAGTATCACGTTAATTACAATCTTGTTCTGGCTCTGTCGATGTTAGCAGTGTTTTTTTTTTTGTTGTGGCGTAGTTGTTAGTCACGAGAAAGAGACAATATCTTAACTATCTTTCTGTGTTTGTGGTGGATCTACTGGTCTTAGCCATCTTTCTGTGTTTGTGGTGGATCTACTGGTCAGTCTTGATTACTGTCATTAATTTGATGTTCACTTTTGTTCCATCAGCATTTTCAGATATGGAAAGTTTTTTTTTTGTTGTGGCGTAGTTGTTAGTCACGAGAAAGAGACAATGTCTTAACTATCTTTCTGTGTTTGTGGTGGATCTACTGGTCTTAGCCATCTTTCTGTGTTTGTGGTGGATCTACTGGTCAGTCTTGATTACTGTCATTAATTTGATGTTCACTTTTGTTCCATCAGCATTTTCAGATATGGAAAGCTATTATCATTACCTGCCACCATACATCATCATCATGTTCCGCCATTAAACCTGTAACAGAAGTCATGGACGATGTGTTCCTCGCACATGTAGTAACTGTAGTATCTGTAGTGTATGTAGCACCTGTAGTGTGTGTAGTATATGTAGTATTAGTATTATCTGTATTATCTGTAGTACATATAGTATCTGTAGTATTGTAGTGCTACTGTGACTTGTCTGACCCTAGTATTTCCTGTCAATGTTTATCTAACAAGTTGATGTTATAGATGTCTAAGATGTGGGATGCTTTCTTCTGTCTAAGATGTGGGATGCTTTCTTCTGTCTAAGATATGAGAAGCTTTCTTCTGTCTAAGATGTGAGAAGCTTTCTTCTGTCTAAGATATGAGAATCTTTCTTCTGTCTAAGATGTGAGATGTTTTCATCTGTCTAAGATGTGGGATGCTTTCATCTGTCTAAGATGTGGGATGCTTTCTTCTGTCTAAAATGAGGGATGCTTTCATCTGTCTAAGATATGAGAAGCTTTCTTATGTCTAAGATATGAGAAGCTTTCTTCTGTCTAAGATATGAGAAGCTTTCTTTTGTCTAAGGTGTGGGGTGCTTTCATCTATCTGAGATAAGAGAAGCTTTCTTCTGTTTAAGATATGAGATGCTTTCTTCTGTCTAAGATATGAGATGCTTTCTTCTGTCTAAGATATGAGAAGCTTTCTTCTGTCTAAGATATGAGAAGCTTTCTTCTGTCTAAGATATGAGAAGCTTTCTTCTGTCTAAGATGTGGGATGCTTTCATCTATCTAAGATAACGCAAAGAACATTTGTTTAAAAGTTAATATAATTTTGTCATTTTAAAGGAATACATAAAAGCAAGGGAAATAACCTAAAATACTGTTGAGCTGGATATTTTGGTGCCTTCCCCTGATCTGTAAAGCTGGCAAAAGCATCTAGACTCACTTTCACTTGCGGTGAGCGTTTCTTCGGGTACATGTGAGTAATGTAAGAGAAAGTTTAGGGTGGTGGTAGGGGGTGAAGACAGCCGATAAGGTAATCAGCGACCCATAGCTGATATGCCAGAGTCAGGGTTAGCGACCCATAGCTGACCAAGACCCTGTCCCACCTCTCCGTGGTACTCCCAGAAACAGGCATAACCTGGCTAACGGGGCAGAGATTGCCATAGTCCCCATGGTGGTGGAGTCTGCTAAAGAAGCATTGCATACCCCCTGCTTTTTAGCTGCACTCCGGGACTGAAAAAGTAGCATCTATTACCCGCTCCCACGCCGATACGGTCCTGTGCCTCAACATCTCTACAGCATCGGCTGCGAAGAACAACAGCTCGCAGTTACAGGGAGTTCGTACAAGTAGAGTGCTAGTGGTTTGGGGGGGGGGGGGTTGATATTTGTAGGGGAGTATCACGTTAATTACAATCTTGTTCTGGCTCTGTCGATGTTAGCAGTGTTTTTTTTTTGTTGTGGCGTAGTTGTTAGTCACGAGAAAGAGACAATGTCTTAACTATCTTTCTGTGTTTGTGGTGGATCTACTGGTCTTAGCCATCTTTCTGTGTTTGTGGTGGATCTACTGGTCAGTCTTGATTACTGTCATTAATTTGATGTTCACTTTTGTTCCATCAGCATTTTCAGATATGGAAAGCTATTATCATTACCTGCCACCATACATCATCATCATGTTCCGCCATTAAACCTGTAACAGAAGTCATGGACGATGTGTTCCTCGCACATGTAGTAACTGTAGTATCTGTAGTGTATGTAGCACCTGTAGTGTGTGTAGTATATGTAGTATTAGTATTATCTGTATTATCTGTAGTACATATAGTATCTGTAGTATTGTAGTGCTACTGTGACTTGTCTGACCCTAGTATTTCCTGTCAATGTTTATCTAACAAGTTGATGTTATAGATGTCTAAGATGTGGGATGCTTTCTTCTGTCTAAGATGTGGGATGCTTTCTTCTGTCTAAGATATGAGAAGCTTTCTTCTGTCTAAGATGTGAGAAGCTTTCTTCTGTCTAAGATATGAGAATCTTTCTTCTGTCTAAGATGTGAGATGTTTTCTTCTGTCTAAGATGTGGGATGCTTTCATCTGTCTAAGATATGAGAATCTTTCTTCTGTCTAAGATGTGGGATGCTTTCTTCTGTCTAAGATATGAGAAGCTTTCTTCTGTCTAAGATATGAGAAGCTTTCTTCTGTCTAAGATATGAGAAGCTTTCTTCTGTCTAAGATGTGGGATGCATGTGTTGGATGTGACTGTGAAGTCTTCTGTTTAGCAAATGAGTATTTCTATATTGTGATGGATGTGACTGTGAAGTCTTCTGTTTAGCAAATGGATATTTCTATATTGTGATGGATGTGACTATGAAGTCCTCTGTTTAGCAAATGAATATTTCTATATTGTGTATGTATGTGACTATGAAGTCTTCTGTTTAGCAAATGAATATTTCTATATTGTGATGTATGTGACTATGAAGTCTTCTGTTTAGCAAATGGATATTTCTATATTGTGATGGATGTGACTGTGAAGTCTTCTGTTTAGTAACTGAGTATTTCTGTACTGTGATAAGAAAGACTACTGTGCAATGATCACCTGAGCCCCTCACATATGTAAGTTTTATATTTATGTAAGTTTTATATTTATGTAAGTTTTATATTTATGTAAGTTTTGTCACAAGTAAGAGTTTTGAGCTAAGTGCAATATTGTTGTAGCCATTTAGTTGATTTAGAGTTTAAGTGAAGCATTGAAATTGTCCTCACTAAATGATATTTCACACATTTGTGTGTTATTGATGCTTATATAATGTTTAAACATGGCTAGATCCATCTATGATATTGTCTGTGCTTGTCTTGTCAACAAGTGAGTTGTGATCAAGTGTTCTGGGTGCGAGTATGGTTTAAGTTTGTAACTTTAAAGATGTGTAAGTAAGACTACAATGATTGCAGAGGTGTAGAGACTGAATTTAGAAGGAAATAGATTTAGGGCCAATAAATAATATGATGTGTCTATAATGTTTTCTTCATAAATGGTGCTAGTCAGTTCTGTGTCATATGTGTAGTCCTGGAACACTTGAACATAAGTGTTGCTAGCCAGTTGTGTTATATGTGTGTTATATGTGTGTAGTTCTAGAACACTAGAATACTTGAATGTAAGTGTTGCTAGCCAGTTGTGTGCTATATGTGTGTAGTCCTGAACACTTGAACATAAGTGTTGCTAGCCAGTTCTGTGTCATATGTCTGTAGTCCTGGTACACTTGACATAAATGTTGCTAGCACATTCTGTGTCATATGTCTGCAATCCTGGAACACTATAACATTTGAACATAAGTGTTGCTAGCCAGTTCTGTGTCATATGTCTTAGTCCTGGAACACTTGAACATAAGTGTTGCTAGCCAGTTCTGTGTTATATGTGTGTTTGTCCTGGAACATTAGAACACTTGAACATAAGTGTTGCCAGCACATTCTGTGTCAGATGTGTGCTCTGATGAGTTGAAGTCTTCTCTTTAGCAAATGGATATTTCTATATTGTGATGGATGTGACTGTGAAGTCTTCTGTTTAGCAAATGGATATTTCTATATTGTGATGGATGTGACTGTGAAGTCTTCTGTTTAGCAAATGGATATTTCTATATTGTGATGGATGTGACTGTGAAGTCTTCTGTTTAGCAAATGGATATTTCTATATTGTGATGGATGTGACTGTGAAGTCTTCTGTTTAGCAAATGGATATTTCTATATTGTGATGGATGTGACTGTGAAGTCTTCTGTTTAGCAAATGGATATTTCTATATTGTGATGGATGTGACTGTGAAGTCTTCTGTTTAGCAAATGGATATTTCTATATTGTGATGGATGTGACTGTGAAGTCTTCTGTTTAGCAAATGGATATTTCTATATTGTGATGGATGTGACTGTGAAGTCTTCTGTTTAGCAAATGGATATTTCTATATTGTGATGGATGTGACTGTGAAGTCTTCTGTTTAGCAAATGGATATTTCTATATTGTGATGGATGTGACTGTGAAGTCTTCTGTTTAGCAAATGAATATTTCTATATTGTGATGGATGTGACTGTGAAGTCTTCTGTTTAGCAAATGGATATTTCTATATTGTGATGGATGTGACTGTGAAGTCTTCTGTTTAGCAAATGGATATTTCTATATTGTGATGGATGTGACTGTGAAGTCTTCTGTTTAGCAAATGGATATTTCTATATTGTGATGGATGTGACTGTGAAGTCTTCTGTTTAGCAAATGGATATTTCTATATTGTGATGGATGTGACTGTGAAGTCTTCTGTTTAGCAAATGGATATTTCTATATTGTGATGGATGTGACTGTGAAGTCTTCTGTTTAGCAAATGAATATTTCTATATTGTGATGGATGTGACTGTGAAGTCTTCTGTTTAGCAAATGGATATTTCTATATTGTGATGGATGTGACTGTGAAGTCTTCTGTTTAGCAAATGAATATTTCTATATTGTGATGGATGTGACTGTGAAGTCTTCTGTTTAGCAAATGGATATTTCTATATTGTGATGGATGTGACTGTGAAGTCTTCTGTTTAGCAAATGAATATTTCTATATTGTGATGGATGTGACTGTGAAGTCTTCTGTTTAGCAAATGGATATTTCTATATTGTGATGGATGTGACTGTGAAGTCTTCTGTTTAGCAAATGAATATTTCTATATTGTGATGGATGTGACTGTGAAGTCTTCTGTTTAGCAAATGGATATTTCTATATTGTGATGGATGTGACTGTGAAGTCTTCTGTTTAGCAAATGAATATTTCTATATTGTGATGGATGTGACTGTGAAGTCTTCTGTTTAGCAAATGGATATTTCTATATTGTGATGGATGTGACTGTGAAGTCTTCTGTTTAGCAAATGAATATTTCTATATTGTGATGGATGTGACTGTGAAGTCTTCTGTTTAGCAAATGGATATTTCTATATTGTGATGGATGTGACTGTGAAGTCTTCTGTTTAGCAAATGGATATTTCTATATTGTGATGGATGTGACTGTGAAGTCTTCTGTTTAGCAAATGGATATTTCTATATTGTGATGGATGTGACTGTGAAGTCTTCTGTTTAGCAAATGGATATTTCTATATTGTGATGGATGTGACTGTGAAGTCTTCTGTTTAGCAAATGGATATTTCTATATTGTGATGGATGTGACTGTGAAGTCTTCTGTTTAGCAAATGGATATTTCTATATTGTGATGGATGTGACTGTGAAGTCTTCTGTTTAGCAAATGGATATTTCTATATTGTGATGGATGTGACTGTGAAGTCTTCTGTTTAGCAAATGGATATTTCTATATTGTGATGGATGTGACTGTGAAGTCTTCTGTTTAGCAAATGGATATTTCTATATTGTGATGGATGTGACTGTGAAGTCTTCTGTTTAGCAAATGGATATTTCTATATTGTGATGGATGTGACTGTGAAGTCTTCTGTTTAGCAAATGGATATTTCTATATTGTGATGGATGTGACTGTGAAGTCTTCTGTTTAGCAAATGGATATTTCTATATTGTGATGGATGTGACTGTGAAGTCTTCTGTTTAGCAAATGGATATTTCTATATTGTGATGGATGTGACTGTGAAGTCTTCTGTTTAGCAAATGGATATTTCTATATTGTGATGGATGTGACTGTGAAGTCTTCTGTTTAGCAAATGGATATTTCTATATTGTGATGGATGTGACTGTGAAGTCTTCTGTTTAGCAAATGGATATTTCTATATTGTGATGGATGTGACTGTGAAGTCTTCTGTTTAGCAAATGAATATTTCTATATTGTGATGGATGTGACTGTGAAGTCTTCTGTTTAGCAAATGGATATTTCTATATTGTGATATAAAGTCTTTATGTTTGTGAGGTCTTCGTGATTATTGTTGAGCAGTTCCTGATGGTGTTGCTTCTGTTTCACACGGTCGTATTTTCTCTATAACAACGTTTGCTCCACTCCAACCCCCGCCTCCCCGTTTCCCTCATTGCCCGTCCCCAGGTACAAAAACGTCAGATTTTGACAACAGAAAATATGGAAGTTGATGTTCAAAGAAACAAACAATGTGAAGTGAACATGAACTTATGAGTGATGTTCGAAGAAACAAACAATGTGAAGTGAACATGAACTTATGAGTGATGTTCAAAGAAACAAACAATGTGAAGTGAATATGAACTTATGAGTGATGTTCGAAGAAACAAACAATGTGAAGTGAACATGAACTTATGAGTGATGTTCAAAGAAACAAACAATGTGAAGTGAACATGAACTTATGAGTGATGTTCGAAGAAACAAACAATGTGAAGTGAACATGAACTTATGAGTGATGTTCAAAGAAACAAACAATGTGAAGTGAACATGAACTTATGAGTGATGTTCGAAGAAACAAACAATGTGAAGTGAATATGAACTTATGAGTGATGTTCGAAGAAACAAACAATGAAGAGTGAACATGAACTTATGAGTGATGTTCTAAGAAACAAACAATGTGAAGTGAACATGAACTTATGAGTGATGTTCTAAGAAACAAACAACCTGAAGTGAACATGAACTTATCAGTCAAGATTTTGTGAATTTCCCCTTACTTCGCTTCTTTCAGGTAAGCACAGAACGTCCGCTGAAACGTTTTGTTGAACTTTGAACTCATTTTAAAGTAAATGAACAAATTGACCATGGCGTTGATGGCTTCAAGATGAAACATGAGCGACAAGGCGCTGAACATCAGCTTCCGATGTCTTCCGTCAGGTCTGAACTCCTTGTCTACCAGGCTGAAGAAAAATACCAGAACTGCGGGAAAGAAGCACAAGATGAAAACGGATGAGATCAGAACAACCATCTTGACAACCTTCGTGTCTCGGTCAGATAAGATGTTTCCTTTGCTAGATGTCTGCTGTCGCCATCTTGATTTGTCTCTTAATGTTTTCACCAGTACAGCCGTGCAGACAATAATGAAAACGAAGATGGCTGTTGGTAGAAATGTATTTATTAAGAAAACGATCTCTTCAACTGCGTTACGATTCTCAATGTAAGTAATACCAAGAATCGATCTGTTGCGGGCAGAATCGAATATCCAAGTATATCTGGAGGTGTAAAAAGCTGGAAACGAGTATCCTATCATGAATAAATTAATTAAAACAATCAAAACTACCGTTCTCCGGGGAGTTATAATCATTTTTACTTTTAGAGGAGCTGCGATACACAAACATCGCTCAAAAGTAATCATAGCTGTGATACCAGTACTGACTCTGGTCATGATGTTGTGTACCCAACCAAAGTGCCACATAATCTGGGTCGGGTAGAAAGGTAGGTCAAGCTCCGCCATTATCGGCGCGGAGAACAAGTTCCAGACAAAGAGAAACACGACAGAACACAGGTCAGATATGGCCAGTCCTAGAAGGCTGATGTTGACCGTGTCACGTGCTCCTTGTTTTAGAAAAGTTACAATGTTCAAGATGTTGGTAACAATTCCAAGAACTGTTACAACCTGACATACTCCCCAAGTGTTGACCATCAGGATAAAGAAGAGCATAGCCTCTGAGATATCACCCCCATCACAACTCACCCCTGTACGGTTTGTGAAGATATCATCCTCGTCACAACTCACCTCTGTACAGTTTGTGTAGAAATCAACTTTGTCACAGCTCACCCCTGTAGTGAAGAAATCATTCCTGTCACAGCTCACTCCTGCACAGTTTATGAAGATATCACCCTGACCGCAGCTCATCCCTGTACAGTTTGCAAAGATATCACCCTGACCACGGCTCACCCCTGTACAGCTTGTGAAGATATCACTCTGACCACAGTTTCACAATGTGGGGATTCTTAAGTTATTTCTTACAGTGTTGACCTGGAGTGTATCTATTTATAAGTGCAATTTTCTGTGATAAAACTGAATTTAAAAGCTGGGTGTTATCATACGTTCAAGTTCAAGTTTTCGGCCTGGAAACTGCCGTGAAATTATTATCTGACTTGAGATGGACGATGACGTCCAGGAGAACTCTGGCGACGCAGCATCAAATTCTGGCACACATCTGACCCCACTGGGGGCTGGACCTGTCGGGGATTAGGGTTCAGATGTGTCAGGTTAAAGGTGGATAAAATGATTCTTCTTTTAGAGTTAACAGTGGTTTTAACTTCAAGATGTCTTTCTGTCCACTGAGATGTGTTAACTTCAAGATGTCTTTCTGTCTACTGAGATGTGTTAACTTCAAGATGTCTTTCTGTCCACTGAGATGTGTTAACTTCAAGATGTATTTCTGTCCACTGAGATGTGTTAACTTCAAGATGTCTTTCTGGGACCAATTCTAACTGAATGTAGAAAACAATTATCGCTGACACAATTCTAACTGAATGTTGAGTAACAGAGCACGGTATTGTACGATTAGACCTTGACAAAATCGTAAACAAAGCACTTTTAGACACGAAAGAAAGAAAAATGACAGAATTACTTGAGACTCGAACCCCGTACTTCGGTAGGACGAGCAACCATCTAGCCACGAGAGAACAACGCACTATCAACTTAGCCATCTAGCACCTGCAAATAAAAGTTGTATGAAAGCTAAGACATCAATGCCTGTTTGAAGGAAACGAACAAATTGACCATGGCGTTGATGGCTTCAAGATGAAACATGAGCGACAAGGCGCTGAACATCAGCTTCCGATGTCTTCCGTCAGGTCTGAACTCCTTGTCTACCAGGCTGAAGAAAAATACCAGAACTGCGGGAAAGAAGCACAAGATGAAAACGGATGAGATCAGAACAACCATCTTGACAACCTTCGTGTCTCGGTCAGATAAGATGTTTCCTTTGCTAGATGTCTGCTGTCGCCATCTTGATTTGTCTCTTAATGTTTTCACCAGTACAGCCGTGCAGACAATAATGAAAACGAAGATGGCTGTTGGTAGAAATGTATTTATTAAGAAAACGATCTCTTCAACTGCGTTACGATTCTCAATGTAAGTAATACCAAGAATCGATCTGTTGCGGGCAGAATCGAATATCCAAGTATATCTGGAGGTGTAAAAAGCTGGAAACGAGTATCCTATCATGAATAAATTAATTAAAACAATCAAAACTACCGTTCTCCGGGGAGTTATAATCATTTTTACTTTTAGAGGAGCTGCGATACACAAACATCGCTCAAAAGTAATCATAGCTGTGATACCAGTACTGACTCTGGTCATGATGTTGTGTACCCAACCAAAGTGCCACATAATCTGGGTCGGGTAGAAAGGTAGGTCAAGCTCCGCCATTATCGGCGCGGAGAACAAGTTCCAGACAAAGAGAAACACGACAGAACACAGGTCAGATATGGCCAGTCCTAGAAGGCTGATGTTGACCGTGTCACGTGCTCCTTGTTTTAGAAAAGTTACAATGTTCAAGATGTTGGTAACAATTCCAAGAACTGTTACAACCTGACATACTCCCCAAGTGTTGACCATCAGGATAAAGAAGAGCATAGCCTCTGAGATATCACCCCCATCACAACTCACCCCTGTACGGTTTGTGAAGATATCATCCTCGTCACAACTCACCTCTGTACAGTTTGTGTAGAAATCAACTTTGTCACAGCTCACCCCTGTAGTGAAGAAATCATTCCTGTCACAGCTCACTCCTGCACAGTTTATGAAGATATCACCCTGACCGCAGCTCATCCCTGTACAGTTTGCAAAGA
Organism: Achatina immaculata; assembly: GCA_009760885.1. Lineage (NCBI taxonomy): Eukaryota > Metazoa > Mollusca > Gastropoda > Stylommatophora > Achatinidae > Lissachatina > Lissachatina immaculata. The sequence continues at coordinate 33,428,206 of CM019700.1, forward strand.
TATCACCCTGACCACGGCTCACCCCTGTACAGCTTGTGAAGATATCACTCTGACCACAGTTTCACAATGTGGGGATTCTTAAGTTATTTCTTACAGTGTTGACCTGGAGTGTATCTATTTATAAGTGCAATTTTCTGTGATAAAACTGAATTTAAAAGCTGGGTGTTATCATACGTTCAAGTTCAAGTTTTCGGCCTGGAAACTGCCGTGAAATTATTATCTGACTTGAGATGGACGATGACGTCCAGGAGAACTCTGGCGACGCAGCATCAAATTCTGGCACACATCTGACCCCACTGGGGGCTGGACCTGTCGGGGATTAGGGTTCAGATGTGTCAGGTTAAAGGTGGATAAAATGATTCTTCTTTTAGAGTTAACAGTGGTTTTAACTTCAAGATGTCTTTCTGTCCACTGAGATGTGTTAACTTCAAGATGTCTTTCTGTCTACTGAGATGTGTTAACTTCAAGATGTCTTTCTGTCCACTGAGATGTGTTAACTTCAAGATGTATTTCTGTCCACTGAGATGTGTTAACTTCAAGATGTCTTTTGGTAGAAATGTATTTATTAAGAAAACGATCTCTTCAACTGCGTTACGATTCTCAATGTAAGTAATACCAAGAATCGATCTGTTGCGGGCAGAATCGAATATCCAAGTATATCTGGAGGTGTAAAAAGCTGGAAACGAGTATCCTATCATGAATAAATTAATTAAAACAATCAAAACTACCGTTCTCCGGGGAGTTATAATCATTTTTACTTTTAGAGGAGCTGCGATACACAAACATCGCTCAAAAGTAATCATAGCTGTGATACCAGTACTGACTCTGGTCATGATGTTGTGTACCCAACCAAAGTGCCACATAATCTGGGTCGGGTAGAAAGGTAGGTCAAGCTCCGCCATTATCGGCGCGGAGAACAAGTTCCAGACAAAGAGAAACACGACAGAACACAGGTCAGATATGGCCAGTCCTAGAAGGCTGATGTTGACCGTGTCACGTGCTCCTTGTTTTAGAAAAGTTACAATGTTCAAGATGTTGGTAACAATTCCAAGAACTGTTACAACCTGACATACTCCCCAAGTGTTGACCATCAGGATAAAGAAGAGCATAGCCTCTGAGATATCACCCCCATCACAACTCACCCCTGTACGGTTTGTGAAGATATCATCCTCGTCACAACTCACCTCTGTACAGTTTGTGTAGAAATCAACTTTGTCACAGCTCACCCCTGTAGTGAAGAAATCATTCCTGTCACAGCTCACTCCTGCACAGTTTATGAAGATATCACCCTGACCGCAGCTCATCCCTGTACAGTTTGCAAAGATATCACCCTGACCACGGCTCACCCCTGTACAGCTTGTGAAGATATCACTCTGACCACAGTTTCACAATGTGGGGATTCTTAAGTTATTTCTTACAGTGTTGACCTGGAGTGTATCTATTTATAAGTGCAATTTTCTGTGATAAAACTGAATTTAAAAGCTGGGTGTTATCATACGTTCAAGTTCAAGTTTTCGGCCTGGAAACTGCCGTGAAATTATTATCTGACTTGAGATGGACGATGACGTCCAGGAGAACTCTGGCGACGCAGCATCAAATTCTGGCACACATCTGACCCCACTGGGGGCTGGACCTGTCGGGGATTAGGGTTCAGATGTGTCAAGTTAAAGGTGGATAAAATGATTCTTCTTTTAGAGTTAACAGTGGTTTTAACTTCAAGATGTCTTTCTGTCCACTGAGATGTGTTAACTTCAAGATGTCTTTCTGTCTACTGAGATGTGTTAACTTCAAGATGTCTTTCTGTCCACTGAGATGTGTTAACTTCAAGATGTATTTCTGTCCACTGAGATGTGTTAACTTCAAGATGTCTTTCTGGGACCAATTCTAACTGAATGTAGAAAACAATTATCGCTGACACAATTCTAACTGAATGTTGAGTAACAGAGCACGGTATTGTACGATTAGACCTTGACAAAATCGTAAACAAAGCACTTTTAGACACGAAAGAAAGAAAAATGACAGAATTACTTGAGACTCGAACCCCGTACTTCGGTAGGACGAGCAACCATCTAGCCACGAGAGAACAACGCACTATCAACTTAGCCATCTAGCACCTGCAAATAAAAGTTGTATGAAAGCTAAGACATCAATGCCTGTTTGAAGGAAACGAAAATCATGGTACCCGGAAAGGAAATGAGGCCATGACCCAGAAATTCGGTCGCTTAGATCCAGTCTCGCACAGGTACTAAACATAAACATGGTCTCCTGCAAATGTCTAATTCACAGTGAACAACAAAAAGTGTACGAGGTTCGAGTCCCAGGTAATTCTCTTGTCATTTTTCCTTCTTTCATGTCTAAAAGTTCTTTGTTTTCGATTTTGTCAAGGTCTAACCACTAAACTGTGCTCTCTTACTTTACTGTGAGAAATCCTTGTTGTTTCCTGTTTGTGAACATCTGCAACTAAATGTAGTAACCATTTATCTGTGACCTATTATAACTAAATGTAGTAAACATCTATCTGTGACACAATTAAAATTAATGTAGTAAACATTTATCTGTGACATTATAATAACTAATGTAGTAAACATTTATCTGTGACATTATAATAACTAATGTAGTAAACATTTATCTATGACATTATAATAACTAAATATGTAAACATTTATCTGTGACATTATAATAATTAATGTAGTAAACATTTATCTGTGACACTATAATAACTATTGTAGTAAACATTTATCTGTGACAATATAATAACTAATGTAGTAAACATTTTTCTTTGACACTATAATAACTAACGTAGCACACATTTACCTGTGACACTATAATAACTAAATAAAGTAAACATTTATCTATGACACTATAATAACTAAATGCAGTAAACATTTATCCATGACACAGTTATAACTAAATGTAGTAAACATTTTTCTGTGACACAGTTATAACTAATGTAGTAAATATTTATCTATGACACTGTAGTATCTAAATGTAGTAAACATTTATCTGTGACACAGTTATAACTAAATGTAGTAAGCATTTATCTGTAACACAGTTATAACTAAATGTAGTAAACATTTATCTGTGACACAATTTTGACGATATCTGTTGGGGGGGAGAGCGAAACTGAGAATGAAAAATGTATCTACCGCTTGTTGAGACTAGAACGATGAAACAAAGAAGAAGAAGAAGACACTCAGCTTGTTTGAGACTACAGCCTTTGAACAAAGAAGAAGAAGAAGATACACATCTTGTCTGAGACTAGAACCTTGGAAAAAAGAAGAAGAAGAAGATACACAGCTTGCTTGAGACTAGAACCTTGGGTTGAAGAAGAAGAAGATACACAGCTTGCTTGAGACTAGAACCTTGGAACAAAGAAGAAGAAGAAGAAGATACACAGCTTGCTTGAGACTAGAACCTTGGGTTAAAGAAGAAGAAGATACACATCTTGTTTGAGACTAGAACCTTGGAACAAAGAAGAAGAAGGCAATCCACCACTATATGAAAGAAAAATGAGGTGATTATACCGCAATATCGATCTTCAATAAGAACTGATGATGTGTGACACTGAATGAGATGACTATAGCCCGTGATCGATCTTAAAGTAGAACTGATGATGTTGTGTGACACTGAGATAACTAATAAATAATTATGTAAAATAACACAATATATTACTCTCTCACACATCAATCACACACACACGCGCACGCACACACAATCACACACACGCACACACACACACACACGCACACACACGCATACACACGCGCACGCACACGCACACACAATCACACACACACACGCACACACACAAACACACACACACGCATAGCACACACACGCGCACGCACACGCGCACACACAATCACACACGCACACACACACAAACACACGCGCACACACAATCACACACGCACACACACACACACACACACACGAGCCTGTCTTCTCTCCACCCACTCAGGAATTGCCAAGAAAAAAAGTTGAGATTTCTGTATTAATTACATTTAATACCTGGAAATTATTAGTTACATTTAATACCAGGAAATTACTTGTCTGGTGTCTGGCCCAGGTAACTTAACCGCGGGGAAATGTGTCATTTCTGACATTGCCACTTGGTCACGTGGATTATCATCACTATGTATCATTACATTTATCACGTGGTCTATCATTACATGTATCTCAGTGATATATTGAACCTATATAAAACGTTTATCATCAGTAACAAGATCCTCCATCTTGGTTTTTATTTTTGGCCTTCTGCTGGCCATAGCTCTGTCACGTGACTGAGACTCGGCGGCATTGTTCTACCCTGGACTGTGGAGTCAAGAGTCAGTCAAGACATACTGACTCTAGTCAAGAGTCAGTCAAGTCATACTGACTCCGTCTTTAACTTTGCTCACTCTTCTCAAATCACATTAAGGATGCGACCTTGTTTTTTTTCTCTAAGACTGACACGAAAGCGTGGAAAGATGTGACATGTCACGTCGACCGTGATGCTCTACGAAATAAAGAACTTAACTGAACGAAGGTGCTTTGTATTTCTTCAAATGACCTCCCATAAGCGCAAGACACGGAGTGAACTATTTTGTCACCATTGTCCTATACGTTTGTGACAAGACTATGAGAGTTATTAAAACGCTGACAGTAAAAAAAAAAGACGTAGAGGTCGTCACACCAGCAAATGTCTTCAGAATTTTGTGCAAAGAAGGTTCTGTAGAACTGTGAACTCAAAAGAGAACAAGCTCTCTGTAAAACTATGAACTAAAAAGAGAACAAGCTCTCTGTAGAACTGTGAAATCAAAAGAGAACAAGCTCTCTGTAAAACTATGAACTAAAAAGAGAACAAGCTCTCTGTAGAACTGTGAAATCAAAAGAGAACAAGCTCTCTGTAAAACTATGAACTAAAAAGAGAACAAGCTCTCTGTAGAACTGTGAAATCAAAAGAGAACAAGCTCTCTGTAAAACTATGAACTAAAAAGAGATTAAGCTCTCTGTAGAACTGTGAAATCAAAAGAGAACAAGCTCTGTGTATTGAAAGTGTAGAGAACTTGCTGAGAACATTTAGGCTAATGATGTCTATTTCTTTAGTTGTTTTCCATCTTTCGCATGCATTAACGAGGGTGGATATTACATTTGAATTGAATAGTCTTAACTTGGTTTTTGTGCTTATAAATTTGAATTCCATATGTTCTCAAGATTCTTGAAGATCGATGCTGCTTTTGCAATTCTGATTATAACTTCCTTCCTAGCGTCACCATCCTGGTCTATGTAGCTGCCAAGGTATGCAAATTGATTGACTTCTTCAATATCTGTCCCTTCTATGTGTATTTTTCCATTTTGATTAAGGGGAATTTTCATTATTTTTGTTTTGTCCTTGTTAATTTCAAGTCCTATTTTGCTAGCCAGTGAAGACAGTCTATCTGTTTTTTCTTGCATGGAATTCACATTGTTACTGATAAGAGTTGTGTCATCAGCAAAATCAAGATCTTCTAGTTGTGTCCCATGTACCCAGTCAATACCTGTGTTACCTGTGCAGCATTTGTTTCATTATGAAGTCTATTGTAATCCCAAAAAGTAAAGGAGACAGTATACATCATTGTTTCACACCTGTTTCAATCTGGAACCATTCACTCATCCCTTCTTCTGTCTTGACTGCACAAACATATCCACTGTAGAAGTCCTTAATGATGTTGACAATTTTAGATGGTATTCCATATAGACTTAAAATTCTCCATAATGAATCTACAGTACAGTAACAACAGAATAATTCTTTAGGTGATCTTGCTGATTTGATACAATACAGTAACAACACAATAATTTTTTATGTGACCTTGCTGATTTGTTACAGGACATAAACAACATAATAATTCTTTAGCTGATCTTGCTGAAGCGGCCATACGGCTCCCAAGTTCATCACATGCTTTTTGCGACAGATAAAAGAGTTAACAACTGCAGTAAAACCGGTTCTAGTAATAGATAGAGGTGTGTGGTTCTAATAATACAGGTAGATAGAGGTGTGTGGTTCTAGTAATACAGGTAGATAGAGGTGTGTGGTTCTAATAATACAGGTAGATAGAGGTGTGTGGTTCTAGTGATACGGGTAGATAGAGGTGTGTGGTTCTAGTAATACAGGTAGATAGAGGTGTGTGGTACAGTTATACAAAACAATAGAGGAAATGATAAAAGTGGAAAAAAAAACACACCAAACACACACAGCAGCTAGCAGTAAGAAACAGCCCAGAGGTTGGAGCACACACAGCATCTGGCAGGAAGAAACAGCCCGACGGTTGGAGCACACACAGCAGCTGGCTGTACACTTAACAAAACAGCTGAGAAACATATAAATGCCTTTGAATGTAAATGTTACAGAAGAGTTCTTCAAATATCATGGACACAAAAAAGAACAAATATATCCATACTACAAGAACTTAATATTGAAGAAGGCTGGTTAGTAAAGAAGATTAAGGAGAGAAAACTTAAATATTCTGAACACATTAAACGTTATGATAATCTAGAGAAGACCGTCTTGGAAGGGTAAATAAAGGGAAAAAGAAAGAGAGGAAGACCAAGGCAAAGATGGCTACAAGGCATCGTTGATGATCAACAAATGGATGCATCAGCAGCAGGAGATCTTGCTCATAGCCGAGAGGCCTACAGGAGAGCTGTTAGGGAGGCAAATTTCCGCAATGAATGAATGAATGATCTCGTGGTTAGGCCAACATTATTTTGAGAAAAAAAACTGAGCATGAATTGATCTCTACTCTCTCTCTCTCTCTCTCTCTCTCTCTCTCTCTCTCTCTCTGGAGCCGTAAGAAATAGTTTCTACGGTACACAAAGCTAAATTTATTAGCATGGTTATGGACTCTACTTAAGGCGTAAGTCAAATTGAATAATTAATATTATTTGCAAGATTTGTTTATCCAAATGATATCAATATTCATGAGCATTTTCTTGGTTCTCTTCCTGTAGAAGCCACTACAGGTTCAGTATTTAACTGTAGAAGCCACAACAGGCTCAGTGTTTAACTGTAGAAGCCATTACAGGCTCAATGTTATCTGTAAAAGCCATTACAGGCTCAGTGTTAACTGTAGAAGCCTCCACGGGCTCAGTGTTAACTGACTGTATTCTTAGCAACTCTCAGACCTGAACACGCAAATACGCCTGGAAATGTCACGACAACAGGTCAGATATCTCTCTCTCTCTCTCTCTGAACCTTAAGTGCCCAGGGCACATGGGGCTTCCGCAAGGGTTTTCCACAAATGCCTGTCCTTTGCCTTTTTTTCTGCTCTTGCCCAGGTGAGCCCTCTATTGCTCAACATCCTTTCTGCTGTTCTTCTCCATGTCTCTTTTGGTCTACCCTTACTTCTGCTCCCCTGTCAGATACGGGAGGAAAATATTCGGAAGTTCAACAACATATTCCAGACTTGAACCATTTTACACCTTGCTGTTCTCATTTAACTCTTCCCGTGCGGGAGGAAAAACACGGACGTGTCAATGTGTGCGGGAGTAAAAAACGCGGGTCTTGACTGTAAGGGGGTCTAGTTGTAAAATGGAATGGAAAACAGTGTTTCCATGTACTCCCGTATACGTAATATGTGTCAAAGTGTAGCTAAATGAATGAAAATTTCATAAATGCAGAGTTTTTTAGGAAAAAAGAAGTAATGTGATGTTTTTAGACACTGATTGTGGCCAGCACACCATCGGCTAGGTCTAGAATCGCGCTACTTACCATCTAAGATGTGTAGATCTACTTGTCGATCTCGTATTGTGACTCCGTATTGCATTTCCGCTGAATGAATGTCTGAAATAACCTCCTAACTACTCCTAACTACTTCTCCAGTCGTCTAAATATGTCTAAATCTAATTAGAAAACATTCAAGAGCAGCGGGGTGGCCATAGGCTATGTCCATACCCCTATCCACATCGTAAAAAATTGAAAAATTTCCATGCTTCGCGTCCTTGTTCTCGCTCGGCATCGCTCGTAACTAGGCACGCATTCTCCATTTTGAAAATGTCACCGGAATCGCGGACGAAATATGTACAATGTAAATGTTACACCGCTTGCTTTAATGAAACAAACAATGTCGAATTTTCGACCATACGGTAGCTTGGGACCACCGGAAGTGTCGAAAATTCGACCATACGCACTTCAACATTTTATCAACTTTCATGTCAGTGATGACGTAATTTTTTGTGAGCGAGAGAAGGCTTGGTTGACGTGGCAAGGCCTAGTCGCGACGATTCAGGCACATGGCTCGCTCACAAAGTCCCATTTTACCACTAGATATGCTAATGAGGTTATGATCACATGATCAGGAGTTAGACAAGGGGACGCGTAGATTCTGGCTGTCAGTTCTCTTTCGTCCTGGTATACGGCACGGCTGCATATTCATGTCTGAGGAAGCTTATGTCTTTGTTTGAAAATGGCAGATATGTATGTCAGTTATTAAGGGACGTGCGTATGTTTGTTTCGTTAGTTATGATCTCAGAATGCTGCGCAGTGTCAGGTGAAGTCATGTCATATATAGTGTCTGCAGTCAGTAAGTAAAATGTATTTAGTTAAAGTAACAGTAGTATTCTTTGACGTGAGTGGGATTGAGATATCAGACTCCTATTGTGGGAAGGATACATAATTCATAATGTTGAAGCTTAACTGAGCCTTTGAACCAGGAAGAACTGATGTTATGTACTTTTACTGTGAGGCTCTTAGGTAACATGTTAAATGCTTTAAAGGGGGAGGGGGACCCTATAGTATGTTAACTATACTATTTTGAATCTTAAGTTGTCATGTAACCTGATATAACTATTTTTTTCTATATGAGATGTTAAGATTTTGTTGCGGTTGCCATGACAGAAACTATACAATCACAGGGTAGTGGACCCAGGCAAAAGGAACATCCATGAAGCAAAAGAGCCTGGGTCGAGAAATAGTTGGGGGGGGGGGCAGGAGGAGGGAAGTGGGGTGCCACACATGATGTAGGCTAAAGATTGGCTGTGCTCCCTGGCATTATATAAAAGGGTTGGATGGTTGGGTTGTGAATAAAAGGGGGGAAATGGAGATTTTCGCCCGGCCACAGAGTGGTTGTCACATGCCCATATCCATAATAATAACTTGTAAGACCCCTAGGGGCAGACCGCGTGAAACTCTGAAGAGGACATTATTAAGAGAGGCCAAGTTAACAGGCATAAAATCCTTTGATGAGGTTGAAAGACTCGCTGAAGACAGGAAAAATTGGCGAACTACTTTGAGAGCCCTATGTGACGTTTAACGGCACAGGAAGGATATAAGATATAAGAAGACCCCTAGGACAATGGTCCATGTTAACAAAGGTTAAAGTTGGGGGCAAAGTATAAAGTTACATGATAAAACCGAATATAAGAACTAAGAAACACAAATACATTGTTCATCTTCTAGGGAAGGAGTTTTATTCTTGAAACTGTTCACAAATTCCACGTATTTTTCTCAGCGTCAGCGACGAGAAGTCCCGTATTAAAACATATCACAACTCTAACGTCCACAGTCGCTAAGTACCATTCCCTTCACATCTACAAGTGAAACCTTCGGTTCTTTCAGATATAATACTGACGTCCTTTAAGATATAATACTGACGTCCTGTAAGATATAATACTGACGTCCTTTAAGATATAATACTGACGTCCTTTAAGATATGATATTGACGTCCTGTAAGATATAATATTGACGAACTGCATGATTTGATAAAAATTGCTAATGAAAAGCCAGCAGACACAACGGCAAGATAAGCTGAAACATTCACCTTGAGAGATTGTCAATTTTTATGTTATCTCATTATTATATGGCGCTATGTTTTCAATAAAATTAATGTTGCTAATAAACTATTTCAAAACATAAAAATGGAACTATCTTCTGCCACATGAACTTTAAGAAATGTTACCCACAGCCTAAAGAATCGTGTCACGATTATCTTGTTCATGCTACAACATTAGCTGGAAGCTGAACGTCAAGATTGTCTTGTTCATGCTACATTAGCTGGAAGTTGAACGTCAAGATTGTCTTGTTCATGCTACAACATTAGCTGGAAGTTGAACGTCAAGATTGTCTTGTTCATGCTACAACATTAGCTGGAAGTTGAACGTCAAGATTGTCATGTTCATGCTACAACATTAGCTGGAAGTTGAATCTGATCATATTAGAAACCAACGTTTGAAAGGAAATGAATTCTTCCACAAATAAATAAATAACAACAAAAACAAGAAAAAAAACTTGATTATGTAGCAAGAGATGAACATACTTTTTATGTAGAAAATGTTTTTACACATCAAGAAAACAGAGACATTGATCTTAATGAGATAGTGATGAAGAGAGAATGGCTTCCTTCTTAGTGACAGAAAATAGGTCGCCAGCTAAAGTGTTGAGTTACATTGTTCACACTTTCTTCCTAATCCTACTGTAGCATTAAGAATGCTACTGTAACTTCCAGTTGTTCCTAATCTTACTATAGCATTAAGAATGTTAATGTAACTTCCATTTGTTCCCAATGTTGCTGTAGCGTTTAGGATGTTACTTAGTAACACACAATAATTAGTTTTTAAGTATACAATTATACACGAAGCACTGCAGTAAAGCTGTGATACCAGAAAAAAGCCTGTTACTCCATCGGACAGATTTAAGTTAGTACTGCCTTTCCACCCGCATGGTCAGATGGTTAAGAAAATTCTTTATCGTCATCTGCCAATAATTCAGCTCGACCCCAACAATCGCGACATTTTCTCTGATCCATCCCTGTTGGCATACAAACGTGAGCCAAACCTTAAGGACATCCTCGTCCACAGACACTTGAAGCAGAGCCTTACATATGTTGGTATCAGAAAATGTAACCACCCCCGCTGCATTACCTGCCCGGTAGTCTGGGAAACGAAAACGATCACCTTTCCCAAAACTATCCTCACTCTTCATGGGGGATTCACATGCGAGTCCCGTAACGTGATATATGTCATCGTTTGCAAAAGATGCAGGATAACGTATATTGGTGAGACTGGCCTCGGATTAGGGGACCGCATGCAGAAAAATCTGTACGATATCACCCAGCATGCTTCGAAACCAGTCCCAAATCATTTCAATGGCCCCAACCACAGAGGCAAATCTGATTTTCAGGTAACAGCCACCAAACAATGTCACACGGATGACACAAGCCGCCTAGCGCTTGAGAACCGCTACATTCAGGATTATGGGACTCTGGAACCACACGGGTTAAACTCTCTATTCAGCTACACCTAACATTCTCTTCTTCAACAATTATAATCCCTCCCCACCAAGCTCCACTCCCTTCTCACTTGTTACACCTAGTTCAGAATCTCCTCACAGCATCATATTACAACCCCTCAACCCTTGCTATAATCATCTATTTCACCTTCTTCTGTCTAGGTTAACATTGTACCACTCTCTCTTCCCTCCACTGTTTCCCCACCCACCACCCCTAGTAACGACCCACCGACCACAAATAACAAGTCTCCATTTAAACAGTCTCTACGCTCTACCATGCTCATTTCTAACACACATCGTCGGACTACCGCCTCTTCTTACAGTTACAGCTAAGTGCTCTATTCATTAATAATTTAAAAAAAAATATTATTCATGTGAATCTATACTTTATCTCCTCTCTCTATTTCTTCGTCCCGTATGTTTTTGTATGATTAAGGCTCACGTCGAAACGTCACAACTTTGTAATCGTTAAGTAATAAAGCTGCTCTTACTTTTTTCTTCGTTTATACTATTATAACAACAGGAAAAATAGAAGGAAGAAGATCAAGAGGAAGACCAAGAGAAATGATACTGGACAGTCTGACGGGATGGTGTGAGAGGAGATCACCAACTGAACTGATGGCCTGCATGAAGGATCGGGTACTCTGGAGAAGCATAATAGCCAACGCCAGTCGGCACGGCACCTGATGATGATGATGATGATGATATACTATTTAGAATGTTACTGTAACTTTAGGTTGTTCCTAATGTTGCTGTAGCATTTAGAATGTTACTTTTGCTTCCAGTAACGTCTGCAAGTGACAAGCGAAGTTCGTCAAAACTAATTAACCCTCGGTAATGACGGAAACCCGCCTGGAGGGTATAGCAGAACAGCCAATTAGAGTAAGGGTCGAAAGTAGTTACAGTACGAATACCTGCAGTCTTCCCCCCCCCCCCCCCCCCCCACCCCGAGAGGTGTGTTTACAGCTCACATGAATTTAGAAAAAAAATCCCGTGATAAATGATTTAGAAGTTTTCTGTAACTTAGTTTACTAGAGAAACTTAGTGCTCCACGAGATTTTGTACTGAAATATAGAGCAAGCTTAAAATGAGTAGTGGAGTTCATGAGATTGTTGATAGCGTGAGAGAAAGTGAGAATCATGGGATAGTTGGGGATGTAGCAGAGATTATAAAACTGGTTTTTGTGAGTAGGAAGGATTGATATAGTGATAGCCAGAGCATGAGTTAGCTTGGAGCCAAGTTGATACGAGGGGTGATTGATAAGTTGTCGGCTTAAGGTACAAATACTTGAAACACACAGTTGATATTAGGTGCATTTGTAGATCAGGTCATTGAAAGATTAAAAACCATATTTCAAGAAATTAACTGCAACCAGTTTTGTTTTACAGGCTGCTGAAGTGGTAAAGGGTGGCAGAAATTGAGAAAATGTATACAATTTCTCACCGAGCAGTCATTCGCTATCTCTGCATCAAGGGCTTATCATCGAAGGAGATCCATGAGGATATGGTAAAGACTCTAGGGGAGAGTGCCCCTTCTTACAGCACAGTGAAGAAATGTGCAGCTCAATTCAAACATGGAAGAGAAAGTCTGGAAGATTATCCCCATCCAGGAAGACCAAGAACTGTAACCACTGATGAAACTACTGGCAGAATCCATGAATGATAATGGAGGATCTACGACTAACTGAGCGGTACATTGCTACTGAGTTGGGCATCTCCACAGGAACGTGTTCATGGCATTATTCACAATGATCTCCAAATTACAAAGGTCTCTTCTCTATGGATCCCAAAACTTCTTGGAGTTGATCATAAACGACAGCGTCTCAACATGTCAAGAGACAATCTTGGCCATTTTTCTGCAGATCCTGAAAAGTTTCTTCAGCAATTTGTGACTATGGGTGAGACTTGGGTTCATCATTTTCAACTAGAAACCAAAGAACAGTCAAAGCAGTAGAAAAATCATGGATCTCCACCTTCGAAGAAAGCAAGAGTGGTTCTGTCTGCAGGCAAAGTGATGGCTTCCATCTTTTGGGATTCAGAAGGTGTTCTGTTGGTAGACTATCTTCAAAAAGGCAGAACGGTCACTGGGGCATATTGCATTAATCCTGTGAAGCAACAGCGGGTAAAATTAAAGGAAAAGCGTGGAGGGAAACTGACGAGAGGAGTCATCTTTCAGCAAGACAATGCTCCAGTTCACAAGTCGGCGGTATCAATGGCTGCCATTCTTGAATGCGGCTTCCAGCATCTTTAACATCCTCCGTATTCCCCAGATTTTGCCCCTTCGGACTATTACCTGTTTACCAAACTCAGAAAGGAGCTCAGTGGTGGCAAATTTGATTCAGTTGATGACGTCATTCACGCTGTAGACCACTTTCTACTGGCACAAGAAGCTGACTTTTACAAAGAAGGGATCCGTATGCTCCAGGATCGCTGGACTAAGTGCATAAACTTGCAAGGGAACTATGTTGAAAAATAACCCTAAAAAGTTGTCCGCAAATAATCCGTTGTATATTATGCCGAGAATTTATCAATCACCCCTCGTAGTTATGAGTTAGTCAGTGTTTTGATTTATGTCAGTTTTTTTTTTGGGGGGGGGGGGCGTTGGAAGTGAGGTTGCATTTATTGTGAATTGTAAGCATGCAACAAAAATTAACAGATATAGCCATCCTACAAAAACTAAAGAGAGAAAACTTAAATATTGGACACATTAAACGTCGTGATAATCTAGAGAAAACCGTCTTGAAAGGGTACATAATGGGAAAAAGAAAGAGAGGAAGACTAAGGCGAAGATGGCTGCACGACATCGTTGATGATCTGCAAATGGATGCATTAGCAGCAGGGCATCTTGCTCACAACCGAGAGGTCTACAGGAGAGCTGTTAGGGAGGCAAAGTTCCGCAAGGGCAAGCAAAGGAATGAATGAAGCATGCAACTTTTCTTATTTTTTTTTAACGATGGCTCTGATCCCATATAACGAAGTTGTTCTCTCTCCGAGAAGTTGTTTCTGTCTTTGTGTTGTGATTCCTGCCTTGTGGCAGTGATGTTTATTCATCCTCACAGTTTCATCCTTCATTTTGTCTATTTTGTCTTGTATGATTTAAAACTATACCACTGGCTTTATTGAAACTGTCACTGTCTGACAAGTTTTGTTTATGTCGGGAGACTGCCAAGTTCAGTTAAGTTGTTTTTCTGTGGAGTTGGTTGCTGGGAGTCTTGTTGGATTTTCTTAGTGTGTAACAGAGAAAATGAGGTTGTCTTTTAACACTAACAACAAGAAGTAATTTCTACAATGAAAACTCTACTGCACAAGAGAACTAATCAACAGCCTCAGTAGTAATGTACACTAGTTCACTGCTGGGTCTACGGCCTTTATTCAGGCATTGCAGAGTAAAAATACTTCTTTATCTTATGCCGTGTTGGCAAGTCAACATACAGGCCCGGTAACATACTTCTTTATCTTGTGCCGTGTTAGCACATTATTCTTTATCTGGTGCCGTATTAGCATATACTTCTTTATCTGGTGCCATGTTGGCAAGTCAGTATGAAGGCCCAGTAACATACTTCTTTATCTGGTGCCATGTTGGCAGGTCAACATACAGGCCCGGTAACATACTTCTTTAAGGGACTTGATGTTGTTTGAATACGAAATAAAAATTTAAAACGATTCTGACCTCATTTCTGAGTTTGCGAAAATGAAAACAAAGATTTCTTTTAAACACTTGAACAAAATAAAAATGCAAAAAAAAAAAAAAGTAAAGAAATTTGTGCTAAAAATTGAAACTTATACATAGCATTGTCAAATGTTTGTGGTTTAACAGTTCTTCGTTCTAAATATGGTATCTTGATAATGTAAGAAATGTATCTACATTTACTATTTTTAGTTGCCTAAGCGATCGAACATGTTTCAGTTTACTTCACACGTCTAAAATGTTTCGTATGAATTAAAGAATTATGCCGAAAGGTAAGGTTTGCTTCTGTACCGGGCGGCAAGGTTTGCTTCTGTACCGGGCGGCAAGGTTTGCTTCTGCACCGGGCGGCAAGGTTTGCTACTGAACGGGGTGGAAAGGTTTGCTACTGCTGTGATAGTATATTGTTAAGATCAATAAATTTCAATATTTTGTCAGTAAAGTTATCAAGTGGAACACAACAGGCCGAAGAAAAAGGGGCAGACCGCGTGAAACTCTGAAGAGAACATTATCAAGAGAGGCCAAGTTAACAGGCATAAAATCCTTTGATGAGGTTGAAAGACTCGCCGAAGACAGGAAAAATTGGCGAACTACTTTGCGAGCCCTATGTGACGTCTAACGGCACAGGAAGGATATAAGATATAAGATAAGAAAGTGAAGTAATCAACTTTAAAAGTAAAGGTAGTCAGTCCCTTGTTGTATATCGATTTTTTGTTCTCACGAGAACATTAGAAGTTAGTCCCAGCTCAGGTAATCTTGACTGGTAACGTAAAGTTGCACGGGCTATGTGAAGTTAGGTGTGAAAGTTTTTAAGTGTCAGCTTTGAAATGTTGGTTGTTGACACAGCAGACTAAATTTAGTAATAGAGAGTTAGTTTTAGGGAGATGTTTGTTTAAGAAAACTAAAGGTCATAAAAACAGAGAACTTCACGTGAAGTTACTTTTTCAGGATAGAATGTTCAGGAGTAGTGGGATGATTTTAGGAGGAAAATTTAAACCTGAGTAAGGGAGTAGTGGGATGATTTTAGGAGGAAAATTTAAACCTGAGTAAGGGAGTAGTGGGATGATTTTAGGAGGAAAATTTAAACCTGAGTAAGGGAGTAGTAGGATGATTTTAGGAGGAAAATTTAAACCTGAGTAAGGGAGTAGTAGGATGATTTTAGGAGGAAAATTTAAACCTGAGTAAGGGAATAATAGGATGATTTTAAGAGGAAATTTTTAAGCCTGAGTAAGGGATTATTTTAAGGGAAATATTTAAGCCTGAGTAAGGGAGTAGTGGGATGATTTTAGATGGAATATTTAAGCTTGTGTAAGGGAGTAGTGGGAAGATTTTAGGAGGAAAATTTAAGCCTGGGTAAGGGAGCAGTAGGATGATTTTAGATGGAATATTTAACATGAATAAGGGAGTAGTGGGAAAATTTCAGGGGAATATTTAAGTCTGAGTAAGGGAGTAGTGGGGTGATTTTAGATAGAATATTTAAGTCTGAGTAAGGGAGTAGTGGGATGATTTTAGATGGAATATTTAAGTCTGAGTAAGGGAGTAGTGTGATGATTTTAGATAAAATATTTAAGTCTGAGTAATTTATTGAGGGCTTAGGAGTTTTAGGATGAGTATCAGTCAAAGTAGAGTTTAGCATCAGTTTTGTATGAATCTGCACTGTGATTAGTACTTTGATGAAGACTTTTGTGTAGGATTCTTGCTAGCTCTTTCTGTGCCTAGTGACTAAAAATGGTCACTTCTGGTGTGTGTCTATAGTACCGTGTGATTATATTTCTCTACATGCTTTGTTTCATTAAAAACCCCGTGTAACGTTTAGATTGTAAACATTTAGTGCGCATGTCCCGTGACCCTGTTCATCATGGCCGAAGAGTGCCTAGTAACGAGGGAGAAAGTGATCGTCGTGAATTTTCAATTTGTGGTGATGTAGATAGGGATATGGACATATCCTATGACAAGATCATTGCTCTTGAGTGTATCCTGAGTAGATCTAGACATAGTAGATGACTGGAGAAGTAGTTAGAATGTTATTTTAGACATTATTTTAGGGAGAAAGGCACATATAATCACAAGATAAGATCGACAGGTAGTCGACAGGTAGTTCTAGGCATCTCAGATGGTACGTACTGTACCCTAGACTTAGCCATTGGTAAATTGGACACAATTATTGTCTAAAAACATTACATTACTTCTTTTTTTACTTAAAAAAAAACTCTGCATTTATGAAATCTTCATACATTTTTAGTTATTTTGACACATAATAAGTACACACAACATCGAAATAATGTATTTCATTCACTTTTCCAACTATGCCCCCCCCCCCGTTACATATCAAGACCCTCGCTTGCATTCCGGCACCAAACAGATCGTCCGTGTTTCTTCCTCCGGCACGGGAAGAGCTAGCTTGTTGAGATGTTGCTGGTGGTCATAGTTTTGAGTAGCAGTTCAAGCAGTTTTCAGTTATGACTTAGTCGCAGTAGGACTAGTGTCCGTAGGAACAAGTTTTTGTTCGGAAATGTAAGCAGAAGTATGACTGTCCTTGTAAAGATAGAACCGTGTTCATCTTTATGTGTGTTTCTGATGTCTTTTTGGAAGTTCTGAAACTGTAAGTTGTTGGTTTACATTGTAGTGGACTAATGTCAGACATGTTTTCTTCCCCTTGGCATGGACTAAATGCCCGGGTAGTCTTGTGAAGTAATTCTTGATTACCATGCCATGTCGGCAGTACTTCTTTTTTTTTTGTTTTGTTTTGGTTTTTTTTCCATCCTCATTATTCACACTCCATTTTTCCATTCAGTAAATGTTGTGATCTGTAATACATGTATCATACTTGGACTCTAATTATCTTTATGAAGTTTTCCTATTGTTAGTGTGGGCAGGTGTAGTATAGTTGGTGTGACCGCAGGCCGGTCACAACGGTTGCACTCATGGTTCGCTCACAAAGTCTTAGTGTGGGCAGGTGTAGTATAGTTGGTGTGACCGCAGGCCGGTCACAACGGTTGCACTCATGGTTCGCTCACAAAGTCCCACCTTACCAGCAGTATGCAAATGAAGGTATATCACGTGAGCTAGGAATCTGGGATAGACACGCGCGGAGAGCTGACCTAGGGCAGTCTCGTCATGGCACATGGCTTGGGCGGCAGTGTATATCTGAGGAAAGGTTTCCAAATATGGTAATGAATGTGTATTTCGATTTATGAAAAGGTCGTGAGTATGTAATTAGTAGTAAGCTATTAAACCTCGGATTGCCGCCTGATGCCAGCCTCACTTGTGCGTCATAATTGTCAGTTATTGTAATGTCCAGTAAAGGTTACATAATCTTTGGTGTCAGCCGTCAGTGGTATATGTTTAGTTACGGCTAGCAGACTCATATGTTGGGATATATATATATATATATATATATATATATATATATATATATTCAGAATGTCGAAGTTATATAGATATGTATGCATATGTTTATGAATTCATTTTGAATGTTGAGTTATCATTATCTTAAACATAAACCATATTCTTATATGTAACGTTAAGCTTTTGTTGTGGATTGCCAAGTCGGGTTAACTCTCATGAGATTTAGAAAATACATAGATTATATATCATGTAATGTATAACATGCTTATCCATGATTTGAGTCGCAAAACATATTGCGATCATAGAATATTATTAGTATTGAATAGCTGGTGTTGGTATTTTCATATACATGTTGTTGGAGTTATATTTTGGCTTCTAGTGATGAATGACAGGATTATATTTTAGATCAGGCTGGTTATTTTCACTATACATATGATCACCAGGGGTAGTGGACCCAGACAAGAGGAACGCCCAAAGAAGAAAAGATCCTGAGTTGGGAAATAGTTGTAAGAGAACAAATTTTGTATGATTAGACCTCGAAAAAATCATAGACAAAGCACTTTAGTGAGACGTGAGAGAAAGAAAAATCACAAGAGAATTACCTGGGATTCGAATACGGACTCCGGTAGGACGAGCAGCCGTCTAGCCACGAGGTGGAATGCCTCTCATGCTGCAGGCTCAAGATTAGCCGTGCTCCCAAACAAAAGAATAATAAAGGGTTTAAGGGTTTGGGTTGTGTATATAAACGGGGAAGATAGTGATTTTTACCCGGGCCACAGAGTTGGTTGTCACATACCCATATACAATATGATAACTTGTTAGACCCCTGGGACAAAATGCTCCATCTTAACAAAGTTTAAGGTTGGGGCCAAGGTATAAAGTAATACATACAGAAGAAAAAAACAAATAAAGAACAAAGAAGAAGTAACAATATTACTAATAATTCCTTACATTAGTTATATCATGTGAGTGGAAGTTCAGTCACAGTTTTCATTGTGACACTGTTTTTTTTGTTTGCTGTTGTAGCGGTCATGCGCCTGGTCGTGTTGTTGTGACACATAAGGAGTACCAATGTGACAAATTTGCCTTTTGGTCAGTCAGTAATACCAATCCTCACAGGAACTATTCCTATTTCTTGATTGAGCCCAGTCGGTGTCACTGGCATTCTTGTATCATTTGATGACGTAGACACTTCAAGCACAGTCTGCATCACCGACATTCTTCTGTACTATATGGTTTGACATGTAGTGCCCACTGCTATCTTGAAGTGTCTAAGTCATCAAATGATACAAGAATGTCAGTGATACAGACCGGGCTTGAAGTGTCTAAGTCATCAAATAATACAAGAATGTCAGTGATACAGACTAGGCTTGAAGTGTCTAAGTCATCAAATAATACAAGAATGTCAGTGATACAGACCGGGCTTGAAGTGTCTAAGTCATCAAATAATACAAGAATGTCAGTGATACAGACTGGGCTTGAAGTGTCTAAGTCATCAAATAATACAAGAATGTCAGTGATACAGATTGTGCTTGAAGTGTCTAAGTCATCAAATAATACAAGAATGTCAGTGATACAGATTGTGCTTGAAGTGTCTAAATCATCAAATAATACAAGAATGTCAGTGATACAGATTGTGCTTGAAGTGTCTAAGTCATCAAATGATACAAGAATGTCAGTGATACAGACTGTGCTTGAAGTGTCTAAGTCATCAAATGATACAAGAATGTCAGTGATACAGACTATGCTTGAAGTGTCTAAGTCATCAAATGATACAAGAATGTCAGTGATACAGACTATGCTTGAAGTGTCTAAGTCATCAAATGATACAAGAATGTCAGTGATACAGACTGTGCTTGAAGTGTCTAAGTGATCATATAATACAAGAATGTCAGTGATACAGACTGTGCTTGAAGTGTCTAAGTCATCAAATGATACAAGAATGTCAGTGATACAGACTATGCTTGAAGTGTCTAAGTCATCAAATGATACAAGAATGTCAGTGATACAGACTATGCTTGAAGTGTCTAAGTCATCAAATGATACAAGAATGTCAGTGATACAGACTGTGCTTGAAGTGTCTAAGTGATCATATAATACAAGAATGTCAGTGATACAGACTAGCCTTGAAGTGTCTATGTCATCAAATGATACAACAATGTCAGTGATACAGATTGTACTTGAAGTGTCTAAGTCATCATATAATACAAGAATGTCAGTGATACATACTGTGCTTGAAGTGTCTAAGTGATCATATAATACAAGAATGTCAGTGATACATACTGTGCTTGAAGTATCTAAGCTATCATATAATACAAGAATGTCAGTGATACATACTGTGCTTGAAGTATCTAACTCGTCAAATAATACAAGAATGTCAGTGATACATACTGTGCTTGAAGTATCTAACTCGTCAAATAATACAAGAATGTCAGTGATACATACTGTGCTTGAAGTATCTAACTCGTCAAATAATACAAGAATGTCAATGATACAGACTAGTCTTGAACTTGGTGCTAAACGGGGCAGCAAAGTTTGCTACTGCACAGGGGGGGGAAGGTTTGCTACTACACCGGCCGGCTAGGTTTGCTACTGCATGGGGCGGCAAGGTTTGCTACTGCAGGGGGCGAAAAGGTTTGCTACCGAACGGCGTGGCAAGGTTTGCTACTGCAAGGGGCGGCAAGGTTTGCTACTGCACTTGCCGGCAAAGTTTGCTACTGCACAGGGAGGCAAAGTTTGCTACTGAACGGGGCGGCAACATTCCTAGGGGTGGTTCTGCACAGAGAAATATCACCAGAAGGGATGTGCCAGATAATAAGAGATATATCGCAAGTTACAGCTACAGAGTATGAAAGAAGAAGACTTAAACGTCCTCAAACTGTGGTGCAGAAACAGCATTACCTCAGGAAGTAACAACTTCCACAAACAACAATTTCCAGTCAAATGTGTCATCTTTACTTTCTGTCACTTACAGGAAGTTTCAACAGAAAACAAGGAATGAATGTCTTTACTTTCTGTTACTTATAGTTAATTTCAACAGAAAACAAGGAGTGAATGTCTTTACTTTCTGTCACTTACAAGAAGTTTAAACAGAAAACAAGGAGTGAATGTCTTTACTTTCTGACACTTACAGGAAGTTTCAACATAAACAATGAATGGCACTTCATGTCACAAAACTTGCAAGAGAGATTACCTTGACAAGGGGAGAATTCAGAGCTTACATATTATTGTATTGGTTTAGTATTTAACACTTCGTCATATTAGTTCGCTACCTGACACTATCATACTGGTTTATTATATAACGCTTTTATAGAAATGGGTACCTGACTTCTTCTGGAGTTGGGGAAGGAAAGGCAGCCAGGTGTGATATTGACCATATCACCCTCTAGTGTGCTGACAGGTCAAGGAAAATATGGGCACTAACATCATATCCCTGTGTGTCTCTAAGGCGTGACAGAATTACCTTTACCTACCTATCCTTTCTCATATAGGTTTATATTTGATATTCTATCATAATGGTTTGTTTAATATCTTATCATACCTGTTCGTTCCTTGACACTTTATCAGCGGGTTTATTATTTTACATTCTGTCAACACCGGTTTGTTCTTCATATTTTATCATGCTAATTTATTATTTAACACTTTATCATATCTGCTTAATATGTGAAACTTATACTGGTCTATTATTTTACACTTTATAATTCTGATTTGTTATTTGACTCTTTTTTAATACAGGTCTATTATTTGATTCTTCATTTTAAAAAATGTTCTTTTGTTTGGCAGTATATCATACCAGTCTGTTAAAACACGTCATTGCACTGGGTTTTTTTTTAATTTAACACTTTATTATGCCAGTTCATTATTTGACACTTTGTTATATTGGATTCTTCATCTTTTTATTCGGTCAGTTTCAGACATCGACTTGTACACTTTTGAAGTTGTTGACGGTCATCTGAGGAGGGGGGGGGGCGGACTCCCCCATACAGTTTGTTATTATATTGGGTTATTATTTTCTGCCCCACTTCTGGCAAAGCTGATCTTGCAGAAAATCCGACAGAATGATTTTTTGAACTTTGAACTCATTTTCAAGTAAATGAACAAGTTGACCATTGCATTGACGGCCTCAAGATGGAACATCAGGGATACGGCGCCGTACATGAATCTCCTGCGCTTCCCGTCAGGCCGAACTTCTCTGTCCACGACACTCGAGAAGAAAACCATCGCTCCTGGCAGGAAGCAGAGGATGAACACGGTCGAGATAAGAACAACCATTTTGATGGCTTTAGTATCTCGATCAGGCACGGTGTTTCCTTTGCTGGTTGTCACGGTCTGCTGACGCCATCTTGACTTATCTCTTAGGGTCTTGACCAGTACAGCTGTGCAGACAATAATAAACACAAAAACTGTTGTTGGCAAAAGGGTGTTCGTTATGAAAATCGATTCTTCTATTTCATTACGATTCTCAATGTAAGTAACACCAAGAATGGATCTGTTTCTAGCAGAATCGAATATCCACTTGTATCTGGAGGTGTAAAATACAGGACACGAGTATCCTATCATGATTACGTAGATTAAAACAATCAAAACTACCGTTCTCCGGGGAGTTATAATCATTTTTACTTTTAGAGGAGCTGCGATACACAAACATCGCTCAAAAGTAATCATAGCTGTGATACCAGTACTGACTCTGGTCATTATGATATGAAACCAGCCAAAGTGCCACATAATCTGGGTCGGGTAGAAAGGTAGGTCAAGCTCCGCCATTATCGGCGCGGAGAACAAGTTCCAGACAAAGAGAAACACGACAGAACACAGGTCAGATATGGCCAGTCCTAGAAGGCTGATGTTGACCGTGTCACGTGCTCCTTGTTTTAGAAAAGTTACAATGTTCAAGATGTTGGTAACAATTCCAAGAACTGTTACAACCTGACATACTCCCCAAGTGTTGACCATCAGGATAAAGAAGAGCATAGCCTCTGAGATATCACCCTCGTCACAACTCACCCCTGTACGGTTTGTGAAGATATCACCCTCGTCACAACTCACCCCTGTACAGTTTGTGAAGATATCATCCCTGTCACAGCTCATCCCTGTAGTAAAGATATCACACTCGTCACAGCTCACCTCTGTACAGTTTGTGTAGAAATCACCCCCGTCACAGCTCACCTCTGTACGGTTTGTGTAGAAATCACCCCCGTCACAGCTCACCCCTGTAGTGAAGATATCACCCTCTTCACAGCTCATCCATTTAAAGTTTGTGAAGATATCACACTGACCACAGCTCATCCCTGTACAGTTTGTGAAGTTACCGTATTCATTACAGCTTTCCCATTTAGAGTTTCTGGAGTTATTGTCATCGTCACAGCTTTCCTACACTAAGTGTGTGAAGTTATCAGACTCGTCACAGCTTGCCCACGCTGAGTGTGTGAAGTTATCAGACTCGTCACAGCTTGCCCACGCTGAGTGTGTGGAGTTATCAGACTTGTCACAGTTTATGCAAAAAATAAAGTGCAGTGTTAGCTCAGATAGGTCGTGTTGTATTATAAAATTGTCTGGTGACAGAATTATCTCCCATATTTGTCTGTAGAGAAGTCTGCTTGTCTGTTGCACCACGTGGTTGTTTTACTCAGAATTATATTATGACCTCACATAACGAGCTGGGCACAAGCCAGCAACGTTTACATTGTTATGTTGAATATGTTATCTGTACCTTCCAGGTCACATACAAACTAGGGTAGACAAGAACACTGTCTTTGTAGAAGAGAAAAGCACTGGAGTTTATTATTATTAGTATTACCGAGTTATGTTCATCTTACGTTAAATGATTGTCTCCCCTAATGTTCATAGTTTGGGTTAAATTGTTTTATAATTCACTTTTTTTCTAGTTTTCACATTTTCAATGTAATTATTGTGTCTCTAAACTCGAAATTTTACTTATTTTATTTTGTCTGGTGTCAGCTTTTGAAAAGACCAAATTTGTTGTATCACACTTGTTGTTTGATAAGACCAAGTTTGTTGTATCACAACACCTGTCTATTGAATGTCGCTCAATTTCCATGAACTATGCCGACAAGACGAGACTGATGATAGAATCATACCAGAAACAGCTAACACTTACAGATAAACATTGTAGGGATGTACAGTTTATGAGAAGCTGAAATATAAAGTGGACATATATTGTACACACGGTAGACATTTACTGTACACACAGGCACACAAGGTGGACATACACTACACACATTTATTAGTGGCTGTTATTATCACTTTATATCACTACACACATTTATTACAGGCTGATACTACTGTCAGTTGTATCACTACACACATTTATTACTGCCTGATCCTATCAGTTGTATCACTACACACATTTATTACTGCCTGATCCTATCAGTTGTATCACTACACACATTTATTACTGACTGATCCTATCAGTTGTATCACTACACACATTTATTACTGGCTGATCCTATCAGTTGTATCACTACACACATTTATTACTGGCTGATACCGTCAGTTGTATCACTACACACATTTATTACTGGCTGATACTGTCAGTTGTATCACTACACACATTTATTACTGGCTGATACCGTCAGTTGTATCACTACACACATTTATTACTGGCTGATACTGTCAGTTGTATCACTACACACATTTATTACTGGCTGATACTGTCAGTTGTATCACTACACATTTATTACTGGCTGATACCGTCAGTTGTATCACTACACATTTATTACTGGCTGATACCGTCAGTTGTATCACTACACACATTTATTACTGGCTGATACCGTCAGTTGTATCACTACACACATTTATTACTGGCTGATACCGTCAGTTGTATCACTACACACATTTATTACTGGCTGATACTGTCAGTTGTATCACTACACACATTTATTATTGGCTGATACCGTCAGTTGTATCACTACACACATTTATTACTGGCTGATACTGTCAGTTGTATCACTACACACATTTGCTACTGTTGTTAACAGTCACATCACTACACACATTTGCTACTGTTGTTAACAATCACATAACTACACACGTTTGCTACTGTTGTTAACAAACAGGTCACATCACTACATGAATCTACTACTACTGTTAACAAACAGGTCACATCACTACATGAATCTACTACTAATGTTAACAAACAGGTCACATCACTACATGAATTTAATTTTTACAAATAGGAAATAAGGTTTCGTACAGTAAAGTAACAGAACAGAGTTCTGCACAAAATATATAACACTCTGTTATGTTATTTTACTGTATAAATCTACAACTACTAACAATGGGACTGCATACATATACTCATAAATCTACAACTGCTAACAATGGGACTGCATACATATACTCATAAATCTACAACTACTAACAATGGGACTGCATACATATACTCATAAATCTACAACTACTAACAATGGAAGTACATACTCATAAATATGTACCAAATGAATTCATTGTCAAGAAATTAGAATGGTATCTGTGTGTTGTTACACTCTTGAAAATAAATAAAGAAAAAAAAGGTATATCTATTTGTGACCTGGAACTGTTATTTTAGGCTGTCACTGTCATGTCGTCCAGCAGGATGGCGGGTGTAATTTTCTCTTTGTTGGTAATCCTGCCCGTGGCGGTGAGGTAGGAAGGTTGTTAGATAATTGCTGCCTGGCAGTGAGGTAGGAAGGTTGTTAGATAATTGCTGCCCAGATCTGGGGCTGGCCAGACAGTCACTGCGGCATTCATGACTGGTCTGACACCAGAGATAGAAAAACTAGGCCTCACATATTGATGCCGCCATCTGAAAACTACAGATATGAAACATTCATATTATCTAAATCTTTTTGTCATATTAAAATGTTTGAACAGATGTGATAGTTGTTTAATGGCTGTCTTTCTGCTAACTTTCAGTGTAGTAATCGAAGCTCACACACACATGCCCTCGCGCATGGAAGCACACACACACACTCAAGCATAAAGACTCACACGCATGCACACAGTCACATACACACACGTGACTGATGATAACAGAAATGTGACTTAAAAAAAAATAACTTAAACAGTTTGTGGTTCTAAAACATCAAACCGTGACCTATAACTTCTGACAACTGTATAACGTATTTAAACGATCACACAATAGTTGGGTCAGTACAGCTGCCTCTCTCTCTCTCTCTCTCTCACTCTCTCTCACTCTCTCTCTCTCTCTTCTCTCTTCCTCCCTAAAACACGATGATAATTTCATATTAACTGATTTTTCAACTTGAAAAATGAACTACTTAAAACTTACATGCACAGTAAAACATGAAAACCTGAAACAAATGAAGAAAGACTAGGAGAAACAAATAAAGAAAGACTGAGAGAAATAAATAAAGAAAGACTGAGAGAAACAAATGAAAAAAAGACTGGGAGAAACAAATGAAGAAAGACTGGGGAAAAAAATGAAGAAAGACTGGGATAAAAAAATGAAGAAAGACTGAGAGAAACAGATAAAGAAGGACTGTGAGAAACAAATAAAGAAAGACTGGGAGAAACATATAAAGAAAGACTGGGGGAAACAAATAAAGAAAGACTGGGAGAAACAAATAAAGAAAGACTGGGAGAAACATATAAAGAAAGACTGGGG
>CM019700.1:33455205-33490205 GCA_009760885.1 Achatina immaculata
GGCAGTTCTTAAATGCTAGACGGCTTCTGTCATCAGTGTGACATTGTTTGATTTGACTCTGTGGTTGGGCCATTGAAATGATTTCTGGTTTCGAAGCATGCTGGGTAATATCATACACATTTTTCTGCATGCAGTCACCTAATCTGAGACCAGATTCATCAATATCATATATCCTGCATAATCTCTCATGGAGAGTGAAGATAGTTTTGGAAGGGTGATCGTTTACAGATCAGGTAACACAGCTAGGGTGGTTACATTTTCTGGTGCTAACATATGGAAAGTTCAGCTTCAGCTGCCTATGGATGAGGATGTCCTTAACATTTGGTTCTGCGGTCGTATCCCGGGTCCCACCACATCTCCCTCCTTTACAACCCATCTATCACACATCACAAGTCTCCATTTAAACATTCTCTCCACTCCACCACGCGTACTTCTGAAATATAGTCTCTTAGAAGTCACAGTAAAGTGCTCCATTTATTTTATTTTATTACATTTCTTCCATTCCTACTTTTTACCTATCATTCATGTGAATTTGTATTTTATCTTCTCCCTCTGTTTATTCATTCTGTGTGTTTTTGTATGATTAAGGTTCAAACTGAAACGTCACAACTGTGTGTTCATTAATTAATAAAGTTGTTCCTACTTTTTTCCTAGTTTACACAATTTGTCATCATAACTTCATTTCAGTGGTTTCCTTACACTTAGTTTTATTTACTTATACACAAGTTATTTGTATGTTGGCAAGTGCCAAGAACCAGAGTTACAATATGTATGAAATAGATGTGACTTCAATAGCCTAGAAGATGTGTGTCTAACATCACTATGTGAAAATAACAAAACAAAACAAAAAAAATCATGAAGAGAAATGCTTGCTTGAGGTAGAAGAGATAAATATGTGAATGAAAGGCAAAATATATAGATGAAAGATTACTCATTCTTTCCTATTATGCTCAGAGTTGGTTTTGGGGTAGGGGAGGGAGAGACGAGAGGAAACAACTACTAATGATGGTCTGGCAGTGTGGAAATACATTTTTGATATGTTGATGGTTCTAAGGACTGCAAACGCGCCTCAAACAGCCTCTGGCAGTCAAGTCCAGCTCCTGGCCTTCCCGTGGCAGAACTGTTTAAACTGACAGGAGAAGGGGCGAGGGCGAATATCTGGCGCCTGAAAACCAGTTACTTAGAGTAGATGAGTGGCACGTTTGGTAGCTCATCTGCCGCTGTTGGCGAGACTTTCAGCTGCCGTGCGTGGAGCGGTGCTCCTCCCGGCCAATGAAGAAATTTGCAAATGAGGTTGCCGCGCAGCATCACTGCGGAAAAGGTGGTAGAAAGGATAAAGCGAAGCAAACAGTCAAATCACGGCACCTCTGGTCTGGAGGTCGGCCACGTCCTGAGTGCAGTCATATCGGGTGAAATGCATGAACCAGCTTGTCCCAGAGGTTAAGACACTGCTGGCGAGACTCTTCAAATGCCGCGCGTGGAGTGAAGCTCCTCCCGGTCAAGGAAGAAATGCGGAAAAGAAATAAAGGTTGCTGTGCGGCGCCGATGGGAAAAAGTGGTGGAAAGTGAAGATTAACCGGTATGTCCAGTAGTATCGCTACGAGAGCTATACCATGGCACCTCTGCTCTAGAGGCCGGCCACGTCCGAAATACACCTACACTGGTGAAATATGCCTAAACCGGCGCACACCAAGGGTGGAACTTGATGGCTAGACATGTCATGCCACCTCCGCTCTAGAGGTCGGTAACGCCTGATATACACCCATACTGGTGAATTTTGCCTAAACCGGCTCATACCAGGGGTGAATCTTGAAGGCTATGCATGTCACAGTACCTCTGCTCTAGAGGTCGGTCTCGTCCCAAACACGCCCATACTGGGATAATGCCTAAACCGGCTCAACCCAGGGGTAGAAGTCACTAGTGGCGAGGATTCGTCCTCCTGGACAAAAGTTCCATCCTGGTCACAACTAGGAAGGGTAGCGGCCACGACCGCAAAATGCTGAAGTCGGAGACACTGGACCAGGGAAGTCTAGATAGGCAACCACCTCTCACCCGGCGGGGATGTTTGCGTATCCTAATCACGCTGAGGTTTTCCTGTGAGAAAGTCCAACTCTGGACTGGATGGGCAACCACCTCTCACCCGGCGGTGATACACGGGTATCTCAAAACACGTCGAGGTTTTCCGGTGAGAAAGTCCAACTCTGGCCTGGGTGGGCTACCGCCTCTCACCCAGCGGGGATGAACTGATATCCTAAACACGTCGAGGTCTTCCGGTGAGAAAGTCCAACCCTAGACTAAACTGGTGCAATGAAAACCACGGTGTCACGCAATCCCGCTTCCGAGACCCACCAAGAATACAGGCTAAAGCCCTGTGATACTCTGAACCCCTTGTGGTCCTCTCGTGGATCTCGGGTGGTCTTTTCGGGGACCACACAGGGGACCACGGGACCTAACGAGGACCACAGGCATAAATTCAGTAGGATCACAGTGCGGTTTTGGTGGTAGAAGCGAACGAAGAAGAAGAAGAAGATATGTTGATATGTAAGTACTTTCTGAATGCAGACTTTAACAATTGGTTCATTCTTTCTTTTTGCATTCACCCTCTTAAGAGCAATGCCTGCACGTGTTAAAGTTTGGAGCTAGATTGTGAAATCTATGCCTTTCAGTCTGACACATCCGTCTTTGGCATGGCTTATTTTTAGGACCATGTTTACATTCCCATTTAGATCCATATTCACTCAGCCAGATTGAGGTCTTTTACTGGGGCACACCACATGGAGGTAGAATAGGGTCTTGACCAGCTTTGGGATGCTAACCATAATGCATACAGTCAGCTACGGTTTGTTGCCAGGTAAGAGCCCACTTAGATCAGTGATCTGGCCAGACCCTGACCTCCTACGGGAGAAGCTCTACTTTGATGCTGAAAACCAGAGATAAACAGCCACATTTGTGAGAGAGATTTGTGTCCATGTCTGAGTGAATGACTAAGAAGACGTTCTGGCTTGCTGACCCCTGTCTCATTAAGTCTAGGAACTGGACCTTCTGTTATGTTGTGCAATATTACAAATGATTATATCAAAACTGTTTTTGTGATGTATGTGGCTGTCGTGAGTACAAAGACCTTGGAGTTTGATTTTGAACTATTGAACACTTAACTCTGAGCACTGTCTTAATTTCCAAGTAGTTTTTATTTCCTTGAGGATTCCATGTCAGTGCCTGTCTTGCTATGATGGTGTCAGGTTTTCTCAGTGTGTGGCCAATCCACCTCCATTTCCTAGACAAGATTTGTAGGTTCATGGGCTTTACCAGACTTGCTAGTTCCTAATCTTGCCCCGTCATTTAAAGTTTGCAGTTATCCTCAAGCAAACAGTAGTTCATGAATGTTTGTAGCCTCTGTTGTGTTGCTTAGTCATAACCAATGTTTCCGAACCATATATCAAGACAGTCTTTAAGTTTGTATTGAAGAGTTTGGTTCCTGTTTGATATTCTTTGATGACCATATTTTGTTAAGTTGGATAAATGCTATCCATGCCTTGGTTATTCTAGCTTTAATGACTCGGTCCACTTCAGTAACTTACCGTACAGTTAGATCTACCATTTACTATGGCACATGTAAGCTTGAGTGTGGATGCTCTCAGTCAACGCAAGATCAAGAAAAGAAAATCACTTTTAGCTGTCTTATAATATTTCTCTCATTGTAACATCATCATATTATAATAATCCACTCCACAGCTTTATACATTTTATTTTTTGTTCAATGACCACGGAAAATAACATAAAGACAATGAATACACTAAAAGAGAAAAAAAAATCACTGGACTTTAAAATGTATGTTCGTTTTTTGTCGTCTTCTGTTTCCGAACTCATGTCGTGACCTGTGCTTACAAGTTTTTCAGATCTTCATTCTTTTTTCTGCTTCTCATATAGAAGAAAGAGCAATAGCAACAATCAAATAACTGTCTGTTTTTTCTCCCATGTTTTATATATGTAAAGAATCCAAAATTATTTCAACATTTCATGTCTTCCTCTTTACCTTAGTGAATTAAAATAAATTACAAACATTAAACAAATATATATGGATGTGTTTGAATATATATATATATATATATATATATATATATATATTATACCATCATCAGGTGCCGTGCCGACAGGCATTGGTTGTTATGCATCTACAGATTACCAATCCTTCATGCAGGCCATTAGCTCAATTGGTGAATCCTCTCACACCATCTCGTCTTTCTGTCTTCCCCTGACTTTTCTTCCCTTTATTTTTCCTGTTGTATAATATTTTCAATGCCCCTTGTTCTCATTGCATGTCCTATGTCAGTTCATTTGACAAGATCCAACTCTTCTCAAACATGCTCCATTAGTTATTTTTGCTGATCAGAGAATTCACAACATTCTTATAATAATCCACATTTCTGCTGCTTCCAATGATTGTTGTGCAGACCTTCCTGTTGTCCATGATTCACTTCCATATAATAAGATAGGAACAATGTAGCATCTTAAGGCTCTTTTGTTTTTGTTCTTTTGGCGAAAAAGCGCTCTCGAGTTCCGTGCGTGGGAGAAAGGCTTTCGCTCCCTTCCCGGACGGCGAGAGTTAAGTTGGTTCGATGCAGAAGCAAGTGGTTTGCCCGTCGAGCGAAGCATATAAACGGCTAGCCAGCCAGGTTCGTGCTAACGGTGTACTACGGTTTTGTAGACAGATGGTCTCGAAATTGGCCCATCTCTCGAAAAGAGTATCGGACCTACAGTATGTAATGTGCGTTGGTTGTGGGTGCCGGGGTTTCTTCTCGTTCGTTAGAGCAGAGAGAGCCGGCCGCCGACGGTTATAGGAAATGAAACGTCGCCGGGGTCGAAAGCGATCCGCCCTGAACAAAGCGCTGTCTCTCTTTCCCTGCGTCGGTCTGTCGGCAGATATCCGAATAAGGTTCTGTGAAGAAAGCTATCTGGTTGATCCTGCCAGTAGTCATATGCTTGTCTCAAAGATTAAGTCATGTATGTCTAAGTTCACACTGCCTCACGGTAAAACCGCGAACGGTTCATTAAATCAGGCGAGGTTCCTTAGATTATATCATCCTACTTGGATAACTGTGGCAATTCTAGAGCTAATACATGCTTACCAAGCTCCGACCCTCGTGGAAAGAGCGCTTTTATTAGTTCAAAACCAATCGTCGTTGCCCTTCGCGGGGCGCGGCGTCCCAACTGGTGACTCTGGATAACTTTGTGCTGATCGCATGGCCTTCTGTGCCGGCGACGCATCTTTCAAATGTCTGTCCTATCAAATGTCGATGGTACGTGGCTATGCCTATCATGTTTGTAATGGGTAACGGGGAATCAGGGTTCGATTCCTGAGAGGGAGCATGAGAAACGGCTACCACATCCAGGAAAGCAGAAGGCGCGCAACTTACCCACTCCCGGCACGGAGAGGTATTGACGAAAAATAACAGTATGGGACTCTTTCGAGGATCCGTAATTGGAATGAGTACACTTTAAACCTTTTAATGAGGATCTATTGGAGGACAAGTCTGGAGCCAGCAGCGGCGGTAATTTCAGCTCCAATAGCAAATATTAAAGTTGTTGCAGTTAAAAGCTCGTAGTTGGATCTCAGGCGCAGGCGGGAGGCACCAAGGTGGAAACGGTTAAAGAAAGGAATAAGTGAAGTAAACAGTCAAATCATGCCACCACTGGTCTAGGGGTCGGCCACCTACTAAGTGCACTCATATTGGGCTAAATGCATGAACAGTTTTAACCTATAGCTTAAGACACTGCTGGTAAGATTCTTCGGATGCCGTGCGTGGAGTGAAGCTCCTCCCAACCAAGGAAGAAAATGCGTAAAAGCAATCAGGGTTGCTGTGTGGGGCGGATTTGGATAGGTGATGGAATGGATGAAGTGAAGCTTAATCGATATGTCCAGTAGTATCGCGACGAGAGTTACTCATACCACGGCGCCTCTGGTCTATAGGTCGGCCACGTCCGAAATACACCCATACTAGTGAAATATGTATAAACCGGCTTACACCAAGCGTGAAACTTGATGGCTACCCATGTCACGGTACCTCTGTTCAAGAGGTCGGTCATGTCCTAAACACGCCCATACTGGGATAATATGCCTAAACCGGCTCAACCCAGGGGTGGAAGTCACTACTGGAGAGGATTCATTCTTCTAGACAAAAGCTCCATCCTGGTCTCAAATAAGAAGGGTAGCGGCCACGACCACAAAATGCTGAAGTCGGAGACACTGGACCAGTGCAGTCTAGATAGCCAACAAACTCTCACCCTGCGGGGATGTATGCCTAATCTAATCACACCGAGGTTTTCCTGTGAGAAAGTCCAACGCTGTAATGGAAGGGCAACCACCTCTCACCCGGCGGTGGTACATGGGTATCTCAAAACACGTCGAGATTTTCCGATGAGAAAGTTCAAACTCTAGATAAAACTGGTGCAACGAAAATCACGGTATCACGCAATCCTGCTTCTGAGAGACACCAAGACTACTGGCTCAAGCTCTGCGAAACTCTGAACCTCTTGTGATCCTCTCGGGGATATCGTGTGGTCTTTTAGGGGGGACCACGGGACCTATTGAGGATCACGGGACCTACTGAGGATCACGGGAGTAAATTCAGTATGATCACGGGGCGGTCTTGGTGGTAGAAGTGAACGAAGAAGAAGAATAAGAAGGACTCGTTTTCTAACATTCATTGATAAGGATGTGGTGGACCTATTCTGTTCTTAATTTCTGTTTTGCAATTCAGATTGTGTCAAATGTAGCGGATGGTTAAAGTCCTCCAGATATGAAGATCCCTGTGAATAAGGATTTACCAAATAAGCAGGCGCGGACCAACTGGCGGTAGACTCAGAGAGCGAGGTGGGGTAGTAGGTGGCTCTACTACTTGTATAAAGTGCCTCAGGTGCTCAGTGAAGGGAATACCAGGCGGGTAAGAGGCGCCTTAAAACCTCTCGCTCCCGCTGCCTGGCGAGTAGGACAGGGAGTCCATAGCCTAGCGGAGAGTCCGTACACAAACCGACAGAAGGCAACGGGAAACCACTGTTGTAGCTCCCAAGAACAATTATGCTTATTCAGAGTAATAGATTTGTCATGAACGACGTTAAAGGATGTTCCTCTGGAACAGCCTCGTCCGGTAGGGCAGCTCACGAGCCACAGGAGAGGCCAGATCGTCATCAAGCTACTGGTGGCAAAACTAACAAGTTCAAAATAGCAACATGGAATGTTAGAACTTTATTCCAGGCTGGAAAATTAGAAAATGTAAAGAGGGAAATGGAAAGGATGAAGATCAATATATTAGGAATGAGTGAAGTTAGATGGACAGGTGCAGGGAAGATAAACTCTGATAAATATACAATAATATATTCAGGAAGTGAGAAACATGAACGAAGTTTAAGAATAATATTTGATGAACAAACAGCAAGGACAATTTTAGGATATTTGAACATCTCGGACCGAGTCCTGCTAGCCCAACTGAAAGGATGACCAATAAACATAAATATTATACAAGTGTACGCTCCAACATCTGAAAGTTCTGAAGAAGATGTACAACTATTTTGTAATGACATAGAGACAGCACTAAAACACACAAAGTCACATGAAGTTACCATAGTCATGGGAGATTTTAATGGCAAAGTTGGTAAAGGAAGAACTTCAGACATCGCTGGTGACTATGGACTGGGGGAGAGGAATGACAGAGGTTATAAATTAATTGAATGGGCAAGAATACGCAGCATGGTTGTAGGAAACACCTGGTTTAAACAACATCCTCGAAGACTGGCAACGTGGTGCAGCCCAGACAAAAAGACTTTTAACCAGATAAACTCAACAAACGATTCCGCAATGCATTACTGGCAACAAAAACCATGCTAGGAGCCGACTGCAATAGAGACCATGACCCAATCTGTGTAAAAATTAGAATACAATTAAGAAAGCATGCAGAAAAGTGAGAAACATCAAATTGAATACAGAACTCCTTAAAAATGACCAAGAACTGCCAGAACAATACACAGTTATTACAACAAACCGATGCAATGTAAGAGCAAAGATAAATAATATAGATGAACAATGGGCAATGTAAGGAGATTCTATCCACCAAACTGTAAAGGAGATAATACTACCGAAAAAAGAAGGCCCTAAAAATAAATGGATGACAGACGACATCTTAGGACTGATGGACAAGAGGAGGAGGAGTAAAAATAACGAGAAAAAATATAACAAGATAAATAAAGAAATAAGACGCAAATGCAGAGAAGCAAAAGAAGTGTGGTTAAATGAACAGTGCAGACAGATAGAGGACTCTCATATTAAAGACAGCAAAAACATGCACAAACGAATTTGTGAACTCACAGGCAGGAAAACAAGACATTGTGGACAGGTGGACAGAGTACATCGGTGACCTGTATGGAGGAGAAAGACCTGAATTAACACCGGATACTGAAAAAAACTCTGATGGACCACCAATACTTGAAGATGAAATAATAGATGCCATCAAACACATGAAGAAAGGAAAAGCGACTGGGCCTGATAATATAACAATAGAAGAAATAGAGGCACTAGAGGAGACAGGAATAAAAATAATATACACGTCTCTAAATGACATTTACAACAGTGGTTATAATCCCAGTGACTTGCTTATATCCATGTTTATATCAATACTAAAGAAACCAGGTGCAAAGGAATGTTATTACCACCGGACTATCAGCCTCTCATGTCACATAAAGAAGCTACTTCTGAGAATCATTATGAGAACAACAAGGAAAAGATACAAACGGAAATAACAGATCAACAGTTCGGATTTGTTGAAGGAAAGGAAACACACAATGCCATTTATGCTTTACGAACACTAACAGAAAGAGCTTTAGAAGTACAGAAAGATCTCTACTTATGCTTCATTGATTACACCAAGGCATTCGACAAAGTGAAACATGATGAAATTATTAAAATGTCTGAAGACATCATTATAGACGGCAAAGACCTGAGGATTGTAAAACATCTATACTGGCAGCAAGAAGTATCAATTCGAGTTGAAACTATTTTAGAAAATATCAACCTATAAAACAAAGGATGCCACAAGGATGTGTACTATCTTTAGACCTTTTTTATCTGTATAGCGAGAATATTCTAAGAACGATCATTACAGAACCAGGCATAAAAATTGGAGGATATAATATTAACAACTTTCGGTATGCTGACGACACAGTACTGATAGCTGAGAACCAACAAGATCTGCAAAATCTCTTGGATAAAGTTGCCAAAGAAAGTGAACAGAAAGGCCTTACTTTGAACATCAAAAAGATATAGACTATGGTTATATCTAAGAAACAGAATCCACCAGCATGCAGTATAAAATTAAAAGGAACTGTTCTAAAGCAGGTGCTGAAATTCAAATACCTTGGAGCAGTAATAACTTCAGATGGGAAATGCAAAACAGAAATTAGGAACAGAATAGGCCAAGCAAAGACTGCATTTCAGAGAATGAGAAACATATTGACCAACACATCCTTATCAATGAATGTTAGAAAACGAGTCCTAAAATGCTATATTGAACCTATCTTATTATATGGAAGTGAATCATGGAAAATAGGCAAGTCTGCACAAAAATCATTGGAAGCAGCAGAAATGTGGTTTATTAGAAGAATGTTGTGAATTCCCTCATACAATTCACACACAATCATTAGGAACGGTGCCATTTCCTCGAGTTTGTCCCTGCCCTAGAGCTGTCCCAAGAAAGGGTCGCACTGTCCCAGTCTCATAGATCACACATACAATCATTAGGAACGGTGCCATTTCCTCGAGTTTGTCCCTGCCCTAGAGCTGTCCCAAGAAAGGGTCGCACTGTCCCAGTCTCATAGATCACACATACAATCATTAGAAACGGTGCCATTTCCTCGAGTTTGTCCCTGCCCTAGAGCTGTCCCAAGAAAGGGTCGCACTGTCCCAGTCTCATAGATCACACATACAATCATTAGGAACGGTGCCATTTCCTCGAGTTTGTCCCTGCCCTAGAGCTGTCCCAAGAAAGGGTCGCACTGTCCCAGTCTCATAGATCACACATACAATCATTAGAAATAGCATCTGCCTCACAGTGAAACCCCCAGCCTGTTAGAAAATAAGAACAATTGTTCCCTCACTCACACAGAAAGCGCCGATGACAGATGTCATCCATCATTCCCGCCCAGAAATGACACGCCCTTCCAAACCGCCATTTCACACTTTGTGCCACGTCGCTTTATTATTCAATCAGTTAAAACACTTGAAAGTTATATGATCAGTTTATTCAGTGTCTTTCATTACTATTAATCTGACAACTGCACAAACAGAGAAAGCCACGTGGCTAAAGACGCCCCGAAGGAGGCGTGGCTATTGATTGATTACAACCACGCAATTCTGAGTTATTATATAAACTGGAGCTTGTCAGTCATTACATGCCAAGCAAACAAGCAAAGCGAACAGACAACGTCGACTTGTCAAGACAGTGAGTGAATTTACTGTGTAAAAGTTGTTCTTGCTGACTCAAAGTACAAACATTTTGCTGGTAAACCCTAACAGGGCATACTTTGTAGCACGTCAGTTTTATAGGCTAAATAAGTTCTGTCCATGTGTCGCAGTGATATTCAATTCTAAAACTTCTAAATTGTGTAATGTTTCCGAAAGTTTTTCTAACCCTGTGTTAACGGATGCAGAATTTCTTTTTCTTTCATTCCTTGATGTACATTAAGTATTTCAATTATTAAGTCATTATTTAATTTTAGTCTTAATTCTCGATATTTGCCTGAGATTTGTATTTTAGAAACACTTTTCTTTTGTTTTTATTCTCATACTGAAAGGAAAAAAATCTCCCACATTCAATAATTTGTAGAACAGCCTGTTAGACAAATCTTGACTTGTCTTTTTTTTTTCTTTTGCTTTTCCAATCCTAAACTAATCGGGCAGCAACTCTGTACATTAAGATAAACAAAGAGAAGAATCTTAAACTAATCGGGCAGCAACTCTGTACATTAATATAAACAAAGAGAAGAATCTTAAACTAATCAGGCAGCAACTCTGTACATTAAGATAAACAAAGAGAAGAATCTTAAACTAATCGGGCAGCAACTCTGTACATTAATATAAACAAAGAGAAGAATCTTAAACTAATCAGGCAGCAACTCTGTACATTAAGATAAACAAAGAGAAGAATCTTAAACTAATCAGGCAGCAACTCTGTACATTAAGATAAACAAAGAGAAGAATCTTAAACTAATCAGGCAGCAACTCTGTTCATTAAGATAAACAAAGAGAAGAATGTTAATGAAACGTCTCTTTGTTGCTTCTTATTTTCCACGTGGCGAGGTCCTTCTAGTCTAACTCATTCCCTCCTGAAAGTTTATATAGAAAGGTCATGAAATAGTACAAACATTTTTGCTTTTTTGTCAGTAAAAGTTGCCATGTGTGAAAATAACACAGCACTTCCATTTAAAAATCACATCGTGCTCTGTCACATCGTGCTCTGTCACATCGTACCCTGTCACATCGT
Source organism: Achatina immaculata (assembly GCA_009760885.1). Taxonomy (NCBI): domain Eukaryota; kingdom Metazoa; phylum Mollusca; class Gastropoda; order Stylommatophora; family Achatinidae; genus Lissachatina; species Lissachatina immaculata. The sequence continues at coordinate 33,466,734 of CM019700.1, forward strand.
GCTCTGTCACATCGTACCCTGTCACATAGTACCCTGTCACATCGTACCCTGTCACATCGTGCTCTGTCACATCGTGCTCTGTCACATAGTACCCTGTCACATCGTACCCTGTCACATCGTACCCTGTCACATCATGCTCTGTCACATCGTACCCTGTCACATAGTACCCTGTCACATCGTGCTATGTCACATCATGCCCTGTCACATCGTACCCTATCACATCGTGCTATGTCACATCGTGGTATGTCACATCGTACCCTGTCGCATTGTGCTCTGTCACATCGTGCTCTGTCACATTGTGTTCTGTCACATTGTGTTCTGTCACACTGTGTTCTGTCACATTGTGCTCTGTCACATCTTGCTCTGTCACATCGTGTTTGTCACATCGTGCTGCTCTGTGATGTAATAATCTCAGAGTCAGATGTTGATGCACTGATTGTGCTCTGTCACATCGTACTCTGTCACATTGTGCTCTGTCACATCGTGCTCTGTCACATCGTACTCTGTCACATTGTGTTCTGTCACATTGTGTTCTGTCACATTGTGTTTTGTCACATCGTGCTCTGTCACATCTTGTTCTGTCACAACGTGTTTGTCACATCGTGCTGCTCTGTGATGTAATAATCTCAGAGTCAGATGTTGGTGCACTGATCGTGCTCTGTCACATCTTACTCTGTCACATCTTACTCTGTCACATCGTGCTGCTCTGTCATGGAATGATCTCAGAGTCAGATGTTGGTGCACTGATCGTGCTCTGTCACATCTTACTCTGTCACATCTTACTCTGTCACATCGTGCTGCTCTGTCATGGAATGATCTCAGAGTCTGATGTTGGTGCACTGATCGTACTCTGTCATATCGTACTCTGTCACAATGTACTCTGTCACACCGTGCTGCGATGTGATAGAATGATCACACAGTCAGACACAGCCAGGAAACACAAACAGTTGACTGTACGTGTTCAGACTATGCGGTTGTACCAAAGAGTTTGTCAATTGTTTTCTGGAAACAGATTTTTAGAAATAGTTTTAGAATAGTTTTTTTCTCGCCAAGTCAATTGCACCAAAAAGTTTTTAATGTGGAACAATTTATTGAGCGCATCCACTAAAGGTCAACACTCGAGAAAGGACCTCTGGGAAAATTGTTATATTCAGGAATTATTACTATTATTATTGTACTACTACAGCAGGGGTTATGAAACTCGGCAAGCGAACCACACGCCACGCACTGATATATAATAGCATTCATGTGAATGTAGATTTTATCTTCTTTCCCTGTTTCTTTGTCCTGTATGTTGTTGCATGGTTAAGGTGCAAACAGAAATGTCACAACTGTTTGCTCGTTAATAAAACTGTTCTTTTTTCCTGATTGATAACATTTTTTTAAAGGGCAGCTTTACCTGATTCGTGTATGTAACATTCAGTTTTATATACACTTATATACTAATTTTTCGTGTCTGACATAGAATGTGCATATACATATACAATTATCAGGAAAGTAGAAACATACAAATATCTAGGCACAACCTTCAATCGAAGCAACATGGTAAGCGGGGGAATTAAAAGCAGAGTACAGATATGGAACAAAATATGCTTAGTCTTGCAATACCTGTTAAAATCCACAATCTTGTCCCAAAACAGCAAAATAACAATCTACAATCAAATACAATCCAGCTGAATGAACACATGTGTACACAGATGGGTGTGCAGAAAAAGCAGTAAAAAATGGAGGTCGGGGCGTTTACATAAGATACACAGATGGGAGATAAACCAAAAAAGCCTTCAGGATGGGAAAGATTTCCTCCAACTACAGAGCAGAAACAATAGCCCTCTTTGAAGCCCTCCAAACACATAAAACAGAAAACCAGAACATCTCTGATAGATGTAAGAGCTTATAGGGGTGTAGATATTAACAATGATCACAATCTGTGTATAGGGAAAATAAAACTAAAACTGAAAAACCAACACAAGCAAGCAATACTCAGAAAGATAAACAGTCAAAGTCTACAGGATGAAAATACTAAGAGTAATTTTAATCTAGAACTTACCAAACAGTTCGATGCATTCAATGAGATAGAGGAGACAGATATAGATGACTTATGGCATTCTTACAGCACAGCTATAATTACAGCAGCTAAAACAAGTGCTGGACAACAAACAACAAATAGAAAAGCAAGGATATCAGATAACACATGGAAATCCATACATGAAAGACGGGCAGTCAAATTAGCCATGTTGAATGTAAAAATAGATCTTGAAAGAGATTTGGTTAAAGCAACATACAAAACCTAGACAAGAAAGTAAAAAGTTCAGCTAGAAGGGATAAAAGAGATTACATGGACATTATGGCGAAAGAAGGGGAGAAGGCATCAAAAATAGAAGACAGCAAAACTCTATATAAACATAAATAAGAGGCTAAAAAAAACTCTATATAAACATAAATAAGAGGCTAAAAAAACTCTATATAAACATAAATAAGAGGCTAAAAAAAACTCTATATAAACATAAATAAGAGGCTAAAAAAAACTCTATATAAACATAATAAGAGGCTAAAAAAAACTCTATATAAACATAAATAAGAGCTAACAAAAAACTCTATAAACATAAATAAGAGGCTAACAAAAAACTCTATAAACATAAATAAGAGGCTAAAAAAAACTCTATATAACATAAATAAGAGGCTAAAAAAAACTCTATATAAACATAAATAAGAGGCTAAAAAAAACTCTATATAAACATAAATAAGAGGCTAAAAAAAACTCTATATAAACATAAATAAGAGGCTAACAAAAAACTCTATATAAACATAAATAAGAGGCTAACAAAAAACTCTATATAAACATAAATAAGAGGCTAACAGGTAGGTATTATAGCATCCAAAGAAGGACCAATCCTTAGTAAAACTGGCACACTTTTAACATCAAGTAAAGACCAAAAACAAGGATGAGCCGAACACTTCCAAGAATTACTTAATCGACCACATTCAAAAGAACTGATAGACCTTGGAACTGATTTACCATGTAAACCTAGATGAAATCACATTGCATGAAACTGAAACATCAGTGAATCTAATGGCTAACAACAAAGCTGCAGGTGAAGAGGAAATAATAGCCGAAATGTTAAAAGCTATTAACATTGACAACATGAATCAACTACAGAGAATTTTCAATAAAGTTTGGAAAGAATAAAAAATTCCTTCTAAATGGAAAAAAAGAATCATTGCTAAAATGCCGAAAAAATGCAACCTTAGCGATTGCAACAGCAGGAGAGGAGTAACCTTACTATCAGTTGTGTGAAAAGTATTTTGCAAAGTTATTCTGAATAGAATTCAAGATATAGTGGATGCTGCAATGAGAGAAGAACAGGCAGGATTTTGAAAAGGGAGAAGATGTCTCGATCAGATCTTTACTCTAAGAATAATACTTCTAGAACATATTGAAAAGCAAAGACCATTAATCCTGAACTTCATTGACTTTAAAAAGGCATTTTGTAGCATACACAAAGATTCATTATGGAGGATTTTAAGAATATATGGAATACCATCTAAAATTGTCAATATCATTAGAGACATCTACAATGGATATGTTTGTGCAGTCAATACAGATCTAAAATTGTCAACATCATTAGAGACATCTACAATGGATATGTTTGTGCAGTCAGTACAGACAAAGGAATGAGTGGATGGTTCCAGATTGAAACAGGCGTGAAGCAAGGATGTATATTATCTTCCTTGATTATTGGAATTGCCATAGACTTCATAATGAAAAAATGTTGCAACGGTAAAACGGGCATTGATTGGATACGTGAGGCCCAACTGGAAGATCTTAATTTTGCAGATGACATAACTCTTATCATTGACGATATGAAATCCATCATCATCATCATCATCATCATCATCATCACCATCATCAGGTGCCGTGCCGACTGGGAACCCGTAAACAGTCGTATATTAAGAGCACGAATCCAAATAAGACACGGAAGAATGACAATCATACAATGCAATGCACCCACGAACGATGCAGATGTCGAAATAAAGGATACTTTCTATCGACAACTCATTAGCAAAGCTCATAAACACGATATCTTAGTTGCCATGGGAGATTTTAACGCCAAGGTAGGAAAAGACAATACCGACATAAAAAAAGTTATGGGGAAAGAAGGGATTGATACGGTAAATCAGAATGGAGAAAGATTCATTGAATTACGTATAACTGAGGGCATGGTCATTGGAGGAACAGTATTTCCACACAAAGAGATACATACAACAACATGGATATCTCCAGATGATAGTACCAGAAATCAGATAGATCATTTTTGTATTAGAAAGACATTCAGAACATCTCTGATAGATGTAAGAGCTTATAGGGGTGTAGATATTAACAATGATCACAATCTGTGTATAGGGAAAATAAAACTAAAACTGAAAAACCAACACAAGCAAGTAATACTCAGAAAGATAAACAGTCAAAGTCTACAGGATGAAAATACTAAGAGTAATTTTAATCTAGAACTTACCAAACAGTTCGATGCATTCAATGAGATAGAGGAGACAGATATAGATGACTTATGGCATTCTTACAGCACAGCTATAATTACAGCAGTTAAAACAAGTGCTGGACAGCAAACAACAAGTAGAAAAGCAAGGATATCAGATAACACATGGAAATATATACATGAAAGACGGGCAGTCAAATTAGCCATGTTGAATGTAAAAATAGATCTTGAAAGAGATTTGGCAAAAGCAACATACAAAACCTAGACAATAAAGTATAAAGCTCAGCTAGAAGGGATAAAAGAGATTACATGGACTATATGGCGAAAGAAGGGGAGAAGGCATCAAAAATAGGAGACAGCAAAACTCTATATAAACATAAATAAGAGACTAACAGGTGGGTATTATTGCATCCAAAGAAAGACCAATCTTAGTAAAACTGGCACACTTTTAACATGAAGTAAAGACCAAAAACAAGGATGAGCCGAACACTTCCAAGAATTACTTAATCGACCACATCCAAAAGAACTGATAGACCTTGGAACTGATTTACCATGTAAACCTAGATGAAATTACATTGCATGAAATTGAAACATCAGTGAATCTAATGGCTAACAACAAAGCTGCAGGTGAAGAGGAGATAATACCCGAAATGTTAAAAGTTATTAACATTGACAACATGTATCAACTACAGAGAATTTTCAATAAAGTTTTGAAAGAATAAAAAATTCCTTCTAAATGGAAAAAAAGAATCATTGTTAAAATGCCTAAAACATGCAACCTTAGCGATTGCAACAGCTGGAGAGGAGTAACCTTACCATCAGTTGTGTGAAAAGTATTTTGCAAAGTTATTCTGAATAGAATTCAAGATATAGTGGATGCTGCAATGAGAGAAGAACAGGCAGGATTTTGAAAAGGGAGAAGATGTCTCGATCAGATCTTTACTCTAAGAATAATACTTCTAGAACATATTGAAAAGCAAAGACCATTAATCCTGAACTTCATAGACTTTAAAAAGGCATTTTGTAGCATACACAAAGATTCATTATGGAGGATTTTAAGAATATATGGAATACCATCTAAAATTGTCAACATCATTAGAGACATCTACAATGGATATGTTTGTGCAGTCAATACAGATCTAAAATTGTCAACATCATTAGAGACATCTACAATGGATATGTTTGTGCAGTCAGTACAGACAAAGGAATGAGTGGATGGTTCCAGATTGAAACAGGCGTGAAGCAAGGATGTATATTATCTTCCTTGATTATTGGAATTGCCATAGACTTCATAATGAAAAAATGTTGCAACGGTAAAACGGGCATTGATTGGATACGTGAGGCCCAACTGGAAGATCTTAATTTTGCAGATGACATAACTCTTATCATTGACGATATGAAATCCATCATCATCATCATCATCATCATCATCATCACCATCATCAGGTGCCGTGCCGACTGGCGTTGGCTATTATTCTTCTCCAGAGTACACGATCCTTCATGCAGGCCTTCAGCTCAGTTGGTGATCTCCTCTCACACCATCCCGTCAGACTGTCCAGTATCATTTCTCTTGGTCTTCCTCTTGATCTTCTTCCTTCTATTTTTCCTGTTGTTATAATATTTTCAATGCCCCCTCTTCTCATTGCATGTCCTATGAAAGTACATTGTCTCTCTCTTATCTTTTTGACAAGGGTTTTGTCTCTCCAGCTCTTCTCATACATTCTCTATTAGTTATTTTTGCTGTCCATTAAATTCGCAACATTCTTCTAATAAATCACATTTCTGCTGCTTCCAATGATTTTTGTGCAGACTTGCCTATTGTCCATGATTCGCTTCCATATAACAAGATAGGTTCAATATAGCATTTTAGGACTCGTTTTCTATCATTCATTGATAAGGATGTGTTGCATAATGTTACTCATTCTCTGAAATGCAGTCTTTGCTTGGCCTATTCTGTTCCTAATTTCTGTTCTGCATTTCCCATCTGAAGTTATTACTGCTCCAAGGTATTTGAATTTTTGCACCTGATTTAGGTTATCTTCGTTTAATTTTATACTGCATGTTGGTGGATTCTGTTTCTTACATATACCCATAGTCTATGTCTTTTTGATGTTCAAAGTAAGGCCTTTCTATTCACTTTCTTTGGCCATTTTATTAAAGAGATTTTGCAGATATTATTGGTTCTCAACTATCATTACTGTGTCGTCAGCATACCGAAGGTTGTTAATACTGTATCCTGCAATTTTTATGCCTGGTTCTGTGATGATCGTTCTTAGAATATTCTCACTTTACAGAGAAAAAAAGGTCTGGGGATAGTACACATCCTTGTCGCACCCCTTGTTTTATAGGTTGATATTTTCCAATCCTATTTTCAACTGAAGAAGGCTGGCTAGTGAAGAGGATTAAAGAGAGAAAACTTAAATATTTTGGACACATTAAACGTCATGATAATTTAGAGAAGACCGTATTGGAAGGATACATAATGGGAAAAAGAAATAGAGGAAGACCGAAACGAAGATGGCTGCAAGACATCGTTGACGATCTGGAAATGGATGCAGCAGCAGCAGGCCATCTCGCTCACAACCGAGAGGCCTACAGGAGTGCTGTTTGGGAGGCAAAGTTCCGCAAGGGACATGCAAAGGAATGAATGATTTTCAACTCGAATTGCTGCTCTTGCTGCCAGTATAGATGTTTTACAATACTCAGGTCTCTGCCGTCTATATTGATGTCTTCAAGCATTTTAATAATTTCACTATGTTTCACCTTGTCAAATGCCTTGGTGTAATCAATGAAGCATAAGAAGATATCTTTCTGTACTTCTAAAACTCTTTCTGTTAGTGTTCGTAAAGCATAAATGGCATTGTGTGTTTCCTTTCCTTCAACAAATCCAAACTGCTATTTTCATTTTTTATCTTTTTCCTTGTTCTTCTCATAATGATTCTCAGAAGTAGCTTTGTTATGTGACATGAGAGGCTGATAGTCCAGTGGTCGTCACATTTCTTTGCACCTGGTTTCTTTGGTAGTGCTATAAACGTGGATTTAATCAGGCCACTGGGATTATAACCACTGCTGTAAATGTCGTTCAGTAACTTGGTTATTATTTTTATTCCTGTCTCCTCTAGTGCCTCTATTTCTTCTATTGTTATATTATCAGGCTCAGTCGCTTTTCCTTTCTTCATGTGTTTGATGGCATCTATTATTTCATCTTCAGGTATTGTTGGTCCATCACAGTTTTCAGTATCTGGTGTTAATTCAGGTCTTTCTCCTCCATATAGCTCACCGATGTACTCTGTCCACTTGTCCACAATGTCTCCTTTTCCCATTAACATTTTACCTGCTTTCGATTTCAGGCATCCTGTGGTATATTTTGTTTTCCTGCCTGTGAGTTCACAAATTCGTTTGTGCATGTTGTCTTTATTATGAGAGTCCTCTATCTGTCTGCACTGTTCATTTAACCACACTTCTTTTGCTTCTCTGCATTTGCGTTTTATTTCTTTATGTATCTTGCTATATTTGTTCTCGTTATTTTTACTCCTCCTCCTCTTGTCCATCAATCCTAAGATGTCGTCTGTCATCCATTTACTTTTTAGAGGTTTCTTTTTTAGTGGTATTATCTCCTTAACAGTTTGGTGGATAGAATCTCCTTACATTGCCCATTGTTCATCTATACTATTTATCTTTGCTATTGCATTGCATCTATTTGTTATAATAACTTTGTATTGTTCTGGCAGTTCTTGGTCATTTGTAAGGAGTTCTATATTCAGTTTGATGTTTTTCACTTTTCTGCCTGCTTTCTTTAGCTTTATTCTAGTTTTTCCACAGAGTGGGTCATGGTCATTATTGCAGTCAGCTCCTGGAATGGTTTTTGTTGTCAGTAATGCATTGCGGAATCGTTTGTTGATTACTATGTAGTCTATTTGGTTAAAGGTCTTTTTGTCTGGGCTGCACCACGTTGCCAGTCTTCGAGGATGTTGTTTAAACCAGGTGTTTCCTACAACCATGCTGTGTATTCTTGCCCATTCAATTAATTTATAACCTCTGTCATTCCTCTTCCACAGTCCATAGTCACTAACGATGTCTGAAGTTCTTTCTTTACCAACTTTGGCATTAAAATCTCCCATGACTATGGTAACTTCATGTGACTTTGTGTGTTTTAGTGCTGTCTCTATGTCATTATAAAATAGCTGTAAATCTTCTTCAGAACTTTCAGATGTTGGAGCGTACACTTGTATTATATTTATGTTTATTGGTTGTCCTTTCAGCTGGGCTAGCAGGACTCGGTCCGAGATGTTCAAATATCCTAAAATTGTCCTTGCCGTTTGTTCATCAAATATAATTCCTACTCCTCGTTCATGTTTCTCACTTTCTGAATATATTATTGTATATTTATCAGAGTTTAACTTCCCTGCACCTGTCCATCTAACTTCACTCATTCCTAATATGTTGATCTTCATCCTTTCCATTTCCCTCTTTACATTTTCTAATTTTCCAGCCTGGAATAAAGTTCTAACAATCCATGTTGCTATTTTGAACTTGTTAGTTTTGCCACCAGTAGCTTGATGACGATCTGGCCTCACCTGTGGCTCGTGAGCTGCCCTACCGGACGAGGCTGTTCCAAAGGAACATCCTTTAACGTCGTTCATGACAAATCTATTACTCTGAATAAGCATAATTGTTCTTGGGAGCTACAACAGTGGTTTCCCGTTGCCTTCTGTCGGTTTGTATAAGATCTCTCCGCTAGCATTTCGATTCCCTGTCCTACCCGCAAGGCAGCTGGAGCGAGAGGTTTTAAGGCGCCTCTTACTCGGCAGGTATTCCCTTCACTGAGCACCTGAGGCACTTTATAGAAGTAGTAGAGCCACCTGCTACCCCACCTCGCTCTCTGAGTCTACCGCCAGTTGGTCCGCGTCTGCATATTTGGATAACTCCTTATTCACAGGAACCTCCATATCTGAAAATCTTTCACCATCAGCCACCTGTGACGCGCTGGGTTGGAGATGGTCGCCCCAGCTTTACACCAGGTGAAATCAATGCAAGTAAAAACAAATATCCTGTCTTCAATTGCTAGTAAAAATATGACTTTAAATTAACAATGATAAAACAAAAATAATGAAGGTTCTCATTAACGACGATTAACAAGTATACGTAGAAGGAACTGCTGTTGAAGAAGTAAACCTGTTTGCATATCTCGGCAGCTATATGGACCACAATGGTGACATCAGAAAAGAAGTTATCCAAGTATCCCCAAACAAGCTATCAAGTGAAACACAACAGGCCGAAGAAAAAGAGGTCGACCATGTGAAACTCTAAGAGGACATTGTTAAGAGAAGCCAATTCATTGGGCATAACATCCCTTTTATGAGAAAAACTCGCCAAAGACAGGACATCATGGCGAACTACCATGCGGGTCCTATGTGACATTTTTACGGCACGGGAAGTGTGTAAGATGTAAGGTATATTTTAGTATTTAAATGCTAATTTTAATGCTAGATTTTAGATATGGGATGAAATAAATGTCTTATTATCAAGACTAACAGAGAAATTTTGAAGCAGAAAAAATAGTAATACAAACCGATGTCAACAATGAATACATTATTTTACATACATGTGTTTCATTTTTATAACAAAATATATCTGTAACAATAAAAATGTGTGTATAATATCTGTCCTGCCTTTTGGCTCTCACGTTTCCCAAGCTTACCGTATGGGGCACTTGTCATAAGCTAGTTTGGCCATCCCTGTACAATACTAAAGTTTCCGAAGCTTATCGTATGGGACACGTATCATAAGCTAGTCTGGCCATCCTTGTACAATACTAAAGTTTCCGAAGCTTATCGTATGGGACACGTATCATAAGCTAGTCTGGCCATCCCTGTACAATACTAAAGTTTCCGAAGCTTATCGTATGGGACACTTATCATAAGCTAGTCTGGCCATCCCTGTACAATACTGTTTAGCTCTTTTTATTTTTCGAAGAACACGGCGTTGAAACTTCATTTTGTCACTTTTTTTTTCATTTTTGTACAATATGGCAATACAATCCCATATTCGATTTCTAGCTTTCTTGACTATTTCTTAGCACTAAACTATTTTACGAAGATGGGGTCGCTGGCTCCAAGTTCTAACGCCCCCCCCCAACTGGAGGACCAGGTTACTAGTGTCGTCTGACTCCCTACTCGCGCAGACCTTCCCAGCTAGGTTCAACCTGCCACGAGGAGAACTCCCCTTGGTACAGCTCTGGTTAGACTACGCAACCTGTCACAAGGAGAACTCCCCTTGGTACAGCTCTGGTTAGACTACGCAACCTGTCACGAGGAGAACTCCCCTTGGTACAGCTCTGGTTAGACTACGCAACCTGTCACGAGGAGAACTCCCCTTGGTACAGCTCTGGTTAGACTACGCAACCTGTCACGAGGAGAACTCCCCTTGGTACAGCTCTGGTTAGACTACGCAACCTGCCACGAGGAGAACTCCCCTTGGTACAGCTCTGGTTAGACTACGCAACCTGGCACGAGTAAGACTCTCCTTGGTACAGCTCTGGTTAGACTACGCAACCTGGCACGAGTAAGACTCTACTTGGTACAGCTCTGGTTAGACTACGCAAGCTGGCACGCTACAACAAGACACCGGCACCACGTGGTATAGAAATACAGAAACATAAGTAAACTATGCATACAGAAAAAAGAAAACATGGTGTTATATAAAGAAAGGATATCATAACTATTCCAAATAAGAACAAGCCAGAAGCAAAGTGATGTCTTGACCCCAGCGATGTTCAGTCTGTACTTTGGGAAAAAATAATAAAGAAGGAAAAGAAATAATTACAAGAGGAGAATATTATGGCATGCACGAGATATACATATTGTAGAATAAACTTGAAAAGAGACCACAGAAATCTTCAAACATCTCATAGAACAAGCATAAAATGTTATGCCAACGACAAATTATCAGAGAACCGAATACCCAAGTATAGCAAGACCAAAAGAAATGTCAAACAAGAAAATCATATCCCAGTGGAAGGTCAGTCAGTCAGTCATTTGCATGTCCTTTGCGGAACTTTGCCTCCCTAACAACTCTCCTGTAGGCCTCTCGGTTGTAAGCAAGATGCCCTGCTGCTGATGCATCATTTGCAGACCATCAAAGATGTATTGCAGCCATCTTCACCTTGGTCTTTCTCTCTTTCTTTTTCTCATTATGTACCCTTCCAAGACGGTCTTCTCTAAATTATAATGACATTTAATGTGTCCAAGATATTTAAGTTTTCTTTGTTTAATCCTCTTTACCAGCCAGCCTTCTCCAATATTAAGTTCTTGTAGTATGGGTATATTTTTTTCTTTTTTGTGTCCATGCTGTGTCCAGTAGGAGGTATAATGATTAATAGGACAGATTCATAAAAATACTTTGGGGCATTATTGAATAGCTCCAACATTGTAAGAGATGACATTAGTGCAGGATACAAGCTGGAAACAACACTTATTTTACCCTTAGACACTTGTTAAATCAAACATCTTTTCTCTCTGCATCAAACTAAATATATACAAGACGCGGAGCACTACAGACCAAGATGAAAGACAATTACACATGTTTGAAAATAGAATCTTGAAAAGAACTTTATGCCCATTAGAGGTCCTATATGACAATAAGAGAAAATAGAAACAACAAAGAAATTCACACGCTATTCCAATCTTCACTCATAACTACTCGTACCACCATGAAAAATAACAGGTGAAATGATTCGGACACTTGGAGAGGATGGGATAAGAGTAGACAGGCAAACTGAGCTCATACAGAAGTAAGAAACGAAGATAAACCAAGACACAGACACTTTCTATTCAAGTTTTATTTAATAATGTTTTGTTTTATTTACTACCTAAGTCTTATTGTTAATCTTTCCTCTGTACTTACTGCATTCCTTAACTGTGTATTGTGCTTGATGATGTGTGGACTCAGCGCTTAAAGCAAATTATCCACTTAAAGGGCACAAGCAATATTTAAAATAGACAGTATGACACCATAGATAAACAACTCCCAAGATTAACTACTTGAGATAAACCTCCATATATATATGCAGGAAACTCTCTACTGTAGAGAGCGGAACAACAACACAACTCCTTCAGATCATCAGAAGAAGTACCCCCCCCTCAGAAAAGTGTTTCGGCCCTATTAAACTCCTGACACTCTAAGGGGGTGGGCCCCTCTGGGTCATGACTCCCAGAGGTCTTCTGAGTTGTTGCTTTTTTGTTTTCCTTTTCCCGGTCCCGGGATTGAACCCATGGTCTTCCAGTTGGCACTGCACTTTTAAAGTGCGTCTTTAGCGATTTAGCTACGGAGGACTGGTATTGGTTGTGGCAAATGAATTTACTTATGTTCCCAATGCTTGTTTCGCATACTCCACAGCCAGCATGAGGCCTTTTCTGCTGTTTCTGAAAGGCTTCTCAATGCCCTTGCTCTTGCTTGTCCCTTTATGTCCAGGTGCTTACATAGGTCATATGCTGATGTTGCTACGAATCCTCATGCTCCCACTTCTACAGCTATCACTTTTGCCCTGACTCCTGCCCCCTGCCTCAGTTGCTTGACCAGATCATTGTACTTCTCCAATTTGAATAAATGCTGCTCCTCTATTCTAGTTTCGTACGGGACCGTAAGCTCGATCATTATTAATTCCTGTTTTTCTGTGGAGTACACTACAATGTCCGGTCACATTCCTGTGTTCTTGATGGCAGTCGAGTATTCTCTTCTTTCTAGAAGATCCGCTATCACATCCCAGTCATTTGTACCTCTAGCAAGGATGGAAAGGAATGTCCCTGATTTCAATATTCGATGTCGTACCATCGCCTATATTTAGGATGGACCTCAACTCTTTTTCTGTTATTTGCTTTATCTTTTGCCCTGTCTACGATGGCTACTAGTTCCTGCAGCACTCTGTTGTGCCGCCAGGTGTACCGCCCTAGTCTCAAAGACACTCTACATGCTGACAGCACATGTTCCAGTGTTTGTCTTTCGTTGCATAGAGGGCACTTTACATCTTCTGATCAACCCCTATTTATAGGTTGGAGCCTGTAGGCAGAAGGTCATAGGTAGCTCTGATAATGAAGCTGAGCCTCAAGGCTGCCATTTTTCCAGATGTCATTCCATGCCAGTGATCTCTGCAGGACTTCCTCCCATTTTGTCCATTGCCCTTGTTGTGATTGTTTGACTGCCATCTGGACCCGCTTGTCATCCAAGAAATATATATATATCTTCTGCTTTCGATGTTATTGGTGACTTCAAATCCTGATCCTTGTCGACATGGCAAAGCCCGTAGTACTTTCCAGATCCTGATAGGAACCTCACAGATTTTGCCCCAAGCTTGTGTCCTCTGGCATGTCTCACGCCTCAAGTCTGCATGGTTTGGGCACTTTTGTAGGATATGTTCTGGAGTCTGGACACCACTGCCACATGGACACTCGTCTGTGTGAGATATTTTGAGTCAGTTCTTGTGGTTGGTTGTTTTGAGGCGTGGGATTCATCCCTTTTCCTTCCAGCTGGAGAAAGGCCTTAACGAAGCCATGTCGAGAGACCGGGTTGTATCAAGAGCATTCTTAACCTCGTAAGTGCGTGTAAGAAATCTCTAGTCAGAAAACAATTCTAATACCCATTCAAATGTACAGGAATCAGTTTACTGTTAGTATATTCAATCGAGGGTGTGTTTAGTTTATGTTTACACATTTTATATATTTCAAAAACAGTGCAATGAAATTAATCATATATAAAATTGTTTCTGTAATAATCTGTTCATATCTTTATTCCTATTACAGAATAAAACTACGTTTCATGTTACCTGTTTCTTTTTTTTGTGTGTCCTAATTTTCAGTTGAAAAAACATGGATTCCAAAAGCTTTATTAAGACTTCAAGAATGATTATGTTGGCCGTTTGTTTGTCTATGCTCATTTGGTGCCTTCATGCCGCGTCACTTTCGATAGAAGAGAAAAACTGGGATCTTGACAGCGCTGATGATACGTCTGTGGCGTCTCTGACCCTTGCTCGGAAGCGTCGAGATCGTAAGTTGTGTTACTTCTTTTCATTGAGTTATATCGTACGGATCTCAGATTTAACTTTTACATGGCTGACAGAAAATAAAGAAGCTTAATGAAGAAATGGCAGTATTATAACATCTGTGCAGAAGACAAATTTCTTAGCATCTGTGAAATCCCAACTACTGGACGTCAAAATTTAAATTAATTAAGATACTTTCTATTACACGTAATTTATTAAGAGGCATTTATGGCAAAATAATTTGAAACATAAATGTCCCAATGTCTTCTTTCATAGATATTCTACAGTGAATGGTGTATTATATCGATAATAGACTTGATATTCAATGTAGTGTTTTGGGATTGTTTATATATATATATAATATATATATATATATATATATATATATAGTTTCAGAATAAGAGAGACAATCTTTATGTATAGACAAGGGTATTTGTAGCTCTTGTGGAATTTTCCTTTCTTTAACTTCCGGAATAGAGGTCGTTTGATACGGTTACAGATCACGTGAGGCAAGAAGCTCGTGGAAAGTTGAAATATGGGGAAGGCAATTGAAGGGCAAGCAATCTAGGTTTGAACGTGAACCTGACAGGATGGATTTCTCTCGTGGAGATGGATGGCTTTTAATTGCTATTGGAGTTTTTTTGGAAGGTATGAAAGGACTTGCCATATGGCAGGGCAACATGCCGCCAGTCTGCATTTCATCACCATTTTCACTGCCACCAAGTCCATCAAATAAACCTCATATCAAAGTTTCACCTTGGACTGTCTTGGGTTTCCATATCTGCTGTGCCAACTCAGGTTAGAAAAAAATCTGGGAGTGAAGCAGATGTCTGGGGACGGTGAACAGCTACTTCAGATCTACACTCCATTCAGAAAAAAAACTAGTCCAAGATAATATTTAGTAGTACCAACAGGTGTTCTACCATTTAATCCATTCCATCCAGTGTGCCTCGCCATGAGTCTCTATTCTCTGCAAGCTTCTCCAGTGTTCCTCGATTTGAGTTTTTATTTTCGGCAAGTTTCTCCAGTGTGCCTCGCATGATCTCTATTCTCTGCAACCTTCTCCAGTGTGCCTCGCATGATCTCTATTCTCTGCAACCTTCTCCAGTGTGCCTCGCATGATCTCTATTCTCTGCAGTATTCTCCATTGTGCCTCGCTATAAGTCTCTATTCTCTGTAAGATTTTCTATTGTGCCTTGTTATGAGTCTCTATTATTAGCATTTTTATCCTTTTTACCTCGCCTTGATCTCTATTCTCTGCAAGATTCTCCATTGTGTCTGGCTATAAGTCTCTATTCTCTGCAAGCTTCTCCAGTGTGCTTCGACATATCTGTATTCTCTGCACGATTCTTCATTGTGCATCGCTAAGAGTGTCTATTCTCTGCTAGATTCTCCATTTTGCCTAGCTCTTTTCTCTGAAAGATAATACATTGTGACCCACTATGAGTCTCTATTCTCTGCAAGATTCTCCACTGTTCCGGGCGATGAATCGCTATTCTCTGCAAGCTTCTCCAGTGTACCTCGCCATAATCTCTATTCTCTGCAATCTTCTCCAGTGAGCCTCGCTTTCAGTCTCTTTCCTCTGCAAGCTTCTCCAGTGTGCCTCGCCATGATCTCTATTCTCAGCAAAATTCTCCATTGTGCCTAGCTATAAGTCTCTACTCTCTGCAAGATTCTCTACTGTGACTCGCTATGAGTCTCTATTATCTGCGTGATTCTCCATTGTGCCTAGCTATGAGTCTCTATTCTTTGCAAGATTATCCATCGTGCATCGCTATAAGTCTCTATTCTCTGCAAGATTCTCTACTGTGACTCGCTATGAGTCTCTATTATCTGCGTGATTCTCCATTGTGCCTAGCTATGAGTATCTATTCTCTGCAAGATTCTCCAGTTTGCCTCGCTATGAGTCTCTATTCTCTGCAAGATACTTTATTGTGCATCGCTATGCGTTTCTATTCTCTGTAAGATTCTCTATTGTGTCTCGCTATGAATTTCTATTCTCTGCAAGTTTCTCCAGTGTGCCTCGTCTTGAGTATTTACTCTCGCGAAGCTTCTATAACGTGCCATGCAATGAGTCTATATTTTCGGCAATCTTCTACAGTGTGCCCCACCGTGATTTTCTACTGTCGAGAAGCTTCTATAGTGTGTATCACCATGAATATCTATTTTCTGCAAGCTTCTCTAGTGTGCCTCGCCATGAATCTGTATTTTCAGCAAGCTTCTCCTGTGTGTCTCCCATTGAATTTCTATTCTCGAAAAGGTTCTCCAGTGTGCCTCGCCATGAGTCTCTATTCTTTGCAAGCTTCCCTAGTGTTTATCGCCATGAGTTTTTATTCTCGGCAGGTTTCTTCAGTGTTCACCGCCTTGATTATCTATTCTCGGCGAGATTCTCCTTAGTGTCTCGCCATGAGTATCTATTCTTTGCAAGATTCTCTAGTGTGCCTCGCCATGAGTCTCTATTCTCTGTAAGCTGCTACAGTGTGCCTCGACTTGAGTTTTTATTCTCGGCAAGTTCTCCATTGTGCCTCGCATGATCAATATTCTCTGCAAGCTTCTCCAGTGTGCCTCGGTATGAGTCTCTATTCTCTACCAGATTCTCCATTGTGCTTCGCTATGAGTCTCTATTCTCTACAAGATTCTCCATAATGCCTCGCCATGAATCTCTATTCTCTGCAAGATTCTCCATTGTGCCTCGCAATGAGTCTCTATTCTATGCAAGATTTTCCATTGTGCCTAGCTATGAGTCTCTATTCTCTACAAGATTCTCCAGCGTGCTTCGCCTTGAATCTATATTCTCGGCGAGCTTCTATAATGCAGTGAGCTATGTGTCTGTATTTAGGGTAATCTTCTTCAGTGTGCCTCACCGTGAGTTTCTTTTCTCGAGAAGCTTCTATAGTGTGCACCACCATGAATATCTATTCTCTGCACGTTTCTCCAGTGTGCCTCACCATGAGTCTCTCTTCTTTGCAAGATTCCCTAATGCTTCTCGTTATGAGTTTCAATTCTAGGCAGTCTTCTTCAGTGTTCATCGCCTTGATTCTCTATTCTCTGCAAGCTTCCCTAGTGTTTATCACCATGAGTTTCTATTCTCGGCGAGCTTCTCCTTTGTGTCTCGCCATGATCTCTAATCTCTGCAACCTTCTCAAGTGTGCCTCAATTAGAGTTTTTATTTTCGGCAAGCTTCTCCAGTGTGCCACGGTATGAGTTTCTATTCTCTGCAAGCTTCTCCAGTGTGACTCCCCATGATCTCTATTCTCTGTAAGCTTCTAAAATGTGCCTCGATTTGAGTTTTTATTTTCGGCAAGCTTCTCCATTGTGCCTCGATTGATCAATATTCTCTGCAAGCTTATCCAGCGTGCCTCGGTATGAATCTCTATTCTCTGCAAGATTCTCCAGTGTGCCTCGGTATGAGTCTCTATTCTCTGCAAGATTCTCCAGTGTGACTAGCCATAAGTCTCTATTCTTTGCAAGATTCTCCATTGTGCCTCGCTATCAGTCTACCTTCTCTGCAAGATTCTCCATTGTGCCTCGCTATGAGTCTCTATTCTCTACAAGATCTCCATTATGCCACGCTATGAATCTCTATACTCTGCAAGATTCTCTGTTGTGCCTCGCTATGAGTTTCTATTCTCTGCAAACGTCTCCAGTGTGCCTCGCCTTGAGTCTCTATTCTCAGCAAGCTTCTATAATGTGCCAAGCTACGAGTCTGTATTTTCGGCAATCTTCTACAGTATGCCTAACCGTGAGTTTCTATTCTCGAGAAGCTTCAATAGTGTGCATCACCATGAATATCTATTCTCTGAAAGTTTCTCCAGTGTGCCTCACCATGAATCTGTATTTTCAGCAAGCTTCTCCAGTGTGTCTCGAATTGAGTTTCTATTCTCGAGAGGCTTCTCCAGTGTGCCTCGCCATGAGTGAGTTCATCGCTTTGATTTCCTATTCTTGGCGAGCTTCTCCTTTGTCCCTCGCCATGAGTCTCTATTCTCAGGATCTTCTCTAGTATGCCTCGCCATGATCTCTATTATCTGCAAGATTCTTCGTTGTGCCTCGCTATGAGTCTCTATTCTCTGCAAGCTTCTCCAGTGTGCCTCGCCATGATATCTATTCTCTGCAAGCTTCTCCAGTGTGCCTCACCGTGAGTTTCTATTCTCGAGAAGCTTCTCCAGTGCGCCTCACCATGAGTTTCTGTTCAATGTAATTTTCTCCAGTGTGCATCGCCATGACTTTCTATTATCTGCAAGTTTCTCCATTGTGTCTCGCCTTGAGATCGCTATTTTCGGGAAACCTCTCCCTTGTTCCTCTCCATGAGTCTCAATTCTCAGCAAGCTTCTCTGATGTGCCTCGCCATGAGTCTGTATTTTCAGCAAGCTTCTCCAGTGTTCCTCGCCTTGAGGTCTCTATTCTCGGCAAGGTTCTCCAGTGTGATTCGCCCTCAGTCTGTATTCTTTGCAAGCTTGTCAATCTCATTAAGAGATTTGAGGTTTACAGTTTTATCCTCTCTTGCCGGTGATGTATCGAAGTTCTCTTGTTTCCCATTTGATGGCTGCCTTTGTAATTCTCTGATTATTTCTTCTCATCACGTGTCACATGTATGCAAATCGTTTTTGGATGATCATTGCATAGACTGTTTGCCGCAAGCTAATTTCATTATCTCTGCAGTATTTCTTGATTTTGTTCTTTTGTGTAGAAAGTATTTTCCTTAAGTAGTTGTTTTCAAAATGTCAACAGTTTGCACTGCATTTTTTGTTGATTATGTTTTGATTTCCATATATTCTAACGGTTTTTAAAGGTCAAGGTTGTCTTTGCTATCCTCGTTCTAGCTTCTTTTCTCTTGTTCCCTTCCTGATCCATGTAACATCCGAGAAATACAAAGTGGTCTAATTTTTCTACTGCAGTTTCTTTCAAATATATTTCTTCCTCTTGCGCGAATAAACTTTTCATTATTTTCTTATTTTCCTTGTTGATCTCCAGTCCTGTTATGGTAACCACGGAGTACACGACATCTATATTTTTCTTGTTGATCTCCACTCCTATTATGCTTGCCACGGAGTACACGAAATCTATATTTTTCTTGCACGTTTTCATATTTCACGAATGAGCGCAATGTCGTCCACAGAGTCAAGATCTTCTAAATGATCTTCACTACCCATTCGAGGCAGGTATTAGCAGTACAGCATTTTCTCCTGGTCAGTTCCATGACATTTCCAAACAGGAAGAGAGATAGAATACATTCTTGTTTAACGCCCTGTTTCAATCAGGAACCATTCACTAAATCCCTTCTCTGGCCGTCGTACACAGCTGTTATATTTTTGATGGTTTTTGTTCGTATTCCATATTGTTTCAGAATATTCCACAGTCAGTCTTTTTGTGTGCTACGGAATGCTCTTTAAAAATCTGTGAAGTTCAAAATGAAACGGTTTTGGTTTTCTATATGTTCTTCCAGCATATTTCTTAGAGTGAAAATTTGATCAATACAGTTCTTCTTTTTCCAAGCTTTGTATGTTCTTCTCATGCTGCAGTATCCACCTCCTCTTTGATTCTATTCGTGTCGATTTTATAGAATACTTTTGAGGTAACTCATAGAAGGGTCACACCTTTTTAATTATTGCAGCCACGGAGACTGCCTTCTTGGAACTTTAACAATGGTACCTTTCTCCGCTTTGAAAAAAGTTTTTCTTTCCAGATTTTATTAAATATTCTCTTTGAGTGGTCTAAGTTCTTAGATCTGTCGTCGATTCTCTTTGTCACCTCGGCTGTAATCTTCTCCTGCGGCCATGTTGTTTCCCATAAGCTCGCTGTTGCCTCTGCTTCACTCAGATGATTTCTCTCAAGTTGCTGTTTATATGATTTGTGCCGCCAGTTTTACACTGTATCATGCACCAGGATCTAAACTTTACAAACATTTGTCCACATTGGGTGTTAAGCAGATTGACACAAGCTCGGAAGAATGAATGGATTTCAGAAATGTCTTGAACGACCCAGATCCTGATGGGTTTTTGTTTCCTTGGAGGCTGCTGATGAGACATGGTTTCACTACCATACACCGGTGACCAACCAACAATCGATGCAGCAGAGACACAAAGGAAGTCCCCGATCTAAGAAATTTCGTGCCGTTATATCAGCAGAAATACAGATGGCTACGGTTTTCTGAAATAACACTGGCCTAATTTTAACTCACTGTTTTACAATCAACAGTGCATGTTACTGCGAGCCACTGAGAAGTTTACAAGGCAAAGTCTAATAGCGTCGTATGGGAAAGTGGTCCAGTCACGTGTTGCTAGTGCATAATTGTTATGTGTAGATCTGTAATCAGATACTTGCATCTGCGCGCTCTCGGGATCCCCAAATTTACACCGACCTCTGTTCCAACACCCTCTGAAGTGTGCCCTGCTGATAGAGCCAGTACACACGCACTAAACTCTTTCGTTGAGAAAAACGTCCACTTCCTCTCTCCTCCACAATTTCCACCATCCTCCTGATCCGATTGTTTTTCAAGCCGATACCGTCCTCTACATACAGCGTAACCAAGATGGCTCTTGCAATCTCCTCTTTCTCCACTCTTAGGGTAGCCTGAACTGATGTCGTGCTTGCTAGCTTATCCGTGTTCTCATTGTCTATGGCTCCGCAAGACCTAGGCAGTCGAACCACGTCAAACTGGATAAGCGAAAGCCCAAAAGAAGCTGGACCCACTCCATGCAGAAGAAACGCCTCTAGATTCTCCGTAACATGTTTGGGAGTCTGTAACAAAGAGTCGTCCTAAAGCAGGATACAGGGTCATTCTATCCTCTGCTCTTCTATGTGTAGAATGAAAACCTATTGGGCATCTCTCTGTAAATTTCCACTATTGTCCACTGGAGTAATGTTCTTTCTGTTTACAACGACAAGTGTTGACTTGATCAATTACTGTTAATATTTTATCTCATTTAATCTACGACTATTCTACGTTGAGTTGGGTCAGTTTTTTTTACTCACTTCGCAGACTTACCTGCTCTCAGGTTAATTCTCTCTCAGTGGAAATAGTAATACAGGAGCAGTAACTTTACAGCTGAAATGACTTTAATGATGCACGAGGTGACGATGAGTCGATGAACGATATGACGAGAACGAGGAAAACATGAACAAAATCCATGGACTCAAACTGGACATCTCACCGATATAATATATGTTCCAGCAAACTGCTGTCGCCATCTGAAGATCCTAATACACTCTATTCTACATCTATTTCTCTAAACAACAACAACATTTCTAATAGACTAATCTACGTCTATCTCACACGATACACAAAACACAACTGTCCCTCAGTCATATGATTTCTCTCTCACCTGACCTTTTTCCTGTCATACCTTAACCGTGATCCTCGTGCAGATGGACTCTACTCACAAACAGCTGATTACTTCAGAAGATAACTCATTTTATACAAATGTTCCAATTCTCAGATGAGTTATCTATCTTACCTCCTAACATTCAATATATAGTCCTGCTGCTACTGATGCTACCTGCAACTCAATTTTCATGCCCGAAGTGGTGATCTCACAGGTTCTTAATTTACTGGCAACCATATTGTCGTTCGATAGCCCCATCCACTTATTAGGCCTAGTGTCACAGATCCGTCTGTGAAGATCACAGGGTCACGTGGTTTGGAGTGAAGTTGAATCTGTTTCTGCACCTGGTCTTCTGTCTTAACCAGAGCCCAGTCCCGGCATTCACGTTTAGGTTATTCCGGTTCTAGTGGGATCTGGTCTGGATCACGGACTGCTGACAGTGTCTCTTCTACTTCCGTCATCTACGACCTCCCTCGCTTGATGCGTTTGCCCTGTGCCAGCACTCCTGTGGTAAGTCTTCACTTGCACCTACTTGTGCTTTACTGTCACGCTGGGCATATCCAACAAGTAGGGCATCGGAGTCTCCCTGCACCCCAGAACTCTCCTCATAGCTTCATTGTGGATTCTGTCATGCTTGACTATCTAAGTCGTGGACACAGTCAGAAGGCCGATGCCATACTCAACCACCAACATCACAAACACCCGCACCAGCAGGAAGATTGTCCCTTGTGGCAGACCAGCACCTACCATGGTCTTCACTGCACTGAGTCTTTTCTTTGCTGTCTGGATAAACATCTCCACGTTGTTATTCCGTGCGAGTTACGGTATTCCACATCCAATATGTTCTGCTGGTCTTGCTATTAACGACGTATACACTGTTTGAAGCTATGAAGAAGCCGCTGAGAGACCAACGCTTCAGAGATAAAGAAGAAGTGCAAGAGGTTGCCAGGCACCTGGTCTACAGTACCCCTAAAGATTGTTTACGTGAGAATATGCGGAATTTACTAGAACGTTAGTAATGTTGCACTAAGCTTGGGGGCGTGTACATCGAACATACTCAGTTATAATTTGAGTTCTGTGCACGTCAATGGTTACGTACAATAAATAAGTTCAAGTCGTCTATTAGTGACACATATATATTAGTATAATACGCACAGTGATATATATATGTGTGTCTTATGTATGTGGTATGGTATGATGTGCGTGTCTTCACGTATGATATATGTGTGCCTGCCCATATATGAGTAAGTGAACATGCATAAAATCATTACTGGCATTCTTCAAAACATCCTGCGATATCATTATATAAGAATGAAGGAGACATGTTCTAATGATTTATGTTACTGAAGTCAGGCAGATATCCTCAAGTCTCAAGCTGAAAAAAACAACCCAACTATCATGAGTGTTATGTTGGAAGATCCATTTTTATTCGGAAATGATTGAAACACACAGAGCGTCCTCTGTGTCGATAGTCTAATATGGGCAGAACGAAGGAAACCTGCTGATATTCACCGCATGATGTTATTCCTATAAGAAAGTAAAAATTGTATAGATAAACAAAGTGGTTATGAAAGCGTAGAAAATAAGAACAAATGTCATCGACAAAGCTCGATGTGAGCGG
>CM019700.1:33495205-33525205 GCA_009760885.1 Achatina immaculata
CAAAAAGGAATGAGAAAACTAATTATGTCATTCCGTAAGAATAGTGAAGAGCAAAACCTCTATCTTAATTGCAAGAAAATTAAATTGATGACAACTTAAAAAACAAATAAGGCAGCTGAAATATGTATCAATGAGGAAAAATTTAGAGAAGAAAGACTTGGAAGAGTACATAATATGAAAAAGAAAGAGAAGAAGACCAAAGCGAAGATGGCTGTAAGACATAGCTGATAATCTGCAAATGGACGCAACAGAAGTATAGCATCTTGCTTACAACCGAGTGATCTACATGAGAGCTTTTAGAAAGGCAAAGTTCAGAAAGGGACATGCAAATAACTGACTGATATATAGCTTATCCTCAGTTACAGACATTAAGCTTTTGTTATTGAACATAATACACGTGAAATGCACAGAATAATTAAATAGTAAATAATCGACTCTTCTCCGTACATCCACATTGTGATTTCTATAAGGGATGCAACAAACCTATTTACATTTACACACTGTTTCTATGATAGCAGATCTATAGAAAAGCAATTTTAGAAATGCAACAGTCAAGCCATATTTCAGATCATTTTAATGTAGCTGTGGCAGTACATATATCTATACTTTTAAGCCAGCAAATACATACACATGCATATATTCACACGTATACCACACATATAGAAACACATCCACACATATATATCTATACACATACATTAGCATATAGTGTATTATTCAATTTGCTTATACGCACTCACAGGCTACGACAATTAAGTAATGAGACTAATTCCAATAAAAACCAGTATAAACACCAGTTTAAGATATAACCTGTATGTTATTCAAAGTAATTATGTCAGTCTGCAAGAACAGCGAAGAGCAAAACCTCTATCTTAATGCAAAGAAAACTAAAGTGATGACAACTGACAAAACAAACAAGGCAACTGAAATATGTATCAATGAGGAAAAACTGGAAGAAGTGGAGAGTTTTGAATATCTTGGATCACTACTAACTAATAATGGAGATACAATGATGGAAATTAAAAGGAGGACATCTATGGCTCTTCAGAAAGTAAAACAAATAAAGAATCTGTGGAGAGGAGCAGACAGAACCACAAAAATAAGATTTTTAAGGGCATGCATCTTTCCCATAGCAACATATGCCTGTGAGACCTGGACACTTAACAAAACAGCTGAGAAACACATAAATGCCTTTGAATGTAAATGCTACAGAAGAGTTTTCCAAATATCGTGGACACCAAAAAGAACAAATATATCCATACTACAAGAGCCTAATATTGAAGAAGGTTGGCTAGTAAAGAGGATTAAAGAAAGAAAATTTAAATATTTTAGACACATTAAACGTCATGATAATTTAGAGAAGACCGTATTGGAAGGATACATAATGGGAAAAAGAAAAAGAGGAAGACCAAAACGAAGATGGCTGCAAGATATCGTAGATGGTCTGGAAATGGATGCAACAGCAGCAGGCCATCTTGCTTACAACCGAGATGCCTACAGGAGTGCTGTTTGGGAGGCAAAGTTCCGCAAGGGACATGCAAATGAATGAATGTCTTACAATCAACAGTGCATTTTACTGCGAGCCACTGAGAAGTTTACAAGGCAAAGTCTAATAGCGTCGTATGGGAAAGTGGTCCAGTCACGTGTTGCTGGTGCATAATTGTTATCTGTAGATCTGTATAATCAGAGACTTGCATCTCCGGGCTCTCGGGATCCCCAAATTTACACCGACCTCTGTTCCAACACCCTCTGAAGTATGCCCTGCTGATAGAGCCAGTACACACGCACTAAACTCTTTCGTTGAGAAAAACGCCCACTTCCAATCTCCTCCCCAATTTCCACCATCCTCCTGATCCGATTGTTTTTCAAGCCGATACCGTCCTCTACATACAGCGTAACCAAGATGGCTCTTGCAATCTCCTCTTTCTCCACTCTTAGGGTAGAATGAACTGATACCGTCCTCTACATACAGCGTAACCAAGATGGCTCTTGCAATCTCCTCTTTCTCCACTCTTAGGGTAGCCTGAACTGATACCGTCCTCTACATACAGCGTAACCAAGATGGCTCTTGCAATCTCCTCTTTCTCCACTCTTAGGGTAGCCTGAACTGATGTCGTTCTTGCTAGCTTGTCCGTGTTCTCATTGTCTATGGCTCCCGCAAGACCTGGGCAGTCGAACCACGTCAAACTGGATAAGCGAAAGCCCAATAGAAGCTGGACCCACTCCATGCAGAAGAAATGCCTCTAGATTCTCCGTAACATGTTTGGGAGTCTGTAACAAAGAGTCGTCCTAAAGCAGGATACAGGGTCATTCTATCTTCTGCTCTTCTATGTGTAGAATGAAAACCTATTGGTCATCTCTCTGTAAATTTCCACTATTGTCCACTGGAGTAATGTTCTTTCTGTTTACAACGACAAATGTTGACTTTATAAATTACTGTTAATATTTTATCTCATTTAATCTACAATTATTCTACGCTAAGTTGGGTCAGTTTTTTTATTCACTTCACAGACTTACTTGCTCTCAGGTTCATTCTCTCTCAGTGGAAATAGTAATACAGGAGCAGTAACTTTACAGCTGAAATGACTTTAATGATGCAGGGGGTGACGATGAGTCGATGAGCGATATGACGAGAACGAGAAAAACATCAACAAAATCCATGGACACAAGACTGGACATCTCCACGATATAATATATGTTCCGGCAAACTGCTGTCGCCATCTGAACATCCTAATATACTCTATTCTACATCTATTTCTCTAAACAACATTTCTAATAGACTAATCTACGTCTATCTCAGACAATACACAAAACACAACTGTCCCTCAGTCATATGATTTCTCTCTCACCTGACCTTTTTCCTGTCATAACTTAACCGTGACCCTCGTGCAGATGGACTCTACTCACAAACAGCTGATTACTTCAGAAAATAACTCATTTTATACAAATGTTCCAGTTCTCAGATGAGTTATCTATCTTACCTCCTAACATTCAATATATAGTCCTGCTGCTACTGATGCTACCTGCAACTCAATTTTCATGCCCGAAGTGGTGATCTCACAGGTTCTTAATTTACTGGCAACCATATTGTCGTTCGATAGCCCCATCCACTTATTAGGCCTAGTGTCACAGATCCGTCTGTGAAGATCACAGGGTCACGTGGTTTGGAGTGAAGTTGAATCTGTTTCTGCACATGGGCTTCTGTCTTAACCAGACCCCAGTCCCGACATTCACGTTTAGGTTATTCCCGTTCTAATGGGATCTGCTCTGGATCACGGACTGCTGACAGTGTCTCTTCTGGTTCCCTCATCCACGATCTCCCTCGCTTGATGCGTTTGCCCTGTGCCAGGACTCCTGTGGTAAGTCTTCACTTGCACATACTTGTGCTTTACTGTCACGCTGGGCATATCCAACAAGTAGGGCATCGGAGTCTCCCTGCACCCCAGAACTCTCCTCATAGCTTCATTGTGGATTCTGTCATGCTTGACTATCTAAGTCGTGGACACAGTCAAACGGCCGATGCCATACTCAACCACCAACATCACAAACACCCGCACCAGCAGGAAGATTGTCCCTTGTGGCAGACCAGCACCTACCATGGTCTTCACTGCATTGAGTCGTTTCTTTGCTGTCTGGATAAACATCTCCGCGTTGTTATTCCGTGCGAGTTACGGAATTCCACATCCAATATGTTCTCCTGGTCTTGCTATTAACGACGTATACACTGTTTGAAGCTATGAAGAAGCCGCTGAGAGACCAAGGTTTCAGAGATAAAGAAGAAGTGCAAGAGGTTACCAGGCACCTGGTCTACAGTACCCCTAAAGATTGTTTACGTGAGAATATGCGGAATTTACTAGAACGTTAGTAACGTTGCGCTAAGCTTGGGGGCGTGTACATCGAACATACTCAGTTATAATTTGAGTTCTGTGCACGTCAATGGTTACGTACAATAAATAAGTTCAAGTAGTCTATTAGTGACACATATATAATACTATAATACACACAGTGATATATATATATATATATATATATATATATATATATATTTGTGTCTTATGGATGTGGTATGGTATGATGTGCGTGTCTTCACGTATGATATATGTGTGCCTGCCCATATGTGTGTAAGTGAACATGCATAAAATCATTACTGGCATTCTTCAAAACATCCTGCGATATCATTATATAAGACCGAAGGAGACAAGTTTTAATGATTTATATTACTGAAGTCAGGCAGATATCTTCAAGTTTCAAGCTGAAAAAAAAACAACCCAACTATCATGAGTGTTATGTTGGAAGATCCATTTTTATTCGGAAATGATTGAAACACACAGAGCGTCCTCTGTGTCGATAGTCTAATATGGGCAGAACGAAGGAAACCTGCTGATATTCACCGCATGATGTTATTCCTATAAGAAAGTAAAAATTGTATAGATAAACAAAGTGGTTATGAAAGCGTAAAGAATAAGAACAAATGTCATCGACAAAGCTCAATGTGAGCGGCAATGTGATCAGAAATAGTCCAGCAGACCGACAGAGAGACAGGACAAACAGACATAGATAGATAGCTAGGCAGATAGATAGACAGATGGATAGATGGACAAACGGCTATAAATTACTGATGATGATTTGAAACATTTCTCAAGTGTTTTAATTTAACTATATAAAATACAATTCAATGACGTAGGAAGGCAGGTGAGTGGACATGTTGGTAAGTATGTGGGTTGTTGGAATGGTATATAGGAAGCCAGGTATATAAGTAGGTAGATAGTTACATATAGATCTTAAAATGTTACCTCGGGAAAGTACATACTACGTTTAATTTCTTTTTCTTTAATTTTCCATAGTCTGTAAGTTGTTTTGTAGATAATCTGATTATAGGGTAAATTAGATGTGAGACTTTAATCAGCGAGGTTGTCATTTAATACAGTTGTATATATTATATTACTTCCTTACACACATTTAAAATTTACAATATGTGAAGATTTTCCTTCAAGAAGGATAGATAGACAGATAGATAGATAGATAGATAGATAGATAGATAGATAGACAGATAGATAGATAGATAGATAGATAGATAGATAGATAGATAAATAGATAGACAGACAGACAGACAGACATACAGATAGATAGATAGATAGATAGATAGATAGATAGATAGATAGATGGATAGATAGATAGATAGATAGATAGATAGATAGATAGATAGATAGATAGATAGATAGATAGATAGATAGATAGATAGATAGATAGATAGATAGATAGATAGATAGTCAGGTGCATCTTCTAATAATTGTATCTATATTTTGTTTAAGTTTTACAACATTATAATGCTTTGGAATTTTTCATTGAAAAACTCTTCTGCTATAGTCTTCATTGATATAGACGTTTTTTTCGCGTCTGTTCTGATCTCTGAATTATTTGAATTTTCTTCCATATATAGCTGGTAAGTTTACTTGAATGAAATATATACTGAATCTCTGTTACTGTTTCAAAATACGAGACTGTTCCACTTAAATATATTGTATGGTTATATTGTATACTGAACTAACAGACAAGTTAAAATAATAGTTAAGATGAATAGCAAGTAATATAGACGTATAGTCATTTGGACAGGCAAACAACCAGATAGACACGCAGATGGATGGACTGACGTACGAACGGCCTGACGGAAGACAGACAAACAGACAGATAAATAATTAATTTTCACAAGTTTAAGAATTGATGACACAGTCACGTCTTCTATTTTACTTTATATCATATAGTTTTCAATAACAACAAAGAAGAATATAGGTCTTTAACACAAGATGTATGAAGAAACATAAGGGAGAAAAAAAAACAATACATACAAGATGGTTGTGAAATAATATAAAGATATTATAAGTGTGGAAGAGATAATGCACTGTTTAAAGAAATGAAGACATTGACAAGAAATGTCACACCTAAGCTAACTATAATTTATAATGAGATTGAGAATACCTTGACAGAAACAGAGCAAATTCTAGAAAGATGGAAGAAATATTGTAGAGGAATGTATGATACAACTGCTTGTGAAATCAGACATCAACAGTGTGAATTATTATTAGAGGAGATAGAACTCGAACCAACAAACGAAGATGTTTTATGGGCAGTAAAATTCCAACAAATGGTAAATCACCAGGATGTGATGAGATAACAGGTAAATTATAAAACAGGAGGAAAGGAATGTGCAACAATCTATCATGCACTATGTAAAAAGATATGGCATTCAGGTATTTGGTCAAATGAATGAAAACGAACTATATTCAAAACACTCTTTAAAAAAGGGGTAACTTGAAATTGTTAAAAAACTACAGAACCCATGCACTGATTAGTAATGTCAGCACAATTCTATTAAAAATCATAATAGATTTTGAAAGAAAATACAAGAAGAGGTCAGTATACTCGAAGCTGGTTTCAGGCAAGCAAGAGGAACAAGAAATCATACATTAAATATAAGAATAAAAATTGAGAAATCTCTCTCTCTCTCTCTCTCTCTCTCTCTCTCTCTCTGAACCTTAAGTACCCAGGGAATATGGGGTTTCAGAAAGGGTTTTAAACAAATGCCTGTCCTTTGCCTGTTTTCTGTTCTTGACAAAGTGAGCCCTCTGTTGTTCGACATCCTTTCTGTTGTTCTTCTCCATGTCTCTTTTGGTCTAACGTTACTTCTGTTCCCCTGTGGTGTCTATCTTAGTGCTATTTTTGTTGGTGAGTTGTCTGTCATTCAGAGCACATGTCTCAACAATCGGTAGCGTCTTTGCTGAATAATTGTTGTCAGTGGCTTCATCTTTCTATAAAAAGAGCAGACGATGAAGGACATGTTGTAGGAAAATTTAGTATAGGACATAGAAATGAGGCAGGTGATAATCTAAACGCGTTTTACATAGATTTTCCTAATTGTGATACGTAACATGAGTTATTAATAGCATACATGAAGATACAAATAACAAAGACAGTTACGGTATCAAGACCACTCCGCTTTGATCTTACAAAAATACCAGAAAAATATGGTATAGTAGAGAAGAATCGTTTCGAAATCCTGATGGCTATACAGGTGGAAATGACACCAAATGATTTGGCTACGCATGCCAGAGATATAACAAGAGCTAAAGACGTGTTTCCATTAAAGAAAACACAAAAGAATAGATGGATTGCACTAGGCACACTAGAACTAATAAAACAACGTAGAAAAATGAAGACGTAATGGAAAGTGACAAACAACAACAAAGAAGAAGAAACATAAGAAAAGACAAAAACACTACATACAAGATTTGGTGTGAAAGAATAGAAGGACACCTCTTGTTAGAGGTCATATATTCATTATAAGATTAATAACAGAGAAATGCAGAGAGTATAATTTGAATCTATATTTATCCTTTATAGAATACTTAAAGGCATTTGATTGTGTACAACACCAGAAAACTTAGGAAATAATTAAAATGGGATTTCCAGCACATTTGATTCAATTAACATCAGTGATGTATCTAGACCAACAAGCAGCAGTAAGAATAAATGGTGAAAAAACTTGGTTTAGCGTAAAACAGTGAGTCCGTCAGGGTGTGCATTGTTGCTTTACTTATTCAATTTGTATACTGAAAATATAATGATGAATGCTAGAGAAGATGTAGACAAAGAATATTACGATGCCCTAAAAGTGGTAGGTTATGAAATACCAGAGATTAGATATGCTTATGTCACAGTACTACTATCCATAACACAAAAAGGAATGGAAAAACTAATTATTTCAGTCCGTAAGAATAGTGAAGAGAAAATTAAATTGATGACAACTGGAAAAAAACAAATAAGGCAGCTGAAATATGTATCAATGAGGAAACATTTAGAGAAGAAAGACTTGGAAGAGTACATAATATGAAAAAGAAAGAGAAGAAGACCAAAGCGAAGATGGCTCTAAGACATCGTTGATAATCTGCAAATGGACGCAACAGAAGTATAGCATCTTGCTTACAACCGAGTGGTCTACATGAGAGCTGTTAGAAAGGCAAAGTTCCGAAAGGGACATGCAAATAACTGACTGATATATAGCTTACCCTCAGTTACAGACATTAAGCTTTTGTTATTGAACATAATACACGTGAAATGCACAGAATAATTAAATAGTAAATAATCCACTCTTCTCCGTACATCCACATTGTGATTTCTATAAGGGATGCAACAAACCTATTTACATTTACAGACTGTTTCTAAGATAGCAGATCTATAGAAAAGCAGTTTTAGAAATACAACAGTCAAGCCATATCTCAGATCAAGTTAATGTAGCTGTGGCAGTACATATATCTATACTTTTAAGCCAGCAAATACATACACATGCATATATTCACACTTATACCACACATATAGAAACACATCCACACATATATATCTATACACATACATTAGCATAAAGTGTATTATTCAATTTGCTTATACGCACTCACAGGCTACGACAATTAAGTAATGAGACTAATTCCAATAAAAAACCAGTATAAACACCAGTTGAAGATATAACCTGTATTTTATTCAAAGTAAGCCACTTGTGCATTGATACAATGAGTGGTGACACAATCTAACAAACTCTGGAACGATCTCTGCAGTTATTTTGTTGGTATGTCCCTTAAATTTGATGTTACGCGTATTTGGATGTCATCAGTATCGTGAAAAAAACGTTATTTCAATTCTAACTTTAATTTTTGAAATAGAAAATAATCGCTGGGAGACAAATCTGGGGAATAGGGTGGATAACTGAGAACAGACACTTGTTTTTGGGCCAAAAAATCGTGAATACCACCTGAATTTCTGTGCACAAGATAAAAAATTATCTCCATAAACTTGACGAATAAATTCAGCTGTCTCAATGACACTTTTTCCGACTTTTAAACAGAATTTAATGTTAGCTTTTTGCTCCATGCTGATTTCGTGACAATACACATCTAGCTAGGTCAACAAAATGGCGGATTGTTTGTCGTCTGTTTATTGGTCGGCGATAAAACGTTGCTACATCATAGACGAAGTTTGCCCTAGTGGATTCCTAACTTTGCTTCATAGATGGAATTTTTGTCTTGGCCATAATAAAATCATTCTCATTACTTAACTGTTAGATCTTGTATGTACACGAGTAATATATTTTCAGTAAGCTTCTCCAGTGTTTCTAACCTTGAGGTCTCTATTCTCGGCAAGGTTCTCCTGTGTGCCTCGCCATGAGTCTGTATTCTTTGCAAGCTTCTCAATCTCATCAAGAGATTTGAGATTTACAGTTTTATCCTCTCTTGTCGGTTATTTATTGAAGTTCTCTTGTTTCCCATTTGATGGCTGCCTTTGTAATTCTCTGATTGTTTCTTCTCATCACGTGTCACATATATGCAAATCTTTTCTTTGTTGATCATTGCAGAGACTATTTGCCGCAAGCTAATTTCATTATCTCTTCAGTATTTCTTGATTTTGTTCTTTTTTGTAGAAAGTATTTTTCTAAAGTAGTTGTTTTCAAAATGCCTCCAATTTGCACTGTATTTTTTGTTGATTATGTTTTGATTTCCATATTTTCTAATGGTTTTTAAAGGTCAAGGTTGTCTTTGCTATCCTCGTTCTAGCTTCTTTTCTCTTGTTCCTTCCTGACAAATGTAACTTCCGAGAAATACAAAATGGTCTAGGTTTTCTATTGCAGATCCTTCCGAATATATTTCTTCCTCTTGCGTGAATAAACATTTCATTATTTTCGTATTTTCCTTGTTGATCTCCACTCCTATTATGCTTGCCACGGAGTACACGAAATCTGTATTTTCCTTGTTGATCTCCACTCCTATTATGCTTGCCACGGAGTACACGAAATCTGTATTTTCCTTGTTGATCTCCACTCCTATTATGCTTGCCACGGAGAACACGACATCTATATTTTTCTTGTTGATCTCCACTGCTATTATGCTAGCCACGGAGTACACGAAATCTATATTTTTCTTGTTCATCTCCACTCCTATTATGCTTGCCACGGAGTACACGAATTCTGTATTTATCTTGCAAGTTTTCATATTTCACGAATGAGCGTAATGTCGTCCACACAGTCAAGATCTTCTAAATGATCTTCACTACCCATTCGAGGCAGGTATTAGCAGTACAGCATTTTCTCCTGGTCATTTCCATGACATTTCCAAACAGGAAAAGAGATAGAATACATTCTTGTTTAACGCCCTGTTTCAATCAGGAACCAATCACTAAATCCCTTCTCTGGCCGTCGTACACAGCTGTTATATTTTTGATGGTTTTTGTTCGTATTCCATATTGTTTCAGAGAGTTCCACAGTCAGTCTTTTTGTGTGCTACGGAATGCTCTTTAAAAATCTGTGAAGTTCAAAATGAAACGGTTTTGGTTTTCTATATGTTCTTCCAGCATATTTCTTAGAGTGAAAATTTGATCAATACAGTTCTTCTTTTTCCAAGCTTTGTATGTTCTTCTCATGCTGCAGTATCCACCTCCTCGTTGATTCTATTCGTGTCGATTTTATAGAATACTTTTGAGGTAACTCATAGAAGGGTCACACTTTTTAAATTATTGCAGCCACGGAGACTGCCTTCTTTTAACTTTAACAATGGTACCTTTCTCCGCTTTGAAAGAAGTTTTTCTTTCCAGATTTTATTAAATATTCTCTTTGAGTTGTCTAAGTTCTTAGATCTGTCGTCGATTCTCTTTGTCACCTCGGCTGTTATCTTCTCCTGCGGCCATGTTGTTTCCCATAAGATCGCTGTTGCCTCTGCTTCACTCAGATGCTTTCTCTCAAGTTGCTGTTTATATGATTTGTGCCGCCAGCTTTACACTGTATCATGCACGAGGATCTAAACTTTACAAACATTTGTCCACATTGGGTGTTAAGCCGATTGAAATAAGCTCGGAAGAATGAATGGATTTCAGAAATGTCTTGAACGACCCAGATCCTGATGGGTTTTTGTTTCCTTGGAGGCTGCTGATGAGTCATGGTTTCACTACCATACACCGGTGACCAACCAACAATCGATGCAACAGAGACACAAAGGAAGTCCCAGATCTAAGAAATTTCGTGCGTTATATCAGCAGAAATACAGATGGCTACGGTTTTCTGAAATAACACTGGCCTAATTTTAGCTCACTGTCTTACAATCAACAGTGCATGTTACTGCGAGCCACTGAGAAGTTTACAAGGCAAAGTCCAATAGCGTCGTATGGGAAAGTGGTCCAGTCACGTGTTGCTCGTGCATAATTGTTATCTGTAGATCTGTAATCAGAGACTTGCATCTCCGCGCTCTCCTGATCCCCAAAATTTGCACCGACCTCTGTTCCAACACCCTCTGAAGTGTGCCCTGCTAATAGAGCCAGTACACACGCACTATACTCTTTCGTTGAGAGAAACGTCCACTTCCAATCTGCTCCACAATTTCCACCATCTTCCTGATCCGATTGTTTTTCAAGCCGATACCGTCCTCTACATACAGCGTAACCAAGATGGCTCTTGCAATCTCCTCTTTCTCCACTCTTAGGGTAGCCTGAACTGATGTCGTGCTTACTGGCTTGTCCGTGTTCTCATTGTCTATGGCTCCGCAAGACCTGGGCAGTCGAACCACGTCAAACTGGATAAGCGAAAGCCCAATAGAAGCTGGACCCACTATGTTCTCCTGGTCTTGCTATTAACGACGTATACACTGTTTGAAGCTATGAAGAAGCCGCTGAGAGACCAACGTTTCAGAGATAAAGAAGAAGTGCAAGAGGTTGCCAGGCACTTGGTGTACAGTACCCCTAAAGTTTGTTTTCGCGAGAATATGCGGAATTTACTAGAACGTTAGTAATGTTGCGCTAAGCTTGGGGGCGTGTACATCGAACATACTCAGTTATAATTTGAGTTCTGTGCACGTCAATGGTTACGTACAATAAATAAGTCCAAATCGTTTATTAGTGACATATATATATATATATATATATATATATATATATATATATTAGTATACTAAACACAGTGATATATATATATATTGTGTCTTATGTATGTGGTATGGTATAATGTGCGTGTCTTCACGTGTGATATATGTGTGATTGCCCATATGTGTGTAAGTGAACATGCATAAAATCATTACTGGCATTCTTCAAAACATCCTGCGATATCATTAGATAAGAATGAAGGAGACAAGTTCTAATGATTTATGTTACTGAAGTCAGGCAGATATCTTCAAGTCTCAAAATGAAAAAAAAACAACCCAACTATCATGAGTGTTATGTTGGAAGATCCATTTTTATTCGGAAATGATTGAAACACACAGAGCGTCCTCTGTGTCGATAGTCTAATATGGGCAGAACGAAGGAAACCTGCTGATATTCACCGCATGATGTTATTCCTATAAGAAAGTAAAAATTGTATAGATAAACAAAGTGGTTATGAAAGCGTAGAAAATAAGAACAAATGTCATCGACAAAGCTCGATGTGAGCGGCAATGTGATCAGAAATAGTCGAGCAGACCGACAGAGAGACAGGACAAAGAGACATAGATAGATAGATAGATAGGCAGATAGATAGACAGATAGATAAATAGAAAGATAGATAGATGGACAAACGGATTTAAATTACTGATGACGATTTGAAACAGTTCTCAAGTATTGTAATTTAACTATATAAAGTAAAATTCAATGACGTAGGAAGGCAGGTGAGTGGACATGTTGGTAAGTATGTGGGTTGGTGGAATGGTATATAGGAAGCCAGGTATATAAGTAGGTAGGTAGTTACATATAAATCTTAAAATGTTACCTCGGGAAAGTACATACTACGTTTAATTTCTTTTTCTTTAATTTTCCATAGTCCGTAAGTTGTTTTGTAGATAACCTGATTATAGGGTAACTTAGATATGCGATTTTAATCAGTGAGGTTTTCATTTAAGAAAGTTGTAAATATTATATTACATCCTTAAACACATTTAAAATTTACAATATGTGAAGATTTTTCGTCAAGAAGTATAGATAGATAGATAGATAGATAGATAGATAGATAGATAGATTGATAGATAGATAGATAGATAGATAGATAGATAGATAGATAGATAGATAGATAGATAGATAGATAGATAGATAGATAGATAGATAGATAGATAGTCTTACAAAGTCAGGTGCATCTTCTAATAATTGTGTCTATATTTTGTTTAAGTTTTACAACATTATAATGATTTGGAATTTTTCATTGAAAAACTCTTCTGCTAAAGTCTTCATTGATATAGACGTTTTTTTCGCGCCTGTTCTGATCTCTGAATTATTTGAATTTTCTTCCATATATAGCTGGTAAGTTTACTTGAATGAAATATATACTGAATCTCTGTTACTATTTCAAAATACGAGACTGTTCCACATAAATATCTTATCTTATATCTTATATCCTTCCCGTGCCGTTAGACGTCACATAGGGCTCGCAAAGTAGTTCGCCAATTTTTCCTGTCTTCGGCGAGTCTTTCAACCTCATCAAAGGATTTTATGCCTGTTAACTTGGCCTCTCTTAATAATGTTCTCTTCAGAGTTTCACGCGGTCTGCCCCTTTTTCTTCGGCCTGTTGTGTTCCACTTGATAGCTTGTTTTGGGATTCTCTGCTCATTTCTTCTCATCAAGTGGCCAACATATGTCCATCTCCTTTTCCTGATCACCCGTGAGACTGGTTGTTGTTCAGTCATCTGTCTTATCTCTGCATTGTTCTTGAATTCATTCCACTTGATGCCGAGTATTTTCCTTAAACATTTGTTTTCAAAAGAGTCTAATTTCTTTTCTATTTCTTTAGTTGTTTTCCAGCTTTCGCATGCATAAATGAGGGTGGATATTACATTTGAATTGAATAGTCTTAACTTGGTTTTTGTGCTTATAACTTTTGAATTCCATATGTTCTCAAGATTCTTGAAGATTGAAGCTGCTTTTGCAATTCTGATCCTAACTTCCTTTCTAGTGTCACCATCCTGGTCTATGTAGCTGCCAAGGTATGCAAATTGATTGACTTCTTCAATATCTGTCCCTTCTATGTGTATTTCCACATAAATATACTGTATGGTTATATTGTATAGTGAACTAACAGACAAGTTAAAATAATAGTTAAGATGAATAGCAAGTAATATAGACGGATAGTCATTCGTACAGGCAAACAAACAGACAGACACACAGATGAACGGACTGACGGACAGACAGATAGATACAGACAGAGACAGACAAACAGACAGATAAATAATTAATTTTCACAAGTTTAAGAATTGATGACACAGTCACGTCTTCTATTTTACTTTATATCATATAGTTTTCAATAACAACAAAGAAGAATATAGGTCTTTAACACAAGATGTATGAAGAAACATAAGGGAGAAAAAAAAACAATACATACAAGATGGTTGTGAAATAATATAAAGATATTATAAGTGTGGAAGAGATAATGCACTGTTTAAAAAAATGAAGACATTGACGAGAAATGTCACACCTAAGCTAAATGTAATTTATAATGAGATTGGGAATGCCTTGACAGAGACAAAGCAAATTATAGAAAGATGAAAGAAATATTGTAGAGTAATGTATGACAAGAGGAGGAGGAGTAAAAATAACGAGGAAAAATATAGCAAGATAAATAAAGAAATAAGACGCAAATGCAGAGAAGCAAAAGAAGTGTGGTTAAATGAGCAGTGCAGACAGATAGAGGACTCTCATATTAAAGACAGCAAAAACATGCACAAACTAATTAATGAACTCACAGGCAGGAAAACAAAATATACCACAGGATGCCTGAAATCGAAAGCAGGTAAAATGTTAATGGGAAAATAAGACATTGTGGACAGGTGGACAGAGTTTATAGGTGAGCTATATGGAGGAGAAAGACCAGAATTAACACCATATACTGAAAACTGTGATGGACCACCAATACTTGAAGATGAAATCATAGATGCCATCAAACACATGAAAAAAGGAAAAGCGACTGGGCCTGATAATATAAAAATAGAAGAAATAGAGGCACTAGAGGAGACAGGAATAAAAATAATAACCAAGTTACTGAATGACATTTACAACAGTGATTATATTCCCAGTGACCTGATTAAATCCACGTTTATAGCACTATCAAAGAAACCAGGTGCAAAGGAATGTGACGACCACCGGACTATCAGCCTCTCATGTCACATAACAAAGCTACTTCTGAGAATCATTATGAGAAGAACAAGGAAAAAGATACAAATGGAAATAGCAGATGAACTATTTGGATTTGTTGAAGGAAAAGGAACACACAATGCCATTTATGCTTTACGAACACTAACAGAAAGAGCTTTAGAAGTACAGAAAGATCTCTACTTATGCTTCATTGATTACACCAAGGCATTTGACAAGGTGAAACATAATGAAATTATCAAAATGCTTGAAGACATCAGTATAGACGGCAAAGACCTGAGGATTGTAAAAATCTATACTGGCAGCAAGAAGCAGCAATTCAAGTTGAAAATAGAATTGGAAAATATCAACCTATAAAACAAGGGGTGCGACAAGGATGTGTACTATCTCGAGACCTTTTTTCTCTGTATAGCGAGAATATTCTAAGAACAATCATCACAGAACCAGGCATAAAAATTGGAGGATACAATATTAACAACCTTCGGTATGCTGACGACACAGTACTGATAGCGGAGAACCAAAAAAACCTGCAAAATCTCTTGAATAAAGTCGCCAAAGAAAGTGAACAGAAAGGCCTTAATTTGAACATCAAAAAGACAGAGACTATGGTTATATCTAAGAAACAGAATCCACCAGCATGCAGTATAAAATTAAATGGAACTATTCTAAAGCAGGTGCAGAAATTCAAATACCTTGGAGCAGTAATAACTTCAGATGGGAAATGCAGAACAGAAATTAGGAATAGAATAGGCCAAGCAAAGACTGCAGAGAATGAGAAACATATTAACCAACACATCCTTATCAATGAATGTTAGAAAACGAGTCCTAAAATGCTATATTGAACCTATCTTGTTATATGGAAGTGAATCATGGACAATAGGCAAGTCTGCGCAGAAATCATTGGAAGCAGCAGAAATGTGGTTTATTAGAAGAATGTTGCAAATTCCCTGGACAGCAAAAATAACTAATAGAGAATGTGTGAGAAGAGCTGTAGAGACAAAAAATCTTGTCAAAAAGATAAGAGAGAGACAATGTACTTTCATAGGACATGCAATGAGAAGAGGGGGCATTGAAAATATTATAACAACAGGAAAAATAGAAGGAAGAAGATCAAGAGGAAGACCAAGAGAAATGATACTGGACAGTCTGACGGGATGGTGTTGGAGATCACCAAATGAACTGATGACCGGCATGAAGGATCATGTACTCTGGAGAAGCATAATAGCCAACGACAGTCGGCACGGCACATGATAATGATGATGATGAATCCAGTAAATGTTAGAATCCTCAAAATAAGACTTAAAGGTAATTCTAGAAATGTAACAATCATCCAGATATATGCATCTACATCAGCATCAGAAGAAGAGGAAGTAAAATACTTTTATAACACACTGCAAACGACGATAGACCAGGTACGGAAAATGATATTGTATTAATAATGGGGGATTTTAATGCAAAGATTGGTACAGAAAGAGCAGAAGACGAAGGACGTGTTGTAGGAAAATTTAACATAGGACATAGAAATGAGGCAGGTGATATTCTATATGCGTTTTCCATGGATTTTCCTAATTGTGATACGTAACATGAGCTATTAATAGCAGACATGAAGATACAAATAACAAAGATAGATAGATAGATAGATAGATAGATAGATAGATAGATAGATAGATAGATAGATAGATAGATAGATAGATAGATAGATAGATAGATAGATAGATAGATAGATAGTCTTACAAAGTCAGGTGCATCTTCTAATAATTGTGTCTATATTTTGTTTAAGTTT
The DNA here is from genome assembly GCA_009760885.1 of Achatina immaculata. Classification (NCBI taxonomy): domain Eukaryota; kingdom Metazoa; phylum Mollusca; class Gastropoda; order Stylommatophora; family Achatinidae; genus Lissachatina; species Lissachatina immaculata. The sequence goes on from CM019700.1 coordinate 33,512,124, forward strand.
TACAACATTATAATGATTTGGAATTTTTCATTGAAAAACTCTTCTGCTATAGTCTTCATTGATATAGAAGTTTTTTTCGCGCCTGTTCTGATCTCTGAATTATTTGAATTTTCTTCCATATATAGCTGGTAAGTTTACTTGAATGAAATATATACTGAATCTCTGTTACTATTTCAATATACGAGACTGTTCCACATAAATATACTGTATGGTTATATTGTATAGTGAACTAACAGACAAGCGAAAATAATAGTTGATATGAATAGCAAGTAATATAGACGGATAGTCATTCGGGCAGGCAAACAACCAGACAGACACACAGATGGACGGACAGACGTACTAACGGCCTGACGGAAGACAGACAGATACAGACAAACAGACAATAAATAATTAATTTTCAAAGGTTTAAGAATTGATTACACAGTCACGTTTTCTACTTAAATTTATATTATGTAGTTTTAAATAACAACAAAGAATAATATAGGTCTTTTACACAAGATGTATGCCACTCACCAGTAAAGTATTTTGCAGAATAATCATCAACAGAAGTGTACCAACACTTGAGGAAAAACTTCGGAAAGAGCAGGCAAGATTTAGGAAAGGAAGATCATGCATAGACCATATATTTGTATTAGACAAATATTAGAACAGGCAAATAAGTGGCATAGCACAACATATGCATTATTCATAGATATTGAGAAAGCCTTTGACAGTGTCAGCAGAGATGCACTGTGGAAAATCCTAAGATGGCATGGCCTCCCCCATAAAATAGTTAATGTAATCAAAGCCCTATATGAGGGTTTTCAGTGCAAAGTTATCTGTGGAGAACATACCTCCAGCAGCTTTAGGGTACAAACAGGAGTGAAACAGGGATGTGTACTATCACCAACATTATTTATCTTGGCAGTAGACTGGTTAATGAAGGAGGCAACATCAGACAAACGCAGAGGATTACAATGGACCCTTGACTCAGTGCTGGAGGACCTTGACTTTGCGGACGACATTTGTCTATTATCAAGCAGCCACAAAGATATGCAAGATAAAATAAACAAGCTAACTCAGAATGCAAACAACATAGGACTAAAGATCAACATAGGAAAGACAAAGTTAATGAAGCAAAATGTGAACAACAGAAATGTACTCAGAGTAGATAGCAAGTTAGTGGAAGAGGTCAACGAATTTATATACCTTGGCAACAGAGTAGTAGAAAATGGAGACAGCACAGAGGACATCAACAGCAGACTTACTAGAGCAAACCAGGCTTTTGCAATGCTGCAGACTATATGGAAATAAAAAAAAACTAAGCATAAATATGAAAATCAGGATATTTAAGAGTAATGTTCTAAGTGTACTACTCTATGGAAGTGAATGCTGGAAAATCACCAAAACCATAGAAAACAAGTTGAATTCTTTCCAGACTAAATGTTTACGAAGAATTAGGAAAATATTTTGGCCAAAACCATAAGAAATAACATCTTATTGGCAGAAATGCAGATGAAGCCACTGACAACAATTATAGAGGAAAGACGCTGGCGATAGTTGGGACATGTGCTCCGAATGACTGACAACTCACTACCAAAAATAGCACTAAGATGGACACCATAGGGGAACAGAAGTAAGGGTAGACTAAAAGAGACATGGAGAAGAAAAACAGAAAGGATGTTGAGCAATAGAAGGCTCACCTAGGCAAGAGCAGAAAAAAGGCAAAGGACAGGCATTTGTGGAAAACCCTTGCGGAAGCCCCATGTGCCCTGGGCACTTAAGGTTCAGAGAGAGAGAGTATGAAGAAACATAAGGGCAGAAAAAAAACAATACATACAAGATGGTTGTGAAATAATATAAAGACATTATAAGTGTGGAAGAGATAATGCACTGTTTAAAGAAATGAAGACATTGACGAGAAATGTCACACCTAAGCTAAATGTAATTTATAATGAGACTGGGAATGCCTTGACAGAGACAGAGCACATTCTAGAAAGATGGAAGAAATATTGTAGAGGAATGTATGATACAACTGACTGTGAAACGAGACATCAACAGTGTGAATTATTATTAGAGGAGACAGAACTGGAACCAACAGTTGAAGGAACAATTTTTTATAAATAGGAAACTACGAGGTTTTGGTACGGTAAAGTAAGAGAAAAATGTTGTAGGATTAAACCTCGAAAAAATCGTAGACAAAGCACTTTAGTGAGACGTGAGTGAAAGAAAAATCACAAGAGAATTACCTGGGATTCGAACCACGGACTCTGGTAGGAGGAGCAGCCGTCTAGCCACAGCGTACTATCGACTTAGCCAACTAGCACGGCTGCTCGTCCTACCAGAGTCCGTGGTTCGAATCCCAGGTAATTCTCTTGTGATTTTTCTTTCTCTCACGTCTCACTAAAGTGCTTTGTCTACGATTTTTTCGAGGTTTAATCCTACAATATTTGTTCTCTTACTTTACCAATAGTTGAAGATGTTTTATGGGCAATAAAATTCTGAAAAATAATAAATCACCAGGATATGATGCGATAACAGCTAAAGTATAAAACAGGAGGAAAGGAATGTGCAACAATCTATCATGCACTATGTAAAAAGATATGATATTCAGGTATTTGGTCAAATGAATGAAACAGAACTATATTGAAAACACTCTTTAAAAAAGGGGTAACTTGAAATTGTTAAAAAAAACTACAGAACCATTGCTCTGATTAGTAATGTCAGCACAATTCTATTAAAAATCATAATAGACTTTGAAAGAAAATACAAGAAGAGGTCAGTATACTCGAAGCTGGTTTCAGGCATGCAAGAGGAACAAGAAATCATACATTAAATATAAGATTAAAAATAGAGAAATCTCTCTCTCTCTCTCTCTCTCTCTCTCTCTCTCTCTCTCTGAACCTTAAGTACCCAGGGCACATGGGGCTTCCGCAAGGGTTTTCCACAAATGCCTGTCCTTTGCCTTTTTTACTGCTCTTGACCAGGTGAGCCCTCTATTGCTTGACATCCTTTCTGTTGTTCGTCTCCATGTCTCTTTTGATCTACCCTTACTTCTTTTCCTCTGTGGTGTCTATCTTAGTGCTATTTTTGGTAGTGAGTTGTCAGTCATTCAGAGCACATGACCCAACCATCGTCAGCGTCTTTCCTCAATAATTGTTGTTAGTGGCTTCATCTGAGTTTCTGCCAATAAGATGTTATTTCTTATGGTGTTTGGCCAAAATATTTTTCTAATTCTTCGTAAACATTTAGTCTGGAAAGAATTCAACCTGTTTTCTATTGTTTTGGTGATTTTCCAGCATTCACTTCTATAGAGTAGTACACTTAGAACATTGCCCATAAATATCATGATTTTCCTGTTTATGTTTAGTTATTTAGATTTGCATGTAGTCTGCAGCGTTGCAAAAGCCTGGTTTTCTCTAGTATGTCTGTTATTGATGTTCTCTGTGCTGTAGAAATAAAAGTAAAGAAATACAGAGAGTTTAATGTGAATTTATAATTATCATGTATAGACTACTCAAAAGCATGTGATTGTGTACAACACCAGAAACTTTGGGACATTCTGGAAACAGTGGGATTTCTAACACATTTGATACAATTAACATCAGAGGTGTATTTAGACCAACAAGCAGCAGTAAGAATAAATGGTGAAACTGCAGCTTGGTTTGACATAAAACAAGGGGTCGTCAGGGGTGAACATTGTCTCCTTACTTATTTAACTTGTATACTGAAAATCCTGACGGTGTTACTAAGGAAAACCTTTGCATCAGCTAAAAAGTAAAAATAAGAGTAGAAACAAGCAATGTAAGAAGTATATATGCGGGAAAGTATCAAATAATAAATGTCGAGATGAAAAGAACGGGGATACACATTTTGAGAATCTGCGAACATCAATGGAAATGATCAGAACACTTCAGGAGCAAGAATGATAATATCCTTATATAGTCTAGTGGAGAAATAGGAGGAAAGAATGGAGTGACTTTTTACTTGGACAACAAATCAACATCTAAATCATTACTAGGTTGCAATCCAGTAAATGTTAGAATCCTAAAAATCAGACGTAAGGGTAATTCTAGAAATGTAACAATCATCCAGATATATGCACCTACATCAGCATCAGAAGAAGAGGAATAAGAATACTTTTATAACACACTGCAAACGACGATAGACCAGGTACGGAAAGTGATATTGTATTAATAATGGGGGATTTTAATGCAAAGATTGGTACAGAAAGAGCAGAAGACGAAGGACGTGTTGTAATAAAATTTAACATAGGGCATAGAAATGAGGCAGGTAATAATCTAAACGCGTTTTCCATGGATTTTGCAAATTATGATACATAACAAGAGTTATTAATATCAGACATGAAGATACAAATAACAAAAACAATTACGGGATCAAGACCACTCCGCTTTGATCTTACAAAAATACCAGAATAATATGGTTTAGAAGTGAAGAACCGTTTCGAAATCATGATGGCTAATACAGGAGGAGATGACACCAGATGATTAGGCTGCGCATGCCAGAGATATAACAACAGCTAAAGACGTGTTTCCATTAAAGAAAATACAAAAGAATGGATGGATTACAGCAGCTGCACTGGAACTAAGAAAACAACGTAGAGAAATGAAGACGCAATGGAAAGTGACAAACAAGAACAAAGAAGAAGAAACATAAGAAAAGGCAAAAACACTACATACAAGATTTGTTGTAAAAGAACAAAAGGACACCTCTTGATAGAGGTCGTATATTCAATATAAGATTAATAACAGAGAGTATAATTCGAATCTATATTTATCCTTTATAGAATACTTAAAGGCATTTGATTGTGTACAACACCAGAAAACTTGGGAAATAATTAAAATAGGATTTCCAGCACATTTGATACAATTAACATCAGTGATGTATCTAGACCAACAGGCAGCAGTAAGAATAAATGGTGAAAAAACTTGGTTTAGCGTAAAACAGTGAGTCCGTCAGGGTGTGCATTGTTGCCTTACTTATTCAATTTGTATACTGAAAATATAATGAAGAATGCTAGAGAAGATGTAGACAAAGAATATTACGATGTCATAACAATTGGAGGTTATGAAATACCAGAGATTAGATATGCTGATGTCACAATACTACTGTCCACAATACAAAAAGGAATGGAAAAACTAATTATGTCAGTCCGTAAGAATAGTGAAGAGCAAAACCTCTATCTTAATGTGAAGAAAACTAAATTGATGACAACTGAAAAAACAAATAAGGCAGCTGAAATATGTATCAATGAGGAAAAATTTAGAGATGAAAGTCTTGGAAGAGTACATAATATGAAAAATAAAGAGAAGAAGACCAAAGCGAAGATGGCTGTAAGACATCGTTGATAATCTGCAAATGGACGCAACAGAAGTATAGCATCTTGCTTACAACCGAGTGGTCTACATGAGAGCTTTTAGAAAGGCAAAGTTCCGAAAGGGACATGCAAATAACTGACTGATATATAGCTTATCCAAAGTCACAGACATTAAGCTTTTGTTATTGAACATAATACACGTGAAATGCACAGAATAATTTAATAGTAAATAATCCACTCTTCTCCGTACATCCACATTGTGATTTCTAGAAGGGATGCAACAAACCTATTTACATTTACACACTGTTTCTATGACAGCAGATCTATAGAAAAGCAGTTTTAGAAATACAACAGTCAAGCCATATCTCAGATCAAGTTAATGTAGCTGTGGCAGTACATATATCTATACTTTTAAGCCAGCAAATACATACACATGCATATATTCACACTTATACCACACATATAGAAACACATCCACACATATATATCTATACACATACATTAGCATATAGTGTATTATTCAATTTGCTTATACGCCCTCACAGGGTACGACAATTAAGTAATGAGACTAATTCCAATAAAAACCAGTATCAACACCAGTTGAAGATATAACCTGTATTTTATTCAACGTAAGCCACTTGTGCATTGATACAGCGAGTGGTGACACAATCTAACAAACTCTGGAACGATCTCTGCAGTTATTTTGTTGGTATGTCCCTTAAATTTGATGTTACGCCTATTTGGATGTCATCAGTATCGTGAAAAAAAACTTTCTTTCAATTCTAATTTTAATTTTTGAAATAGAAAATAATCGCTGGGAGACAAATCTGGGGAATAGGGTGGATAGCTGAGAACAGACACTTGTATTTGGGCCAAAAATTCCTGTACATCTACCGACCAGTGAGCCGGTGCATTATCATGAAGAAGGAAAACATTGCTCTTGCTGGACTCGGAGAATCCTTTTCAATAGGCGTTTCAAAATACTTAAATAAACTTTAGCAGTGTCAGTCTGTCCCTCTGGAATAAATTATTTGTGACTAACACGTTTTCTGTAGTAGAATTGCTGTAGTAGTCTTCAATTTCAACGTTTGAAGAGGAAATGTTTTGTCTTTTGGTGATGATGATCACTTCCATTGAGCACTTTGGCTTTTAGTTGTGGGATTACAGCGGAAAGTCCATTTTTCATCCTCTGCAACAATCACATTTAAGAAATATTTATTTCTGCGACACCTTTAGATGATGTCTTTTGCGTACTCAACACGCTAATGTTTGTGGTCATGAGAAAACACATGTGGTACAAAACTAAAATTGTACGAATGCTCTCCCGGTTAACATAAAATTCATCTTCTATCATCCTCACATTCAAACAACGATCTTCTTGTATTTGTTCTCTGACTTTTGCAATGCGTTCCTCATTACGAACAGAAATTGGGCTTCCATGTCTAGTTTCATTTATAAATCCTTTCTGCTCTACTTTTAAATCGTGAATACCATCTGAATTTCTGTGCACAAGACAAACAATTATCTCCATAAACTTGACGAATTAATTCAGCTGTCTCAATGACACTTTTCCCGAGTTTTAAACAGAATTTAATGTTAGCTTTTTGTTCCATGCTGATTTCGTGACAATACACATCTAGCTAGGTCAACAAAATGGCGGCTTGTTTGTCGTCTGTTTATTGGGCGGCGATAAAACCTTGCAACATCATAGACGAAGTTTGCCCCAGTGGATTCCTAACTTTGCTTCATAGATGGCATTTTTGTCTTGGCCATAATAAAATCATTCTTATTACTTGACTGTTAATTCTTGTATGTACACGAGTAATATATATATATATATATATATATATATATATATATATATATATATATATATATATATAATTAAATAAAATGGATAGAGCACTCAGTTATAACTTGAAAGAATATGGGTCTATATTCTCTGCAAGATTCTCCATTGTGCCTCTCTATGAGTCTCTATTCTCTGCAAGCTTCTCCAGTTTACCTCGCCATGAGTCTGTATTCCTTGTAAGCTTCTCTAGTGCGCATCACCATGAGTTCCTATTCTCAGCAGGCTGCTTCAGTGTTAATCGCCTTTATTCTTTATTTTCGGCAAGCTTATAATATGTGTACCTCGTCATGATTATCTATTCTTTGCAAGCTTCATCAGTGTGTCTCGCTCTGAATCTCTATTCTCGTCAAGCTTCTCCAGCTTTCCTCGCTCTGAGTCTCTATTCTTGGCAAGCTTCTCCAGTGTGCCTCGCTCTAAGTCTCTATTCTCGTCAAACTTTTCCAGCTTGCCTCGCTCTGAGTCTATATTCTTGGCAAACTTCTCCAGTGTGACTCGCTCTGAGTCTCTGTTCTCGTCAGGCTTCTCCAGCTTGCCTCGCTCTGAGTTTCTATTCTCTGCAAGCTTCTCCAGTTTGCCTCGCTCTAAGTCTCTATTCTCGTTAGGTTTCTCCAGCTTGTCTAGCTCTGAGATTCTATTCACTGTAAGCTTCTCAAGTTTCCAACGCCATGACTTTCTATTCTCTGCAAGCTTCAGCAGTGTGCCTCGCCTTGATGTCTTTATTCTCTGCAAGCTTCTCCATTGTGCCTCGCCTTTAGATCTCTATTTTCGGCAAGCTTCTCCATTGTTCCTCGCCATGAGTCTCAATTCTCAGCAAGCTTCTCTAGTGTGCCTCGCCATGAGTCTGTATTTTCAGCAAGCTTCTCCAGTGTTCCTCGCCTTGAGGACTCTATTCTCGGCAAGGTTCTCCAGTGTGATTCGCCCTCAGTCTGTATTGTTTGCAAGCTTCTCATTCTCATCAAGAGATTTGAGGTTTACAGTTTTATCTTCTCTTGTCGGTGATTTATCGAAGTTGGGCTCTTTTTCCAGATCGTTCCCATTTGATGGCTTCCTTTGTAATTCTCTGATTGTTTCTTCTCATCACGTGTCACATATATGCAACTCGTTTTTTTTTATCATGGCAGGGACTATTTGCCGCAAGCTAATTTCATTATCTCTGCTGTATTTCTTGATTTTGTTCTTTTGTGTAGAAAGTATTTTTCTTAAGTAGTTGTTTTCAAAATGTATCCAGTTTGCAATGCATTTTTTGTTGATTATGTTTTGATTTCCATATTTTCTAACGGTTTTTAAAGGTCAAGGTTGTCTTTGCTATCCTCGTTCTAGCTTCTTTTCTCTTCTTCCCTTCCTGACCCATGTAAATTCCGAGAAATACAAAATGGTCTACATTTTCTATTGCAGTTCCTTCCGAATATATTTCTTCCTCTTGCGTGAATAAACATTTCATTATTTTCGTATTTTCCTTCTTGATCTCTAGTCCTGTTATGCTAGCCACGGAGTACATGACATCTGTATTTTCCTTGTTGATCTCCACTGCTATTATGCTAGTCACGGAGTATACGACATCTATATTTTTCTTGTTGGTCTCCACTGCTATTATGCTAGTCACGGAGTACACGACATCTATATTTTTCTTGTTGATCTCCACTGCTATTATGCTAGTCACGGAGTACACGAAATCTATATTTTTCTTCTTGATCTCCACTGCTATTATGCTAGCCACGGAGTACACGACATCTATATTTTCCTTGTTGGTCTCCACTGCTATTATGCTAGTCACGGAGTACACGACATCTATATTTTTCTTGTTGATCTCCACTGCTATTATGCTAGTGACGGAGTACACGACATCTATATTTTTCTTGTTGATCTCCACTCCTATTATGCTAGCCACGGAGTACACGACATCAATATTTTTCTTGTTGATCTCCACTCCTATTATGCTAGCCACGGAGTACACGACATCTATATTTTTCTTGCACGTTTTCATATTTCACGAATGAGCGCAAAGTCGTCCACAGAGTCAAGATCTTCTAAATGATCTTCACTACCCATTCGAGGCAGGTATTAGCAGTACAGCATTTTCTCCTGGTCAGTTTGATGACATTTCCAAACCGGAAGAGATATAGAATACATTCTTGTTTAACGCCCTGTTTCAATCAGGAACCATTCACTAAATCCCTTCTCTGGCCGTCGTACACAGCTGTTATATTTTTGATGGTTTTTGTTCGTATTCCATATTGTTTCAGAGCGTTCCACGGTCAGTCTTTTTGTGTGCTACGGAATGCTCTTTAAAAATCTGTGAAGTTCAAAATGAAACGATTTTGGTTTTCTATATGTTCTTCCACCATATTTCTTAGAGTGAAAATTTGTTCAATACAGTTTTTTTTTCTAAGCAGTGTATTTTCTTCTCATGCTGCAGTATCCACCTCCTCTTTGATTCTATTCATGTCGATTTTACAGAATACTTTTGAGGTAACTCATAGAAGAGTCACACTTTTTTAATTATTGCAGCCACGGAGACTGCCTTCTTGGAACTTTAACAATGGTACCTTTCTCCGCTTTGAAAGAAGTTTTTCTTTCCAGATTTTATTAAATATTCTCTTTGAGTGGTCTAAGTTCTTAGATCTGTCGTCGATTCTCTTTGTCACCTCGGCTGTAATCTTCTCCTGCGGCCATGTTGTTTCCCATAAGCTCGCTGTTGCCTCTGCTTCACTCAGATGATTTCTCTCAAGTTTCTGTTTATATGATTTGTGCCGCCAGCTTTACACTGTATCTTGCACGAGAATCTAAACTTTACAAACATTTGTCCACATTGGGTGTTAAGCCGATTGACACAAGCTCGGAAGAATGAATGGATTTCAGAAATGTTTTGAACGACCCAGACCTTGATGGGTTTTTGTTTCCTTGGAGGCTGCTGATGAGTCATGGTTTCACTACCATACACCGGTGACCAACCAACAATCGATGCAACAGAGACACAAAGGAAGTCCCAGATCTAAGAAATTTCGTGCCGTTATATCAGCAGAAATACAGATGGCTACGGTTTTCTGAAAAAATGGCCTAATTTTAGCTCACTGTCTTACAATCAACAGTGCATGTTACTGCGAGTCACTGAGAAGTTTACAAGGCAAAGTCCAATAGCGTCGTATGGGAAAGTGGTCCAGTCACGTGTTGCTCGTGCATAATTGTTATCTGTAGATCTGTAATCAGAGACTTGCATCTCCGCGCTCTCCTGATCCCCAAAATTTGCACCGACCCCTGTTCCAACACCCTCTGAAGTATGCCCTGCTGATAGAGCCAGTACACACGCACTAAACTCTTTCGTTGAGAAAAACGTCCACTTCCAATCTCCTCCCCAATTTCCACCATCCTCCTGATAAGATTATTTTTCAATCTCCTCTTTCTCCACTCTTAGGGTAGCCTGAACTGATGTTGTGCTTGGTAGCATGTCCGTGTTCTCATTATCTATGGCTCCCGCAAGACCTGGGCAGTCGAACCACGTCAAATTGGATAAGCGAAAGCCCAATAGATACTGGACCCACTCCATGCAGAAGAAATGCCTCTAGATTGTCCGTAACATGTTTGGGAGTCTGTAACAAAGAGTCGTCCTAAAGCAGGATACAGGGTTATTCCATCCTCTGCTCTTCTATGTGTAGAATAAAAACCTATTGGTCATCTCTCTGTAAATTTACACTATTGTCCACTGGAGTAATATTCTTTCTGTTTACAACGACAAGTGTTGACTTGATCAATTACTGTTAATATTTTATCTCATTTAATCTACGACTATTCTACGTTGAGTTGGGTCAGTTTTTTTGTATTCACTTCACAGACTTACTTGCTCTCAGGTTCATTGTCTCTCAGTGGAAATAGTAATACAGGAGCAGTAACGTTACAGCTGTAATGACTTTAATGATGCAGGTGGTGACGATGAGTCGATGAGCGATATGACGAGAACGAGAAAAACATCAACAAAATCCATGTACACAAGACTGGACATCTCCATGATATAATATATGTTCCGGCAGACTGCTGTCGCCATCTGAACATCCTAATACACTCTATCTTAATGCAAATAAATATAAAGTGATGACAACTGACAAAACATAAAGCCAACTTAAATATGTATCAATGAGGAAAAACTGGAAGAAGTGGAGAATTTTGAATATCTTGGATCACTGCTAACTAATAATGGAGATACAATGAGGCAAATTAAAAGGAGGACATCTATGGCTCTTCAGAAAGTAAAACAAATAAAAAATCTGTGGAGATGAGCAGACAGAACTACAAAAATAAGATTTTTAAGGGCATGCATCTTTCCCATCGCAACATATGCCTGTGAGACCTGGACACTTAACAAAACAGCTGAGAAACACATAAATGCCTTTGAATGTAAATGCTACAGAAGAGTTCTCCAAATATCGTGGACACAAAAAAGAACAAATATATCTATACTACAAGAGCTTAATATTGAAGAAGGCTGGCTAGTAAAGAGGATTAAAGAGAGAAAACTTAAATATTTTGGACACATTAAACGTCATGGTAATTTAGAGAAGACTGTATTGGAAGGATACATAATAGGAAAAAGAAAAAGAGGAAGACCAAAACGAAGATGGCTGCAAGACATCGTTGACGATCTGGAAATGGATGCAACAGCAGCAGGCCATCTTACTCACAACTGAGAGGCCTACAGGAGTGCTGTTATGGATGCAAATTTCCGCAAGGGAAATGCAAATGAATGAATGAATGAATACACTCTATTCTACATCTATTTCTCTAAACAACAACATTTCTAATAGACTAATCTACATCTATCTCAGACAATACACAAAACACAACTGTCCCTCTGTCATATGATTTCTCTCTCTCACCTGACCTTTTTCCTGTCATACCTTAACCGTGACCCTCGTGCAGATGGACTCTACTCACAAACAGCTGATTACTTCAGAAGATAACTCATTTTATACAAATGTTCCAGTTCTCAGATGAGTTATCTATCTTACATCCTAACATTCAATATATAGTCCTGCTGCTACTGATGCTACCTGCAACTCAATTTTCATGCCCGAAGTGGTGATCTCACAGGTTCTTAATTTACTGGCAACCATATTGTCGTTCGATAGCCCCATCCACTTATTAGGCCTAGTGTCACAGATCCGTCTGTGAAGATCACAGGGTCACGTGGTTTGGAGTGAAGTTGAATCTGTTTCTGCACATGGTCTTCTGTCTTAACCAGACCCCAGTCCCGGCATTCACGTTTAGGTTATTCCCGTTCTAGTGGGATCTGGTCTGGATCACGGACTGCTGACAGTGTCTCTTCTACTTCCCTCATCTACGACCTCCCTGGCTTGATGCGTTTGCCCTGTTCCAGCACTCCTGTGGTAAGTCTTCACTTGCACCTACTTGTGCTTTACTGTCACGCTGGGCATATCCAACAAGTAGGGCATCGGAGTCTCCCTGCACCCCAGAACTCTCCTCATGGCTTCATTGTGGATTCTGTCATGCTTGACTATCTAAGTCGTGGACACAGTCAGAAGGCCGATGCCATACTCAACCACCAACATCACAAACACCCGCACCAGCAGGAAGATTGTCCCTTGTGGCAGACCAGCACCTACCATGGTCTTCACTGCACTGAGTCTTTTCTTTGCTGTCTGGATAAACATCTCCACGTTGTTATTCCGTGCGAGTTACGGTATTCCACATCCAATATGTTCTCCTGGTCTTGCTATTAACGACGTATACACTGTTTGAAGCTATGAAGAAGCCGCTGAGAGACCAACGTTTCAGAGATAAAGAAGAAGTGCAAGAGGTTGTCCGGCAGTTGGTGTACAGTACTCCTAAAGATTGTTTTCGTGAGAATATGTGGAATTTACTAGAACGTTAGTAACGTTGCACTAAGCTTGGGGGCTTGTA